>VZRX01013152.1:0-45147 GCA_013398075.1 Notiomystis cincta | reverse complement strand
TGGGGATCCACAGGGAGTGCAGAGATCCACCCACAGCCCCTGGGGATCCACAGGGAGTGCAGAGATCCACCCACAGCCCATGGGGGAGTTGCCCATGTCAGAGCGGGTGGATGCGTTCCGGTGGAAGACCCAGTGGAGAGAGAGGGCCCTTGCTTCCAGGCTGGAGCACCCCACAGCCTCACAGGGGATGGACTCCTCTCCCAGAGCAGTGGAAGAAAATCTCAGTGATGAACTGACTAAAATTCCCATGCACTGTCTCCCTGCACTGTCACTGGGAAGGAGGGAGGGGCTGGAGGGAAAAGGTGTTTTAAGAGCTTATTTTACTTCTCATTATTCTCCTCTGACTCTGTTAGTAATAAATTCACTTTGCAACTTAAGTTGAGACTGTTTTGCCCTTGAAGTGTTTCTCCTGGTCCTTATCTCACTTATGAAGCTTTCACTATTTTTTTTTCTTTTCCCTCCTCTGCCCAGCTGTGCCAGAGGAGGGTGACTCTCGTGGGTTGGGCCAGTGTCAAACCAGTACACATGGTTAGTCAGTTGTGAGCCTGGGATTGACAAGTCAGTTCAGTCAAGTCACTTTAATCACTTTAGAGCCAGATCCAAAGACTGTAGCTGTCTCACAGTGCTGGCTGTGACACTTAGTCAGGGTCAACATTAAATTAAAAAGCCGTATTCTGAATGTATTTAAACAGAAAGCTCTCTGTGAAGATGTAGTTCACCAGACCCCCCAGTTGCTGGAAGCTGGACAAATATGCACTGTGCTTTCTGGAAAAAACTCCAAACAAAACAGTTTTCTATTGAAAAGTCCATGTATTTCCATCATAGTAAAGAGAAAAAAAAAGCTCTTCTTCACTCTGCATCAAGCAGGCAAAACCAAATGCTTTTAACTATTCTGCCTTGTATCTATTAATAAGTATGACTACAACCAGCTTGGATGACAAGTCACCAACCATATTTACTCATAGGCTCTCTGTCTCTCTGGCTTTCTACTTTGTGCTCCATTTTCCCTGCCCACCTAAAAGGTGTTGCTCTGCTCCATAGCAAGCAGCTGCCAGACCTCTGATGGGTATTTTGATTACATCATCTGCCTCAGAGGAAACTGCCTTTTCCTGCTGTAGCAGATTTTGAGGACTAGAGGGCTGAGTCATTCAGCTCATGCTCTTGGGAGAAGTCTTTCTCATCAAGAGAACTAGCTCTCTTTACAAATTTTAATTGCAGTTATCATATCTGGACCACATCCTTTTTCTCTTGCATCTCTCCTGTTGTCCATGCTGCCCCTCAGTCTTGTCTACTACAAGTCTTTGCTTGTGCCATCCCTGGAAGTGTTCAAGGCCAAGTTGGATGGGACTTTCAATGACCTGATCTTGTGGATGGGGGGAGAGGCGGGGGGAGAGGAGGTGTGTGGAACTGATGATTTTAAGGTCTCTTCCAACTCAGGCCATTCTAAGGTTCTATGTTTCAACAGTCCAAAAATCCACACAACAGTGCTGCTTGGGTGCCCATCAGACCAATGCTCTCTACAGCTCCAGTGTCAAGTGTCAAACACCTGCTGAGCCATGTGCTGCCCAGGAGGGGCAGGGAGGGATGGCATCAGGACAGGGAGAGCTACAATCAGCTTGGGAATGGTTTGCAGGCAGAAGGACAGATTGCATCATTAGCTAATGATAAGCAGGGGGGTGAGTTGAATCATTAAGCATTCACTCAGAGGCATGTTTACAGATTTTCCATACTCAGAAGGTGCCGTGCTGTGTACATGTGCCCAGTAATGTGTTGAGGTGTTTGCAGTTGCCCTTGTAGAAGTGCCTGTTGGTTGTGTTTGTTTGTCTGTTTGTTTTCTGTGCTCTGGTCCATTGGTTTGCCACCAGCTTGCAACTCTGCCTCTCACAGGAAACAGTCCTGCTAAATAGATGCCCTGTCCCTAATGAGAGGGATGGAACAGAAAGGTCTTGGAACCCAAAACCCTTTTTCAAAGCTTTTCGTAGCGGAATCATCTGTTTTCAAGGAAGAAAATTATTAATTAATTCCTAGGATCTGAGTCACTGACCATGCCACTGAGCCCAGCAAAGCCATACCAGTACAGGCCAGTTTAAGCAGAAGAGTCTCTACAGGCTCTAACAATGGTCTCTACACTTATGCCCCCTCCCGCACGCAGCTTCTGAAGCTTGTAGGTGATTTCACTGAAGTTTTATGACAACAACAAGGGAAAAAAACCTTGAGAACTAACATTGCCCAGCAAGACACAGCCTGCAGCATATTTTTTATGGCCAAGAACTCTCAGTGTTCCTGGCTTCATTTCCTCACTGCTCACAGCATTCCCCCTTTATAGCAGGGCTGTGCCCCACCCCAACATGCAGGGCCACATCCTGGGCTCAGTCAAATCACTGGGGCAGCAGAGAGCTGGGATTCAAAAATCTACATGAGTTAAAGCAAGGCTAATCTGGGCAAGGTAACAACTGAGAGCTTGCTCTTCCAGCCAGCATCATCAAGGCACATACACACTGCCTAGGCAGGGCACCAAGTGACTTGAGTGGCTGATGGGAAGGGCACCATCAGTGTGGGGCTGGGACACGGTCAAACACAGAGACACACCATGGTCTCAGTGGCTTTCAGTGCTTGAGCTGATGTGCTCCAGACCAGCTTGGCCATCTCTGCAAGTGCTGCCCTGTGTAGTGCCCTCTTTGGAACCATTGAAGAGGCACAACCAGCAGATGCATGAAAAGCTGCTGTCATTGATATCCCTACTGTCAGGTTTCCTGGGCTCGTGGCCAGGGATTTTCCTTATCAGTAGGTACTTTATGATGTAGCACTTCTTCTCACATCAAAAGGAAGGAAATAGAGAAATACATTTTCAAATAAAGGGATTTGTTCTTAAAAAGTCAATAAAGCTGGTAAAGAACCTAATGGTAGGGTCTGGCCTGCAAAGCATGTGATGAGAACAGTTGGTAATGAAAATACAGCATTTTGGAGGATGAGGTAAGACCCTACATTTCTGGTAGTAGTGCAAGATCCTTGGAAACCAGAAACACATGTCAGACCTTATTTTCTCCCAAGGCAGTTGAACATTAACAAGGCTCACACTAAGCAACACTGTGTTGCTGGCAGGAGGAGTCTGATGTTCTCTGCAGTGTGCCTTCCCCTTCTGTCCAGGCTCCGCTCTTGTCTCACTTCAGCTTCATGGGGTAGGTGGACTCCTGCCTTTGCTACATGGTTAGGTAAATCCCAGTGGATGCCCACTATCCATGTCAGAAGAAATCTGGATGGAGCATACTTGAATTCTCCTGAGAGGTGAGACTGTTGTGGCTGAGCTTGCCTTCCCCTGATCAGCGATTTCTGTGAGTCATAACATTTTTTTACTCCAGCCTTTACTGAACTTGGCTGTTCCCCAGTCATTTTAGCCCAAATTTTTCTAGCAAGTGAGGTTTGGCTTTTGCAGACATGCTGTCTATCCCATGAGGTTTTTACCTTGCTCGTTCACAGGCAAAGAATGTACCATTTGTTCTATGAGCATATGAGACAAACAATAGCTTGTAGTTTCATTATTAATTATTTACCAGACAAAACTTCCCCATCTGGATTATTATATTTTCCCAGGGTAATGAATGGACATGCATGGCATGAGAATGCAGGGGTGACATTGGTATTCCCAACTGTTAGACAAAGAAATATCTATTGATTCAAAATCATTAGAAATTACTTGTCTATACAGGGAACATGGTCATAACCCTTTTTGAGATGTTTCCATGCAGAATGGCACACTGCAGGAGATCAGTCTGGCAGCAACCCTGATAACAATGCTCACATAGTGGCAGTTCAGTTTTTCATTCTACTGGAGTAGTCTCTGTGTGGACATTTGAAAATTAACCATCCATTCCCAACTCAAGCCTGTCCTGCTTGGAATTTAAGTTCATGGCTAACTTGGTAAGAGTGTGAGTCAATCCCAGTGAAACCATCCTTAGGTCTGTTATGCTGCAAACCTGCAGGCCAGCTGGAAATATTTGTGTTTGAACACAAAAGGAGGTGCACAAGCTCCTTCATGATCTCATGCTGCCGATGTTTCCCATTTCTTCTGTTTGCATCAAGATAGGAGGACTTTGTCCTCAGTCAATGTCAGTCTTGATCCCTTGGATGACAGTGGGACAATGGTGGATGCAGCTGGGATGAGCTGCATTTCTCTGCAGGCATCTCAGTGCACAGCCACTTTATGCACAATGGTAATGGTGTGGGCATAAGACTTCTTGGGAAATGTCTTTGTTTCTCTCACAGGAGCACAGAGGAATCAGAGTCAGTGGCTTCAGCCAGATCTTCCACTGCTGTAAATAGTAACAAGCTCATCTCAACACCTTAGATACAAATTTCCTCCTCTACACTCACCTTAGCTCTTGTCATCCTGCAGGAGCTCCCATTAGAGAGTAAAACCAGCCAGCCTGAGGCAGAAGCATCATGTAACCAAGAATCCTCTGGCTGCTGTTAGGATAACATAGCAATTTGCCATCTTCCTTTTCCTCTCTTGCCTGTAATTATGTTTCAGCCACTGGTCATCTGTTTTCTTCAGACCTATTATCTGGCAGCCTTTCCGGTCCTGTCACCTACAAGTACTTATTTCTTTGCACAGTTAGGAAGAGTTAGGCTTCTTTTTCTGCTCATTTGGGAAGACACAAACTTCAGCTGTCAACGTAACATCGATAATGTGCCTCACTTAGAAAAAAATCAATAGGTGCTGTAAGTGTTAACCATATGGGCATGACAGTAAACATGCTCTGAAAGCCCCAGGAATTGTTAAATGAAAGCAGAGCTGCAGTGGGGAAGGCAAAAGGGCAGCCATGACTCGGTGCAGGCAGAGATTCCCCTTCGTGTTGTACGTGTAATGATGCCCATCTCCGACATATTTAACAAGATATAAAGTTGTAGTGTCCTGTATGGTCACTAAATTGTCTTCTGTAAGCAACTATGCGTATTTGACTTAGGCACCTTTCTAGCAGTGTGGAAAGCGTTTGTAAGGAACCATAAAAAGTCATTACATATGCAGAACAATTGAACCTCCTCAGCATCTGTGGTAGGAAACACATCTGTCTTCTGTCCCTTTCTTTCCTAAATGTCTCCCTGAATCAACTTTTATGGGAGGGTCGTAAATATCCCTTTCTATTCGAATCCAGGAGTTAACAATACCCCCTGTGACCATAAACACAAGATGTTTCATTGAGGAAAGAGGTGCACTCAAGTAAGCAGAGATCTTTGTGACAGTTGCTGCCAGTATGGTCCCCATGCACCGCTAATCACATTAGTGGGAGAGCACGGAGGTGGCCAGCAGACAGCAAAAGAAAGGGGGAGAGAAAAGCAAGACTAATCTTGTTAAAAGGGAAGCAAAGATAGACGCTACTTTTACACAGAAGCTTATAATGTCCCCATTTTCCCAGGGCTGGAATCACCTGGATGCTCTCTGAGCAGCACGGCTGCTGCTGCTGCTGCTGCGGAAACAAACAGCCCCACATCTCTTGTGTTACTGAGGACTGGTTTTTCTTACAGCTCTTTGCCATCCATGGTCTCTTGACTTCTGCACAGGCAATCCTTGCTGAAGTAGAGGTTTACTTGCCTCCAGATGACTTTAAAAGCAGTGCAACTGGTTTTATTCCACTGCATGAGCTCCTTTTCCACCAGAGGAAGACCCACAATTTTCAACAGATAAAACAAATGCCTGATCTAAAACATTTGCGTGTTTTCTCATTCTCCTCTGGAGAGGCAATGCCAGGTGTTTGAAGGTGTCTTCTTCCTGAATGAAGTCTTTTGTGCTCTGGTTGCATGAGGGTGATGCACAGATCCTAAATGTGCACTTTTCTTACTTGATGAGGCACAAAACACCCCTCAAACCGGGAGCTAGGGATTAGGCTAGCAGTCACTACATCGCCTCTGACAGTCCCCCCAGTAGGTTTCATCCTTTAGTCCCGGCACACAACCTTTCCATGCTGGGAGCCATGATGCAGATACGTTGTCTCAGGGCTGAGGTGTTCTCTGCCCACTCTCTCTTCCCACATGTGGTGGAGAAAGGGTGAGGGAAAGGGGTGCAGGAGGAGAGGTGCTCCTGACCAGACACACTCATGGAAGCATAGGCTCAGCGAGCAGGCTGCTGTGACACCAGGCTGAAGAGCCCACAGCACCCAAGCCAGTGAACTTCTAATTCAACTCAGCAAGACTAAGCTTTGGGAAAAGATTTTCCGGTTTTGGAGAACCTGGAACCTGGAGAGGCAGAACCTTTTAGAGACATGTCAGGGTGGCTCTCCAAGCCAGTGCTGGAGAGCTGATGGATAGAGCCTTTTCTGAGTACTTTTCCAGCAAGAAAGTCCCTTCTCCTGCCACCCATGACTGGGTACCTAGAAAAATTGTTTTAGTGGACCCACTCCCACAGAGTTTAATGTTGGAAGGGAAAACAGTATCTTCATATCTGAAAAGAGCCTTAACCTGTTTTTTTGCCCAGACTGTTTATTCAATGTCATACTACAGAGCTGAGGGTGGAAAACAAAGTTCTTGCATTAGTGGTTGTGATATCTGCTGTACAAGCAGTGCTGCCTTGCCAATTAATCAGACAGAGGAGGGGAAGGAGGACCTGACAGATGGGTAGGAGAAATCCTTGATGGAAAGTCTGACTTGTTGTTGCATGGGGTGGCAGTGGCAAGAGGGAGCAAAAAATGAAGACACAGCTGGAAATCTGGAGGCAAGGACAGTGATAATAAGACAGCATGGGCATCATGGACAGCTGAGAATCCATGCCCAGTCAGGTGGGGATCAGGCACTTGTTGCCTTGATATTTCATTAAGTTCTTAAATACAAAATGCAAAACAGAGACCCTTTTGGTTTTAAAGTGATGATTTCACTAGGGATGAGTGGGGACTAATGAGCTGGGAAGTGGCTGTTGTCAGTGTCCTGGGGCACTTGAGCTCCCCTTGCCATCAGAGCTGGGCCTTTCAGGAGGAGCAGAAGTACTGGTCAGGTGTGGAGACCCAGGGGAGAGGTGAGATGGGCTGCAGAAAGAGGAGAGGCTATGAAGGAAAAGCTTTGGGAATGCTTTCAACAAGGTTGGGGAGAGGTGGTTGGACTGGCGTTACAGTTCTGGGGAGCAGAGTCTGTGCAATGTGCAGAGACCCCTGCAGTGAAGAGGAGCCCAGGCAGACACAGACAGCAGGACCTCTTGGTACCCAGTTAACTGGGAGGGGAACATGAAATCCTTCCTCTCCCAAGAGATGAATGTTTTGTTTGTTTCCCAGTCCCAGGAGTTTATCAGTGAGACCAGGAGGAAGAACAGCCAGAAAGAGTTGCTAGGAAGCTTGTTTGGGTACTGCAGAAAGTCAGCATTTATTCCTGTGCAAGCCTCTTGCAGGCTGCAGGGGACATCCCAGGTGTGCCAGTCCCTGAAGGCACACTGCATTTCAACTCCAAAGGCAATGGGCAGCTGAACCCACATCCTCCTCACCTCTTCTGTAGGCACATGTCTGGGTTACTATTACTATTCCAATAATTATTACTGGTTGTAATAGTAGTACTTCTATTATTAGTATTACTATCTTTATTATTATTTCCTGATTTTCCTAGGAATCTGGACTTTTGTCTCATGCAGGCAAGAAAATCATCTGTGGTTTGTCTTAAAAAATGAAAACACTTTTTTTTCTTTTGATGATGTCTGTCCCTCAGTTACAATTCGTTCATCCCCTTGGCTAAGACAAAATATTGATCCTTCCCCTGGGCTCTGACCCCTCCATATCTTCTCTGTTTACAGAGTTATCTTTAGCATTCCTGCTTCCTCCTCACTGGTCAGGTGCAGCAAACATTTCAGGTAAAGTTGATCCAGTGGATACAAGGAAAGACGTCATGAAGGAAGCTGGGGCACAAGGCCATTTGTGGCCTCCCTGCCATCACGTAAGCCTGTTGTGGGTCAGTTCAGCATTAACTGGCTCCCAAGGTGGGTTCTCATAACAAGCCATACTGGGTGGTTCTCCCAGTGCAAACTGGGGTGTCAGTACAATTACCATCATTGCTTTTATGCAATGAACTGGACAAACCCTAATTCCACCTTTCTCCTGAGCCATGCTCACAAGTTTTGAAGGCTAGACAAATGATGCAGACCACCCAGCCTGACGTGCACTGCGCAGCTCAGAGACTCTTACCCTTAGTTTCAGCTTCAGCCCCCTGGTTTTGTGCAAGTGCACAAGTTCCACTTTCAGAAGTAGAGCAGGACTCTTCTTGTTGTTTGTCAACATCTGCATCCGATCTGCCTCCAGCTGTGTGCAAGGGCTGCTCTAAACAAATTACCTCTTCTTGGGGACATGCTGTTTCCTTTCCACCTTGTAACCATACATTGGGTACACAAAAGGTATATTAAAGTAACTGCTTTCATGTCCAGTCCCTCTTCATTGTTCCCTGGTCCTGTAGGCCATGTTCAGAGGGTTGCAGATCGATACAACCCTAACCCTAACCCTAACCCTAACCCTAACCCTAACCCTAACCCTAACCCTAACCCTAACCCCTAAAATTAAAAAAAAAAACCTCCGGTCCTGGTACTGGTAACCCATCACTTCCCTCACCCTGGGCTACGGTGTCAGGCTCCTATGTAGGTGTGTTCTCCTGAAACGTCACATTTTCTCCTGCAGAATGGCCTAAACTCAGCCACAGGAGTGAGATGGTGGTGCATGACTTCCCTCTCAAAGGAAGGGGGATATTTAACCTCCAGGCACAGCCCTGCTTAGCTTGGCAGTACTCAAATCCTGGCATATCTCCTTTGCCTGCCCTTCCCCAAGGTGTGTGGGATCATACCTCCAGCTGTGCTGTGCTCAGAGGCCATAGTGGGGAGTGTGGGAGGGGGAAGGACTCACAGTGCACCCCACAAATCACAGACAATGGCCTCAATCCCTGTGTGAACAAGCAAACCTGCCAGAACAGTATAAATCTCTAAATCGAAAAAACTAAATAAAACAGAAATATGCATAAACAACTCCACATGTCCAAAAATCATGTTTTGGCCACTCTAGGTGATGGTAGCTTTAAGCACCATTAAGTGAGGGCTCCATTCCCAGCAGCTGTGGATAGTTATTTACTCTCCAGATCTCAGTCCTCAGAGGCACTTGAGTGGCACGCAGCTGCCGCAGGTAGGCTGGCAGGAAAGCTGCTGACTGGGTTGAGGTCTGCTGGAGCAACTCAAGGGCTGTTTGCTTGCTGGTTGTTCTAGGCAAGTTCATCAGACTGACCTTCAATTCTGCCTAGAATAAAATTCATCTAATGAAGTTGGATGTATAGGAGTTTTCCCTTCATCCTAGTTCTGTGGATTTTTATATGTCTGCTTTTATGTACAGTGGTGACAGTTTTTTCTACTGTCATTTGTACCAGAGGAAGTCTGTTTTCTAAGGTGTTGCCTTGAGTGGGAAAGTCTGTAAAAGGTGGTTGTACTTTCTCCTAAGGAAAGATCAAAGCAGATTAAAAAGTGGCTTGGTGGGGTCAAGTTGATGCACCCATAGCTGTCTCCAGCTTTTGAGTACTTTTGGAGCTCTGGTAATAAAAGCTGCAGGAGCACCATTCCTGGGGGTAGCAGAGACTGGTAAGAGTGATGTCCTGATTGATGTGAGAACCCAAATACATAAGGGGGATATAAGTGATTGAGTATTATTTGATAAACATACCAAAGTACCCCACCTCCAAAACTTTATGGTCCCTAATAAAGTGATGACCCTGATCATATATAACTTAGCAGATTTTGTTTGTCCACAACTTCTCAGGTGAACATGTCAAATGCAGCTTGAAACAAGCTGCTACTTGTGGCCCCAGCAGGGCATATTTGTGCAGTCACTAGGACAAGGAATAGTCAGGTAATTCTGCAATGCAATTCTCTTGACTAGTTTAAATGAAAAAAAAAAAAAAAAGCCAAAACAGAACCCAATGACCAACACCGCAACTGGGGTGCCTGAGGGAATGGGACCTCTGTTGGTGTTTCTTATGCCATTCTCCAGCCTGCAGGCTACTTTTCTTCCTAGTTCATGGGTTTCTGACACTACTGGGATTTCTCTCTGCTTATTTGATCTTTCTGAATGTATTTGCACACACATCTCCATTAAAATAACAATTTCTACTTTGTATTTGCAATCAGAGCAAATATAAATCCTGTTTGCTTGGTTCCCAAACACCTTCTCAATTTGTGTTTTCAGGCTTTGTTCCTATTTTTCATCTCTCTTACACTCAAACAGAAGCTTTAATGTATTAACCATGTGTTGAGAGGAGAAGGCATCTGCCACATTGGTCAGCTTCAACAAGTCTCCATATTATCTTGCCTTCCTGGGCAGATCAATACACCCCAGGTGTCTCACAATGTACTCTAAGTGTCCTGTTCCTGTCTGAGACACTCCTGGACTTTTGACTTGAATGGCTCTGAAAGGTTTGGGGCTCATAGGAAAACAAATTGAGGAGGACTGGGTGCTCCTTTGAGGCTGCTGTATTTACCCCTATGCTGCTGCAACCAGCTGTTCTGGGATGACAGTGCGGGTCTGCATGCTCTGCTCCATGGCCAGAGAGGGTGGCCTGCAGTGTGCTGGGCTCAGTAGGATCTCCCCTGGGCACAGCTTTCTAGTCCAGAATTCTGACCTTGCAGGTGTCTGCTTTATTTACTCCTAAATTGTTTTAGTGGCTGAATTGCAGGAAAAAAACCTTTATGTTTAGAGCCCTTATAGCCAAGACCAGTGAGAACTAAGGCAGTTTAGATGGACCAAAGGGCCAAAGATGGGCTGGACACCATAAGACATCATAGATGCCATGCTGTATTCCAGCTCAGAGAAATTCAGTGGGAGAAAGCAGCTTACAGTAAAGGTCTAACTTCCAGGCCCATGAGCAAAACTGTCTTGCAATATAAAGGCTTCATTCTGTACTGCTACAACTAAAGAAACTTTCAGGAATGAGCTTCCAGGGCTTTAGGATAGGACTCAGACTCACAATGTTTATTTTATTGCTGTCTTTCAGCCCATATTTACCAGTGTTTATTAGTTGTTTGAAAGCAAATTAGTTGCATCAAAGTCATGCTGCCTTTCAGACGCTAATGTGCTTGGGCAAGTCACTTATCTCTTTTATGGTCCCTGCATCAAGCATCTGACACAGCACACAGGGAATGAAGCCATTGTATATCAGAGGCCAAGCTCACCGTGGACCTGACTCCTTACTCTGCCACATGCCTTCATTTCCAGAGAAGTGGTTTGGTGTCTGTAAAGGACACTCAGACCATGTCAAGAGGTCCCATCTCCACAGTATCTAAAACTGAAGAGGCTAATTTCAAAATGAAGTGTAAATCCGTGGGCTAACACTTATTAGCTAGTAAAAAAACTCTCTACAGCTTCCTAAAATGAGATTCTAGTGAGGTGAGCGTTGGTCTCTATTCCAGATAACAAGAGATAGGATAAGAGGAAATGGCCTCAAGTTGTGCCAGGAGAGATCTAGATTGGATATTAGGAAAAATATCATCCCCTAAAGGGTTGTCAAGCACTGGAACAAGCTGCCCAGGGAAGTGGTGGAGTCACCATCCCTGGAGGTATCTAAAAGCCATGTGGATGTGGCACTTGGGGACATGGTTTAGTGGTGGACTTGGCAGTGCTGAGTTGGACTCCATGATCTTAGAAGTCTTTTCCAATCTAAGTGATTATGTGATAATCACTGCAGGCTGCCACCATTTCATTCACCTTTCAGATGACAATATCCAGGACCTACATTTTTCAAGCTCTTATATAAAAGAAAACAGGATATTTCTGGCCATAAATATTATATCTCTGTCTGCTCGGTAGCAGTCATACATAACCAGCCTGATATTCCATTATCCCATTATCTAGCTCACTTCCTTACAAAGCATCTTCCTAGACTTCTTCAGAGGATCACCCAAGCAGTACTTTATTTCTCCTGTTAACACAGGAAAGCAAACAGACACAGTGTAGTATTTAGAATGGGTTAGTGGTCCTTCTCTTTAAACCAGCAGATCTGAGAAGGATGCAAGTTGTTATGTGGATATGTCAGATTTTGGAAGGAGGGGGGCTGATAAACGCTAAGTTTCTCAATTTTTAACCCTAGTCCTAAAGACTCAAACCCCTCAGTCATGTCTTTGTCTCCTACTACAGATCAACAGATGAGCTTGAATATTGCCCTTGTGATATTTCCAAAATAACCCTTGACAGCTAGCCACTCTCTACAAATGATGTTATAAAAACTCAAGAAAATAATACAGAATAGTCATCTTTCAGATGCTTTCTGGGTTTACACTTACATGACAAAAATTACCTGGCATTTGTCTGGTCCTTGAAGTCATTTACTGGACTAAAATGATTCTGTGTTAACATTCATAATCCAAAACTACAAAATTTCCCTTTACTAGGAAAAATGTAATTTTTTTTTTTTTCCAAAAATGACTGGAAAAAGATTAATTTCCTTTCCATTCTAGATGGAGATTTTGTTCCTTTTTAAATAGAAATCTTGTTATACACATTTTACAATTTTTTGCAGCTATGCTCTAAGTTATTCTTCCATATATTCTTTTGAATGCTGCCTACATCCGTGTGAACAGCAGTCTTTGAACTTTGCCTGTTGCTGTTGTGAAGGATTTCTTGCATGAAAACCTTGTCTTCCATTGCTTTTATTCTTGTGATTATCAATATAATATTATCATCAATGATACTCATGTGTCACTTAGCCAGTTGCTGTACAGACACAAAATAGGAGATGTGCTCTGCCCAAGTGCATTAGATAACCAAGATTATTTGGTAAATATAATTCTCCTAAAGACCATGCATGTTTTGTTTCCACATTGCACTTCCCTAGTTTGGCATTCTCCTTTTCTGATTTCATTAGTTTATCTTAATACCTTTTTAGGCTAATGTGACTGTCCTCACATTCTCCCAGCTTTCTCCACCATTGACTACCATGATGAACTGAGTTGCTGCATCAAAGCAAATCCCAGTCTGATAAGAAGCAATATCATGTTAAGCAGGTTTCATGCCTCTTTTACAGATTGCTTGATTCAGCTGATACAGCCTTAGACTATGATTGGCTCCATTTCCCTGTCATGGTCATTTGGTTTTAATGTCTCTTGGTGCTTGGTCTGCATAGTCAGAATGCAGTGATAATAAAAACAGAGAGACTCTCTCTTAATGTTGAACTCAAAATTCCTTGAAAAGGTACCAAGATGTGTAGCAAATTAGACTTCATCTATTGGACTTTATATATCTTGCACAGAAGTGTATTAATTGGAAATGCACCAAGCCAGAGTTTTCCAGCTGAGGTAACCTTTCACTACAGCAAGAGATGCCACATAACCTTTATGCAATCTCACTGTGCTGCTTCAAAAACATCTTTTAACAGATCTAGATATGTGAACCAGAGTGACTCCTTGCTAAAACACTCCAGCCCTGAGGGGGTCCCACGTAAGTTTGAGCTGCAAGCAGGAAGACTCTGCAAGTATTTGACCTGTGTGGAGAGCCAGCTGGATCACCTGCAGCTGTTAGTGGTGATAGTACACACTTGCCCACAGGGAACTGGATTGAAGTTACTCAGCTTTCATCAGATAGCAAAAATGATTCCTCTTTATTGACCCCAAATGTTTTGAGCCATGACTGTCCAGTGAGAAATGGCTCTGGATACCAGATCAAGCTCGTCACTGGTTTCTTCCTAGCATTGGATGATTAGTACAGACATAAAGCCTTTGTCATTCTGCCCTCAGCACTTGCACTTTTGAGCTCAGTCCAACTCTTAACACAGCAGCCTGACTCTTAGCACATCATCACAGACCAAAGCCCTTATCTGCAAACAGTATGCATCCAAATCTGTAATAAGCACCACATCTTCATCTCTCAATGAATCCTGGTCAGAGGAGGTGCCTCAGATAGCCTTGGCCAGTTAAAAACAGTCCAGATTAATACTCTTGAAGCTGGACATGACTGTGGAGTTAGCTGAGGGCATAAATCACTAATGTAACAGCTTTGTGCCTGACTGCTTTCAAGGAGATAGGGATGTGTCCCCAGACCAGGATAAGCTAGGAACAGCAGTTCAAGATATTGGCAATGAAGTAAAATACCATTCCTCAGACTCTTTTAGTGCATGGTTGATGTGTAAGAGTCTTTTCTCATTCAATGTCTGCTTAAATGACTGCAGATAGTATCAAGCCAGCTCAGAGGGTGGAGCTGCTGCAGGCACTTTCCAGGAAGAGAACCATGTCTTGTCTTCATCCCCTCTGAAGTTTAAAGGCAGCTACAGAGAGCTCTCCAGCTAAAAGGCAGTGGAGATCTCCTGTGACAGGAAACTTAGAGCAAGGAAAATAATTCATTCTGGGAAGATTGATTGGGTACTGACTTTATGGAATGGCAAACCTAGAATCATAAAATCACAGAATATTCTGAGTTGGAAGGGACCCATCAGGACCATTAAGTCCAACTCCTGGCCCTGCACAGGACACCCTAGGAATCACACCATATGTCTGAGAGCATTGTCCAAATGCTTCTTGAGCTCTGTCAGGCTTGGTGCAGACCTGCTGCATCTTCCTGAAAGCTGGACCTGTGCCTGAAGATCACCCCCAAGCACTCATCTGCCAGGACACCTGCTTTTGCTCTCTGAGAAACCAGCTAAATTAGTTGCAATAGGCATGAAAATGTGGATGCTGTAATAAACTGCATTCTTATTTTAGATAACATCTTGGCTGTGATGAAGACTAAATTTTTAAATACAGCTCAAAGAAACACTGCAACCTGGCCTGACATGAGGAAGATCTGGTTGGGGTCAGAGGAGTACAGGTGTGTAAGTTTGTAGGTGTACCTGCCTCTGAGAGCAGAAGCAGTCAGTATGGACCTTTTTAGGACTAAGAAGATGAGAGGCAGACCCCCAGCTGGCTACCTATATCCCAGACTTTGTAAGAAACAGGCTCTAACACATGCTCTGAATTTTGGTTTGGGATGCCCATTGCACGTGATATGAAGCTCCGCTTGGTATTCTAGCTTTTGTCCACCTCAAAACCGAAATATTCTGTGTAAGAGTTGAGTGACAGATTGAAAAATGCAGGAAACTAGTGCCTGGATACTTTACTGTCAGCAAAGCTAGAGTGATTCTTCCCAGAGGAGTCCAGAACAGCAGTCTGGGAAGCCCCTTGGTGGAAGGGAGGAGAAGGCCTTCTCTGGGAGCCCCAGTGTGTATCTCAGGACATGTCAGATGGTTAAAAGCCCCTGGTAGTTGTCTTTGTCCTCTTCACTTTTCTATATCTTCCTCCCTACACATATATCCATGATTTTTTTTTCTCTTCAGGAGCCGTATGAAGACAACCTTTGTCTGGAGCCAGCAACGCTCTCTAGTGACTCATCCCTTCCCTTCCCATCAGATCCAAATGATCAATACATTCCTCAAAGGTTGTATCTCAGGCCAAAGTCCAAGCAGACATGACTGGGACTGGAAAGCCAATTTGAGAACCAGGAGCACAGGCTCCTGTGTGTGCAGCAAGAACCACAGGAGCAATGAAGAGCCCAGCACACACCAACATGTCAGCATTCCCATACCTCCCATGGTCACACTGACACTTCCACTTGAAGGATCCATGCTCAAGTTGATTTCTCCTGGACACCAGAGCTCTGTCTCACCCAGAACCATCGCTCCATCTTACAGCTCTGCAGCAGAGACCCACAAGCCCTGGAAACCACCAAGTCCCCAGTGTGTCACAGACAGCTTTGGCTCAGCAGAGCCCAGGAGTCCAGGCTGCTTCACAGCCTGCAAGACAAGCTGGCAGCATCTGACTGTCATATCTGATGGACTTGTGCCCACACATCATTGAAATGAGGGTATCTGCAGAGTGTTCTGGCCCCGCAGATTGATGTTCGAGCCTGGAAACCCCTGTCACTGCGGAGCTTGCAGCCTGCCCTGACTTTGTCCTCAATCCTGCTTTCTGGGATCAGGACAGTGCCTGTCCAGCTCCCTGTGCCTCCACCATCACAGCACTGCTTTGGTGTTTTCCACAGACCATGATTCCACCTGAGTGGCCATCAATGCTGTCTTGCATGTGGGAGGCACGAGGCACATGTTTTCTGTTGAGTGTTGACGTGAGGTGGTGACCTTTGTGTTTGTGCTGGTGGGGATACATAGTGAGTGTCAGTGCTGTGTTATCAAAGAGCTTTCACTGCAGGAGGAATTAATAATGTCTGCTGCTTTCCTTCACACTTCTGCGGGACTCGGTCAACCCCAGCGCCCAGTGATTGATGGCGTGAGCAAAGCCTTGTTGGCGCCATCTCGAAGGCAAGTGCCTTTTAATGAAAGGAGAAGACAAGGATGAAGGTGTCTTGCAGGACTTACAACTCCCCTATCAGCACTGGGCAGTCAGAGTGAGTGGCTGGTTCAGAGGAGTGTATTTGCTGACAAAAGTCTGTGCAAACAAGGGCCTTGCGAGAATGTACAGGGAACAGCTGTACTGTATCTGAGAAAGGTAAATGCCGTTTGCAGAGCAAACTCGCTCTAATTCAGGCAAATACTGTTACAAGCAATGTAGCTGAAAAGAAAACACATTTTCTGGGATGTTAACATGACTCCTATCAAGTGCAGGGAAATTGGGAAAATGACCATGTCCATGAAATTGCCACCTGAAGCAGGTAATTCCTGCTAGGAAAACTCTTTTGCAAAAGCATCTTGCCTTGAGTGAACATTCTCAATATTTGGGGTGAAAAGGTATTTAGCATGTAGCAGGATTTGGCCTTCACAGGCCCCCTCCGAGCACCAGCTCAGTGGTTATTTGCAAAAATATTACTGCTTTGGATTTTGGGAGCAAGTTTGAGCCTCCTCCAGTATTGCACTGCAGAGGCAGGGGGTGCTGAACACTTCCGGGGAATCAGCATCTTCCAGGGGGCTGGCACTGAGTCCCATGCTCAGCACCTCAAACCACCGCTCCATCAAAACTTCATCCCGTGTTTCTCCATTCTCACATCCAGGACCACCCTCAGCAACTCAGAGGGAAAAGCTGCACTTGCCTTCAGGAAAGCAGGAAAAGCTGCAAAGTCTGGGGACAGAGCCCCACCTCGTGGAAACAACCTCAGGCCCTTCTTTCCAGAGGCTTTTGTGGATTGGCTTGTGAGCCCCAGCATGACCTCATGCCTTACATCCTACCTGCTGCTACATTAATTAGTCTAATAAGAGGTTTTATCTCAGTGTCAGTCACAGTCACACTGCACATAGCACAGGCATGGGGAGGTGCCTGAGTCTTCCTCTCCCATAGCTCAAGATATTCTGTGCAGCCCACGTGAATGGTAATGATATTTGTGTTACTATTGAAAAGAAAAAAGTTTTATTCATTGCAGTGGGTTTCTGATTTAGAAAGAGCGGGACAGCTGGTTGAAGGCTAGGCCAAGCACCTTCCACTGAAGCAAAGAAATTAAATGGCCTTTTAAGTGGTCCAACCAGGCAGCCATGGGAAGGTACCAGGCAGAGGAGCCCCAAGGACCATGGAGTTGCCTACCCACAGCCAGGTCAGTTGGCAGGAGAGCACTGGCTGGAGAAGCTGCTCAGCAAGCAAGGATGGTATGGCCCAGGAGAGGATGCAAGTCAGCAGCTCCTTGAACCCTTTACTTTCTGGGTTTCAGGATATAGAAACAGCCCTCTCCTCATTTTCCCACCTGTACTCAGTGAAAGTGGTCTCTACTCACTTTTTTTATACATAAAGTGTGATAATAACAAGAGTTCATTTTCCTCCACCTTATGGAAGTCCCTCAGGATAGTCCTGTGGCACTGAACTAAAGGGTACCATGCTTTAAAATAAGCATCCAGTGGCACCCACAAGAAACACAACCAGTCAGGAACTCCAGCACCCATGCAAAGAGGTGCAGGATTGAAGCTGCTCCAGGAGATTAATTTGATTTCTGTTGACAGTTTTTTGTTCCTGTCAGGAAAACAAAGCAAACTTGTCCCCTTCCAAAGATTCTGATTTGGGAAATGAATTCTAGCTCTGCCAGACAGGTCAGAAAAGTGATATTTCTTTTTTATTATTATTTTTTCCCCCCAAGACCTGTTATTCTCTCTGGGAAAAAATTATACTTAGATACCTGTTGCAGCCAACATGTAACTGTGGCTGCTGCTGCTTCTTTGTGTGATTAGGGATCCTGGAGGGATTATTTGTCTAGAGTCAGCATGGTAAAAAGTTTTTTTTCATTTGGTTGACACACAAAAACTCCTAGAAACATCAGTGATGTTCCTTGATCCATTTGCCATAATTAGGGATGATCTCTCACTGCTTGGCTAAATTCATATTTTTCTAGCCTGTGTTTCAGTGCCCAAATTCCTGTAAACCACAGGGTGACTTAAAAAGCCCATGACTTGGCACACCAGAGCACAGAGCTCCTCAGCACACAAAGAATCAGAGCCAATGGTATATCTGATCTTGTTCCCAGTTCTGCAGGCTGGGAGTTTCCAATGTTTTGCTCAGGAATCATTATTAGCTGGTAAGATGTGAGAGTTAGACAGCCCAGTTCCCCACCAGCACCAGACACTGGTGTGAGGCAGGAGGTCAAAGCAGTGTCAGCCAAAGCAGCTGCCTTCTACCAGAGCAGAGAAGCAGCAGCAGCAAAACCCTGGGCTGTGCCCAACTGCCCTACTGATAAGCAGATCAGGGTGTAAGCTTGACTATTTCTAAACCTTTTGCAGTAAAAATGCAGGGACGGAGCACCATCAGTATGTCTGGGATTAAGGAGGCTCTTGGGTGTAGGGTTTTGGTTTTAGATGTTTTATAGAAAGCCTGAACAAGCACCATTAGTCAGCTCAGTGCTAATTAATGATTAAGCTTGATAGCACCCAGCTGCTTTCAATTGATTTTTAGAGGGGCAAAAGCAAGCTGGAATCTTCATTTCCATGACACACAAGTGTAAAGAGCAGTGGCTGGCAGTCTCAACCTGCCACGCTGGGGAGCACAAGTCCCTCAGCACACTGGACTGCAGGGTGGGACATTTGGTCAGGGACATCCTCAGCCCAGGAAGTGTGACAGGAGATGGGGATGAAGATGGTGATGAAGACGAGGTGATGGTGGAGACCAGTTCCCCAAGGTGCCAGCACCCTGATCGGGGCAGGTCTCCCTGTGCCCAGCAGAGCTGACAGGAATGCATCCTCCCTTTAGGGCTCACCCTTTGCACAGGTGCAGGCAGTGGAGGCAGAACTTTGGGTGCTCTCCCCATGTCCAGCACAGGTCACAGGAGTTTTCCCCACTCAGGATTCCCATGGTGCCCTCTGAACATCCCCGCACTATCCATGGGCTGTATTTGAGGTAAACCTTCCTTTCAGCACTCCTTGCCTGCCCTGGCTGCCTCCTGCAGTGGGAAGGTGACTCTTTGGGTGGCTACGGGGGGTGAGGGTTGCACGCTTGGTGCCTGGTGCATGGGTGACATCTACCGGCTGTCCCTTCAGCTTCGTGTTAGGCTTTTACAACTCTAAAAAACCTGTGCCAAGAAAAGTGACACTCGAGGCTGTGTGCGGTTATAACTGCTCGTTTAACTGTGCCAGGGTCAAAGCCAATATATTATTTTTCTAACTGTGTGGAGACCGTGTGTCCCATGCCACAGACCTTTTCTGGAGTTTGACAAAAGGCCAAGACTTCAAATGAAGCAGTGCAAAGCTATAGGAAATCTTTAAACACAAATGGAATTTATTCCCCTGCAATTAAGATTAGATTTTGTATCTGTTTCTTTCATTGAAAATTCACAACCAGTCCAGAGCAAAATAAAAAATATGAAGTAAAATTAGTCAAATTTTCTTTACAGAAAATTTCTGCCACTCATCCTAGGATTTATTTGAGAATGGCAAACTAATGGTAATTTCTGTAATATTTTTTACCCTTTGAAGAGTAGAAGGTAAAACTAAGAAAAAACACTTGCCTAGATGTGACCAAAAACTAGAATAATAATTAATGCAACACTTATTTTCAGAAATTAAATACTTGTGTCCTTTTTAAAAGAAATGGTTCCAGGTTGGTGACTTTTGTTGTATTGGTATTGGATGAAATATTGTAGTTAAGCTCCAGGTTAAAACACTTGAATCCAAGCTCAACAAACTGCCCTGGCTGGATACAACTCACCAAGTGCCTGACTGTGGGCACAGACTAGCCAGAAAGCTGGAGCTGGAGCAGTATTGTTCCACATCCTGGTTCTTGCATGAGGCTGAACCTTGCAAATTCTTATCAATGCAGCCATAAAGAAAAAAGTTGTAAATACACTACTCAAAGGGTCAAATTCGAAGGTGAATAGAAAGTAAACAACACTCATACTTTCAAATACTGTGATTTTTAAGGTTTTTATTATTTTGGCACCTGGCATATAATTTGTGAGTGTTTAGGTAAGGTGAGGCAGTGGCAGAGACTGTACAAGCAGTACCTTGGCATTCTCACAGTATAATAGCAGCTGCAGCCACGGCAATATCTGCAGTGCCATAAACGTTAATCCAGCTAGTACTCTTCTCTCGTGATATCTCCTCACACCTATAGTAAGCTCCTAAAGCACAAGGCTGGGACAGGAGCACCAGGAGCAAGAATAACGTGTCCTGTTGAGAGCAGCCCTGCAGAGAAGCCTTGGGTGTTCTTGAGGATGAAAGGCTGGACATGAGCCAACAGGGCTTGTAGCCCAGAAGACAAACCAGCTCCTGGGCTGCATCCAAAGCAGCGTGGCCAGCAGGGCCAGGAGGGGATTCTGCTCTGCCACTCTGCTCTTGTGAGACCCCACCTGGGGTGTTGTGTCCTCAGCACAGGGGTACTCAGCACAGAAAAGACATGGATCCGTTGGAGTGAGTCCAGAGGAGTGACACAAGGATGATCAGAGAGCTGGAGCACATCTCCTGTGAAGACAAGTTGAGAAAGCTGAGGTTGTTCAGACTGGAGAAAAGAAGGATCCAGGCCCACTGCAGAGCACTTTCTAGTACCTGAAGGGGGCTTATAAAAAGGAGGGAGAGGAACTTTTTATATGGGCAGATGACAGAGGACAAGAGGCAATGGTCTTAAACTGAAGGAGGGCAGGTTTATATTAGGTAATAGGAAGAAACTCTTTACTGTGATGGTGGTGAGGCACTGGGATAGGTTGCTCAGAGAAGTTGTGGGTGTCCTATCCCTGGAAGTGTTCAAGGCCAGGTTGGGTGGAGTTCTGAGCTCCTGAGAACCTGATCTAGTGAATGGCATCCCTGCCTATGGCAGGGATGCTGGAGCTAGATGATCTTTAAGGTGCCTTCCAATCCAAACCATTCTATGACTCTCATTCTGTGATGGGAAACTGGTTCAGGCTGGTAGAGGGCAGCTTCAAGATCAGCCCTGAACATAAAAACCTGTTTTTCCCTGTTAGCCAGTCCCAAAGGACAAGTGCTGAATTACTGTGAATTTCTTAGCATCTCTTCCAGGGATTGTGAGTTTCCATTCAATACAGCTGAGCACCCGGACCAGTCTCCAAGGCCACCAGTTCTTCCTCTACAATGTCCCAATCCTCCTGTGCACTGACTGAACACCTCCACATACCATCCCGGGGTTCTGCTCTCTGCTTTGACCACCGAGGAAATTCTGTCCGTGACCAGTTCCTGAAGAATCTGCTCTGACCTGAAAGCCTGGCCTTACATATGTGCTGTGTTGAATCTCATTTTCTAAAAGCTGCTTGATAATTTCTTTGAGGGCATCCAGTGATGTGCTTTTCAGATACTTAGAAACTAAATATTCTTTTTGCCCTGTGAAAAAAGGTGTCAGGTTTATTTGGTATTGCCTACCTTTCCTAAATCAATGCTCTTCCTGCTTTTTTATATTCCTGTTTTATGTCCACTTCTTTGGATTTCATTAATCAGCCCTTCATGGGCATACAAAGTAGTGGGCCCATAAGTTTTTCCTGTCTCTCATATTCCTTCCGAGTAACCTCATCTCAGTCCTTCTTGATTATATATCTTCTGCAGATCAATAGATATCACCTGCTGCTGTTAATAAATTGCTTTTATTACTCTTTAATATATTTTCTAATCTAAACCTCTCCTGATAGCTCCATTTGATCACTAAGAAAACTTCCCCATGCTCCAATGCAGGGTGTTAGTTCATCCATTAATCACTGCTTCCCCAGCAGTCAGCTCAGAAGATTGGAACACTATAAGCAAGCACAGTATATTTCACATGTGATACAAGTGACTAATATCATGTTTTATTTTGTGAATTATAAAATAAACTCCTTCTGGAGAGACAAGAATGGAAATCATGCAGATGCAGAAAATTATTTGTTCAGATTGTGAACCATGTGGAAGAGGAGTGTTTAGCAGCTGTAATGCCTGATCTCCAATAATAGACTGGATAAAATTTATTGTAGCTCATTTCATGGTGCTCTTTTAGATAAAATCTGCAAAGAAAGCTCCTATAAGGAAAGCGCCTGCATATTAATATCCTGCACTTTTATTTTTTTAAGAACATGATTTAGCTCAGATGTCCTTTGGCAAAATTCTCTCTTTTCCTATTAGATGTTCTGCTCACCTACCCCCAGCTGACATCATCCAACTCTTTAATGGTAACTTACAATTATTGCTTTTGAAGTTCTTTGGAATACAGCTGTATAAATGTCAGTGCTATTTTATAAAAACATCGCTTATGTGAAAATCTTGGAAACCTGCCCAGCTATGATACTGCCAGGAATTTGGATATAAGTGCAACATGACTATTTTGGATTCGAAGGAGACTAGGGCAAGTTCTTTTGATTGATAGTTCCTAATAATCATGCTCTGAGGGCCAGAATAGAGTTTGCTGTGGTTTAGATTTATCCATTCCTGCAGAGGAACAAATTGCTCTGGCGGTTTCTCGATAAACTGCATTGTTTGGGATGCCACCAGGTGGTGCCAGAAAGTCAGGGAAACACGGGCAGGATGGACCCAGGGAAATCGACCTGGATTGAGGATGAGACGGCTCCCAGAACCCCTTCACTCTGTTTGTAGTCTGGGATTTCAATGACAATCCCTTGCAGATGCTCTTAAAATATTTTTAATGTTTTTGTGCCACACTTCAATAGCATATTTTAAGATTCAGCTCAGGATGCTGTAGGGCAGTTGGCATTCCCTCAAAAATGTCCTTTTTATAAAGACAAGCACTTCTGTTGTTCTTCCTAGCTCTTAACAACTGTTAAAAATCAAATTACATGGAAAATCTAGTGATTTCTATGTCTTAATCCTTCATGCCTCATTTCTTTTGGATTAATATTTGACTGTGACTATTTTTGTTACTTAATCATTACAAAAATCAACTCAAATTCCAGTGTTTCTTTTAAGAAATCATCAATCTAAGTTGTGTACCAGACTCTTTCTTTTGAACTGATATGGCTCACATCTTGTTAAAGTATCGTCAGGATATTTCCTATCTTTGAGTCTGGATATAAAATTAAGTCCTGCTTGAATTTAAACATCAAAAGGCATATGGGCTTTTGTGAGGAAGCCCAGAGATCCATAAAGAGTGGGGCTGTAGTGTTGCTCTTGCCATGGGGTGGTAACAAGGCCAGGGAAATACCCCACAGCCCCACCATTTCACATAAGATGGGCCAAAGCATGGGGTCCATGGGCTGTTTCTCAGCCTTTGCTCATACAGGTGGAAGTAAAAGGAAGATTGCAGTGGATCAAGAGGAGGGATTATCCCCTCTAATCACTCTTCATTACACCACATCTGCATACTGCATCCAGTTTTGTATTCCCCAATACAGGAAAGATAATGATGGGGATGATGGGGAGAATTCAACAGAGGTCATCAAGACATATTCCTGGAGGTGAGTAGGATGAACTACTTTTGAAGTGCTTTTCTCTTTCCTCTGATTACAGAGGGAGCCTAAATACCTAAAGTTAAGCTATATGAATCTCCTATGAGGTAAATTTCTGAAGGTTGTAGAGGGATCTGGACCAGCAGGACTGAAAGCCTGAGTTTCTTGAGTGTTTAGCAGCTACTCGAGCAACTGACTTGGACTTGGTTTTAAGCTTGTCCCTTTGAGTGTCCATTTTGCCTTTTTCATTGGTTTCCACCTGGGCAAATGTTAACCTTTAGCCAAGCTTTCATCACAGGTTACTCACTCAATGCATGTAAAACCTCTGGATCTACACCACCATCTTTCAGGTCATCCTGTCATCATTTTAATAGTCATTTTTGCATTCACCCTAGGAGAATAAGTCCATGTCTTCAGATGGGTCAGCTTTTATGGGTCATAGACTCCACAGACCAGAAGCATCCTACAGACTTGTGTGTAGGCCTGAGAGAGAAACAGGTGTAACTCTTGCTCTGTGATCTGCGTTTGAGTATCTTGACAGTTGGTGCTGTGGTGCTGAGGTAGCCATGGAATTCAGTACCTCCTGCTTCCAGGGTTCAGCCCCCTAATCCACTCTCGTTTTCAAAGGTGGAACCTGAAGATGCTTGGCAGTGCAGGAAATTGTGTACAGCCATAGATCCCAAGATGAAGTAAAGAAGAAAACAGATACAGCTGTCTCTTACATAGCTGCTGCCTTATAGACTCCTGAAATTATTATTACACACAGCTCTTGTTGGCCATGATTTAAATGGTAACAGCTGTAGCAGAAATAAAACATCCTAGTGTCTTCTTCAGTGCATCTGCAAGCCACAGGAAGGGAGAATGCAGATTTAAAATACTATTTTTATCTCAAAGTCACAAAATATGTGGTGAAATTCTGCCTTTCCTTAAAGAAGCCAGTATTCTTGGAAGGTCAAATTGTTAGAAAGCTGTTTGCATTGTTTAGTCATCTCAAGATGATTTCAAAATTTTGAAATAATATAAAGAAATCATACTTTTTTTTTCTTTTGTTCTGCTTAGTTTGCAGTCTCTGCAAGAGCTCTGTGCCAACAGAACATACAGTCTCTGTGCATGCAGTCTCCTTTTGTAACACTGACATTTAGGCCCAGCTATTTAAGAACTTCGTGTAAGAGACTCCGCTACAGGTTGTATTTGTTAACAGAAGAGGTGCCGGGGAGTCTGTGACCTTTAGTGCAATAAAACAGTGGGATAACAAGGATCAAAACTTAAATCCTGAGGACCCACAACAAGCAGGACTGGTGCTGAGCCCTTGGAGGAAAGGCATCTCTGGAGCTGTCTGTCATAGCTTGCTTGATATGTCACATTAGCATCTTTTCCATACTGACCCCACTGAAATGTCACAGCCCATTTATTTCATCCCAAGCATCCAGTGCCAGTGCTTGTGGCACAAGGTTGCATTAGCTCTGAAAGATTTCCTGTGCCTGAAGACAGAAGACAAATAGAGGTGCTCTGTGCTCCAGCTTGGTCAGTCACATTGACCTTTCATAGCAGCCTCACTTGGATTTATCCCAGGTTTTCAGGACCATATCTGAGGCAAGTTTTGCGCTTGTGTTGCAGAGAAGCAGGCTCTCCTCCAAGAGGGATGGCAGATGTGTGTGGGGGAAGAAACCTCGACTAGTCTCTGCAGGAGGAATAATAAAATCGTGGAATCATTTACATTGGAAAAGACCTCTCAGATCATCAAGTCCAACCATTAATCCGGCACTGCCAGGTCCACCGCTAAACCCTGTCCCTCAGTGCCGCATCTATACATCTTTTAAATACCTCCAGGGCTGGCTACTCCACCACTTCCATGGGCTGCCTGTTCTAATGCCTGACCATCCTTCCAGGAAAGAAATTTATCCTAAGGAAAAGAACTTCCTTTCCATAGGGACAAGGAGTGCAAGGATGCTTGTAGCTGTGTGGGGAGCTCTGTCACCTTCTTCACAGAGTGCAGGGCCTTCTCAGATCTTGTCTCTAGCATCAATATTTGTTTGCATGCTTGCATGTGTCAGTGTTTATCTGAAAAAGGGCTTCACTCACCTCCAGAGGCAGTGGGAGAAGAGACATGTCCCAGAAGACAGATACATGTCTGAACACACTCCTCACTGGTGGTCAATGCTACTGCATGAGCGTGGCATGAGAATCTACACAGAATAAGGTAAAACATTTCCAACTCTCACATTGATGTCATTTTCTGGAGAAAATAAAAATAGGAACTTTATAGTGAAAGCTTTAGAAGCAATTAACATGTACATAAACCAATAGCCAAATTATCCTTGTAAACCTTGATCTACAGTTTTTAACACATGGCAATAAAACCTGGGAAACAGGAGCTCAGTGTCCTTCAGCAGAAACCAAACAAAACCTTCCTTAGTTATTTTAGAGACCTGAATAGAACTGCATAAGTATATTTTCCTCCTTCAAAGGCAGGTCACAGCAGCCTTAATTATCAGAGGGACAGAATGGAAACAACATAAAAATAAATCCTTTTTAAGTTTGCTCTCATTACCACATTTGGCATATTTAAGCATAAACACCATCTGTGTTTACCAAGAAACGAAGCGATAGCTGCCGTCTGATCTCACAGTGACACCAGTGTTTATGGAGATTTACAGTAAGGGGCACATGCAAGGCTTCCACAGAAACTGAGCTCCCCTGAAACTGCTTGCTCAGTCGCCAGCTGCTCTTGTAGATGGAGGCACTTTTGCCAAGAGAAGAATCATCACAGAAGAAAAACAAAGCCTCAAGCCTCTCAGGGAAGCTTCTTCTGGCAACCCCAAAGAGGCAAATAGCAGCAAAAGTTACTTGCAGCAAAGGATCAAGCCATAAAACTCACTTTCTGCTTTTAATACTATAACTTTGTGGCTGGGCTGCGAGCATCTTCACCTCCAGGGTCACCTCGCTGCTCTGCACCCCTGCTGGCAGAACGAGGACCTGCTGTCCCTCTGCTTTTGCAGCAGGCTGGGAATGCTGGAGGGCTCTGCCTTCGCCCTGGCAGACCAGCTCCCAGGTAGGGAGAGTGTGGTTCGTGACCTGACTGGGCACTGTGTCCTTGCATCAGCCTCTTTCATCCAACTATGCTGTAACAATAGATCCAGAGGGGTTTTGTAGACAAACAGGACATGATGGTGCCAGTGGGAACAATTCCTGTGCAGATGCTGTGGTAGCTTGTTCTGCCAGCCACCTGTGCCCATGGGTCTGGACCCTGGATTATGTTTATTTGGGCTCCCCTTGATCCTACAGCATCCTTCTGTGCAGAAACAAAAGCAGAATAAAAAGACAAGGTCAGGAGCAGAAGCAGAACATGCCCTGCCTAAAGCCAGGATGCAACACTGTCAAGGGGCAGTGATGGCTTCATCACAACCTAGACACCATTGTCTAGCTCAGCACAGGCACTTGGAATCCTCCCACCAGGACCAAATGGGTGTGGATCCAGGCAGCTGATCAGCAACGACCAGCAACACATCCTCTGTGAAAGTGAAGCCCTGAGCTATCTGAAACGCAAAGCCACGGGCAACAACACGCCTGCCTTCACTGCAGGCTGTGGCACCAGTCTTTGGTTCTCCTTTGCTAATACATGAGATTTAAGCACACTGCTAGTACTAAAATCCCAGTGTGCTTTAGTTTCATCATGCACAAGAGCTGTGTGAATAAATGACAACTATTTTTGGACGATAGAAGTAATTATGTGAATATACAACAAGCTTTTACACTGAAAGATTAAAAGCAAAATACGTGGACATCTGAAGTACCACCTAAATCTGAACAACCTGGAACAGCACCTGATCTCCATTGCTCTAGCATCATTTGCCCAAAACCAGTTAAGAAGACTGATGCTAGTATTCTGAGCATAATTTGGCTCTTCCTTCTTGTAGAGGTGGCATTGAATGGCCTGATTATAATAGAGATATATTGAACCATACAAAGACAATCCAATTAAAATTAAAACAAATTAAAAATCCACAGTATTGATGTTAGTTCGTTCCATTCCAGCCTGATGGCTTTATGAGAAGCAGAACTATGAAAGTTAGCAAAAACTGTAAACAGCAGCTTGATAGCCTAAATTCTCTCACCAATATGTCCATAGTATTTAATTTGAATTTTCCTTTTCTTAATTTTCTCTCATTTACTCTAATTACATTGTCAATGTGCTTGCCTATGTAATTTTTTTCTATCAGCAGTGTTTACTCTCCTCAGATATTTACAGACTACTTTTACATGTCCACGCACTATGTTATACATCAGAAAAACCTTATTCTGCTTTATGGTTTTACCTTAGAAGTTGATCACTCTGGTCTTTCCCTGAAATTGTGACTTAGCTCTGGATTCTGTCGTCCCACCAAGACAGCGGTCTCAGAGCCCAGTGAACACTCCCAGAAGCTGTGATGGCAGCAAGGAAGACCTGCAAGATAAACACCCTCTCCCAGCAGAGAAGCAATTTTCAACCTGTGCTTAACTTTGAGCACACAAGAAATCCTATTTACACGCGTGA
Organism: Notiomystis cincta; assembly: GCA_013398075.1. Taxonomy (NCBI): domain Eukaryota; kingdom Metazoa; phylum Chordata; class Aves; order Passeriformes; family Notiomystidae; genus Notiomystis; species Notiomystis cincta. Next base: position 16,866 of record VZRX01013152.1, on the reverse strand, counting down.
GATTACACATGCCCTTAAAATAAAACCTTGCTCAACTGCTGTGCTGAAACGGCACCAGAGGGCTCTGTTATACATCAAGCCCATTAAAAAAGGTCTTTTCACCCATTTTTCCATGACAAAATGCATGTGTGTGAATAGAGTTCAGGGTGTGTTTTCTTGCAAGTATTTGATTTGCTGCCCACTGTCACTTCAGTGTCTCTGCTGTGCTCTTGTACCTGCACTTCTCCTCCCTATAAACATTTGGGGCTTATGTGTCTTTCCTGAACAACTTCACATTCCTCCAAGCCAAGTCACATTCTTATTAGTTTTTGTCTGGCTTAAAAAGAGCACTTGGGCAAGTGGAGGGATGAAGAGAGTTTTGGCAATGTGTTTGCCTTGAGAAAATATGTCTTATGGTGGGAATGTAGGTGGAGTGGTTTCCTGGTGGGTTTCTGCTGAGTCACTGGATTATTTTGTGCCAGCTCCAAGACTTTTATCAGTGGCTGTGGTATTCTTAATGTACCTGTCTTGTAGAGCTTTCCTGGTATCTGTGAAGACACTGGTGCTTTTCTCCTGCTTCCCCATGCAGACATTCCCAGCGTCTCTTTTTCTCCTCTACGTAGCTGTTTATTTTTCTGAAGACAGTGGGGCACATTGGCTTGTGTCAGTCACAGTTTGATAGTGCAGGGATAAGGAGGAGCACCTGCACACATGCTTTTCTGCCTAAACCATGGTATAGCAAGAACTTCATTTCTGTGGCAAGCTTGGATAAAAGAAGACTTTCTTGAGGAAACAAGGAGTTATCCCAGATGAGTTATGGAGAGTTGTACCGTACTAATCACATTCTCATTCCTTTTAAGTGAACAACTGACAAAATCAGGGACATCTGCAATGCTAAGTGCCTTCAAAGACTGATCTGCTTTACTGAGATGCCCAAGTATGGGCCTCAGTCTGTAGTGCCACTCCTACAGAGCTTGTAAGTGAGTCTCTGCAGGTCTGGCTGCACACTGCACTAGTAAGGCAGACAGATGTTGGTGACTGCTTCGAATAGAACAAACTTGAAGATGTGACATCTGTGGTGTGAGAGAAAAACAGTATCAGTATGTCTGAATTTCAGGAGACCACATGAGCAGTTGCAAACATGCACCACAGGCTTCACCTGTGATACTCAGACAGTGAAATGGCCACAAGCACAGCTCAGAGAACTGGAAGATGTGTGGGGTAAGAGTGAAGGGCGTCCAGCAGCCCTGTGGTGAAAAACAACATAGCTGCCCTCCTGCCCCAGCCACAGAGGGCATGAGCAGCCATAGCTCTACTCATGGTGAGGACACCAGGCCTGCATCTGCCAGCACTGGTGGAGCAATTCACTGGGATCTTTGAAACACCCATACACAGCAAGGGCATTCTCCCCTCCAAGGTGATGGTAGACATGGGCTCTTCTGCCTGTCAGGCTTATTTTATCATGAGTTGAGATCTCACAAGTCTTGTACTGTTGAGCCCCAAGGAATTTTCTTCTAGGGTGCCTGATTGCTCCTTTTGACTTTTCTTTTTACCCAGAACAGGTTGTAGAGCAACGAAGTGTGAGGGGAGTGCAGAAGGATGGAGCCCATTGACTGCAACTGTACGTGTGAAGTGAACATGTCCATGGCAGTGTGCATTTTCTTGGATAACCTGCCTGCACCTACAGCTCAGGTGTAGATCCATACAGTCCATTGCACCTGTGTGTGCATGGAGTCTCTTGGGAGCTGAACTGTGCCCAGGTGTTTGCTGTGCCAAAGGGTGGCTGCTGGGGCTAAAAACCATGCCAGGGGGTGTGTATTCCACCAGGACAGCCCATGGTGGAAGCCCACATCCTGTCCCTTCCTAGTTTACTTGCATAGGTGTATCCAGAGACCAAAAGGAGGCCCAAGAGAAGATGGTCTGTGCTGGTGCACAGCACAGCAAGGACAGAGGTGACAGTGTAAGAGCTGAGCCGTAGCTGGAGTAACAAGCCAAGCCACCATCCCACATAACTGAGTTGTCAAAAGAGGTGAGCCCTGAGCCCTGCAGAGCCAGCAGGAGGTGTCAGGGTGGAAGGAACAGGCAGGCCAGAGGGGGAACAACCATGCACACCAGGCTGGATGGACCCACCATGCACCTGGGGGCTGGATGGGCCATTTCTTTAAGAAAAATCATGCTCTGGCTCAGAGCCCAGACTCTCAAATCTGCTGTGAATCAAGCCGCCCTCTTTCAGCACTGCACATATCTTTCATATTTCTTTCCCTCAAGGAATTGTTTTGTGATGATTAATGAATTATGAAAGTCACCTTTTGAGTCTTCAGCTCTTACAGAACTCCAAAGAAAATAAAATCTGGAAGAGTTCCGGCTAAAAGTGTCATGGAAAATGCCTTCATTTTACTTTATTTATGATTATGCTCACAATGCCCTTATTAAGTACATTCTTTAAATAAACAGAACTTGAGACTGTTTGTGAAATGCTGGGATTTTCTGCCTTAAAACATCTGCTGCCTATTTCTTAATGACCATTTAGGTAACAGTAGAGCACATACAGATATGCATCTATTTCCTGGAAATGGCTTGAGCATACTTCAAAAATGTAGAAATCTGAGCCCAAGAAAACCCAAAATTAAAACGAATGAGGCTGGGCAGTCTCTAGCTGAGAGAAATTCAATAAATCTACCCTGCACATGAACTGTGTTGGTATGTGAGACTGGAAAGCTTGCTGGCAGGAGACAGGGAAGTTGACTGTAAGTCTGTATAAATCAGACTAATAATTCATGATGCTGCATAAAGCAAGCTGGATATTTGAGCACTGTGCTTTTTCTAATGTGTGCCTGTTGAATAAAAATCTAGAGTTGCATTTTCCTCTACATCTTATGATACTCTGGATAGGAACTTCCTTTTGAATGTCCATGTCATTATATGGTTAATAATTTATATCCTCGAGGAATCTTCTTTTAGATGCCAAGTATGAAGAGGCATTAGGGACATCTGCAGGATAAGCTTTTTATGAGATGTGTTCCTTGACAGATATTTCCATGACATTTGATGTCTCACCCCCTCTCTTTCAATAAGAGTCCAACTGCATTCTAACATCCAAGTAACTGTTAGACCTTCTCCAGTCTGGCTACTTCTTAGCTTTCCTTTTCCTAGCCATCTTCTCCCTAATCAAAAGGAAGTCAGAAAATTAAGTCAGATTTAGCCTTCAAAGTCCAACTGCTGCAGAGCACTTCACAGCATTTCTTGCTGCTTCCTACCTTCCCTGTTCCTCAGCCCATCACAGCCATTATGTTCCTCCGAATAATTGCATGTTCTGCCAAGTTTCCTTGAGACACACTGAACTGACTTAAACAAAAGTCCAGTTTCCAGTGCATGCTCTTAACATGGCTAGACTACACAAGTACCTGTTACAGACAGCATGATGAAACTCATTGTCTGTGCCCGTTATGCTGATTGTTGGTCTCTGCAGTAGATGAACAGAAGCTTGTGAGTTTTGGATGAAAGCTGCCCTAGGCTACTATTTCCCTCTTCCAGAACTGCCACACCTCATCAAAGACTAATCTTGCTCTAGACCTGGGAAAAAGAAGAGAGGAAAAACACATGTGTTGTAACATCATGTGGTACATCATCTGGCTTGCAAGGAAGGCTTGAGAAACACAGAGCAGGACTTTAATAAGACCACAATGGAAAGAGCCTTTCTGGTCCTAAATGATAGCCATGTGATCCCAGCAATGAACAATCTCCCCAGTAACAATTCTTTGGGACATGTGACTTTAAACTGTCTCCAGAGCTCACAGATCATCTTCATGGCAGAAGGGTGAGTTGGTACCCAGCTGCTCACATCTGTTCCCATCACTCAACTCAGGAGCTGTTCAGAGGGCTTACTTTCTGAAGCCTTTGTGTAGCTCCCTTTGAGCCTTGCCCTGGCTGGGTTTGCAGAGCATGATATATGTGCAAGGGCTAAATATAGCCAGATTCTTTTACATTTATCTGGGAGCATACAAAAACACTAGCACAACCCCTTAAGGATCATCTTAATTATTTACCAATGCACAAATTCAAAGCACCTGAAATCTAAACTGCCTCTTTTTACTTTGTGATTTTGATCTCAGTCCATTGTTCCCTTGGCCTTAACCTGCTCTTATAACCAATAAGTTGAGACACATCAGACTTCTTCCTTGCCATTTCAAAAGAAACATCTTTATGCCAAACTCTCTTATTCCTGCAGATGAAGGATTTGTCACTTTCTCAGCTGGCTGGCCACAAATGCAAGCTCACAACATCTGGTTTTACACTAGTGATTGACAGCACATGTGTTTATTCTTAACTAGCAATGTCTCCATAGTCGTGCTGTCAGCTGTGTCTGCCAAGATGGTGCACATTGCACGGCCTCTGCTGCTGTGATGCATCAGAGCAAAGGCACCTTGACCTCTGGTCATCACTCCAGACATTTCATACCCTGGGAACAGCTGTAGTAACTCTCACATGTCTCCTGAAAGAGCACCAGTCTGGATCCTGCGTTGTCTGGATTTGTTACCGGTGAAAATGCACTGATCCTGCTGAAGTTTCTTTTCTCTAGTTCTTGTGTGGCTGAAAGGGAGGCTAAATCTGGGCATGACAGCATGCTTTGTTAGTATTAAACATGGTGCCTCTGGGCCTTGGAGCTTCTTGCACTAGTCAGGATGGTTATTAAATGCTCCACCTTAAGACATCTGAGGAATGTGTAAATTTTATGAAAAGAAGGGGGTCAGCCTCATGCAGGCAAGAATTAGCTATTCCTGTCCCCTTACTATGGAGGGCATAGAAGAAGGAAGGATAAACCTGGCAGGAGCATTGTCTGCCTTAGTGTGATCTAGGATATGTCACTTGGAGAAAGTCCTTCTGGTAAGATCATTAGCAAAAGAAGCAAGGATCCTTCCTCAGGTCAATCTCATCTTAAGCACACATTAGAGGAACCCTGCAGCAATTCTCATGTAAACTGCAGGCTATCAGCTAAGAGGGTTTGCTATGTCAGCCAGCAGTCATTAGAAGAGAGAAAACTTTCTTGCTTAAGGGACTTCAGCAGCCTCCCAGCTTGAAGATTCCATATTTTCTGGCAGTAGCAACTGCCAGTTGATATTATTTCTCCCCCACCTGTGAAGAGAAAATAACAGTTCTCTCTTTGGTGTATGTTTTTGATGGAAATTGTGGTTAAGAACAGAAATGACACTGAGATGCCAGAGTCTTGGCGTCTCTGGAATGCAGAGCAATGGGTCTTCCACCTCTGCATACAGCAACAGTGGAGTGGGCAATGCTCCCCTTCTCAGGCAGAGGATGGCCCATGGCCTCACTCCTTGGACTGACCCTGCCAAAACAGCAGCTCTGTGCCTTGTGTATGTATCAAGGTGCACAGAGTGTTGGGGATTTCTGGACTGGTGAGAAAGCAGGCTCGGCACAACTGCTGACCTTGCCAAAAAAGACCCTTACACAAATCTTCAAATGAAGACCAAATATAATCTCTTGATAATAAAATTTCACAGGAATTAATCACATTCATCTGGATTTATGGAATAGGAAGCTTTTGCTCTGTTCTGATTCAGTGAAATAATGATCTGTGCCAGCTGCTGTAAACTGGGTGAGTTCACTTCTTTGATTCAGTTATGCCTACGCATTTTGGAGTCAGCATCCTTCTCCTGCATGGGGCTATCTGCAGAAAGTTTTCCTTCCCATGGGGCTGGGGGAGCTTGTCTGCTGGCAGCAGTGGGGCCATGCTGTCCCACAGCCCACCATTTGCGTGGGCATTGCCTCCCACCTGGCCCACTGTGCATGGATGAAGCACAGATAACCAGTGGCAAAAGCCACAGTTTGCAGTGAAGCTCCCCTTAAACCTTGTCTTTGCTCTGATGGTTTCAAAACCCTAGGTAATATTTTGGATGCTGATGTGCTGCATCACCCCCTCACATGTGTTTGAGGTTGTCTCCCCATCTCCCTCAGCTGCTCACCTTGCCAGGAGATCTGCCAATCTCCCACCATGTCCTGGGGCACTGAGCACCTTGCAGGAAGGGACTGCGCCTCTGCACCACCAGTGAGATGGGGGCTGTGACAAGAGCTCCCAGTCAGGCTGCTGGGGCTTCTGTAGGCTCAGTTCATATCCCTGTCTCTGCACTATCAGTAGTGGAGGCTGGGGATGGAGGTAGGGTGTCTCTGTGTTGCTTTTAGCCTCTATCAGCAGAATAGCTCTTTTCAAGATTTCATTCTGTTCTGCTTTTTTCTAGTCACTTAGCCATGGTGCAGTCCTCCTGCAGTCTGTAGGGCTAATGGATAGTAACCTCTCTCAGGAATTACATGTCCTGAGGCATTTTTCACCTTTGGAGATGTTCCCTTTACATATAGATTACTCTTCCTTGCTTCTAAAGAGAGAACCCCCTGGAGGAAGGTCTGTAGTGACAGGCATTGCAGAGCCTGGGTTTGGAGCAGACAGAACAGTCACAGGCAGAGGTCATTTCAATTTTCCACGTAGGTTCCACTATCCAGGCAGGACAATGAAGTTATTGCTCTCAAGACCTGCCTGGTTTAGGCCTTTGTGCTTAGGTCTCTGTGACATGTATTAAGAGTAAATGTTGCACTTCACAAGCATTTTTGCCAAACTCACTGACAACACAGCAGCAGCTGGAAGGGACAGTGATGATTTCTGTCCCCAACTGTGCTTTCCAGTTAGGAATCGGGATGTCTTTCATAAACTTCAAGGGGGAGAAACGGAGCAATGAATAGATTTAGGCTCTGGCCTTCTTTTGTTTTTGATTTGAACAGCTCCTGTCCTAATTATAATCATTTGCCATGTGATTTTAAAGCAATTATGAATTGACTGTAATGCATGCAGATTACTGATCTCTCATGCACAAAATTAATTTACTCTGCCAGCAATTTTAGACACTGAACTTCAGCTGGTGACTCACAGCTTTGCGTAAATGATTCTACAGAAAACCAGTGAAATAGTAAACCTCCAATACACATTTTTCTTTAACAGAATCTTCATCATTACTCCTTATAAGGAAACTTTGCTAGTGAAAAAGAAAACACTCCCACACAAACACGGGCAATTTAACTAGATACCTTTTATGAGGTAGGAGATTGTTTTGTACCTGTTGCATTTATTATGATTACACTTGGGTACAGCAAAAAAAATTTATGAAAATCCCACAGGCAGAGAAGCTGAGAGCAAAACCTTACCAGATTCCTTGTCCAAGAGTCACTGGGTCATCTCCACAGGTGCTGCATACAAAGTTCTGCAGGATGGAGGATGCAGCCCAGGAGGAGAAGCTATAAAACACAGAGAAATCCTTAAAAGATAGAGGCCCTTCCAAAACCACAGGCCGTTTATGAAGCAGGCCAATTCAGTCAAATCAATGGACATTCTTGCTTTGCAATCAATGAAGTCGACTTAAGCCTGATTAAATAGTTAAAAACTGCATGGAAATCACAGGATCTTGGAAAGCTTGGACTGGAAGGTACCTTAAAAATCACCCAGATGTCCCTCCCAAATCTTGGTCAGCTTTACCAAGTTATTTAAAATAATTGCAGACAAGACTGCCAGAGACCCATCTCAAACCATTCCATATACCAACACTACCACAGTGGCTCTCCAATGTCAGGGAAGCAGCTATATATGCACAAAGGCTGTTTGTCAAGAACTTACAGTGGTTAAGAATCTTGGGAAGCTAACCTGAGAACTTGGGAGATCTCTGCCCAAAGAAGCAGCCAGCCATCTGAATAAACAGGAAGCGATAGCTTGATGTAGGAACCTTACAGATGGTGACACAGTCAGGAGAGGAAACTGACACCAAAACCCTCAGTTCCAGTTAGTTATGCCAAGCAGTTCAGGGTGCAGAATTAGATCAGTCAGTTCCTTGGCCTTTGTCATTGCCTGCCCAATACTCCCTTCAGCAGATTGTGATGACAAATTTACTACAGTTTCATAAAATATCACTACAATTGCTTGCTCATGAACCACATTGTGACTCTTCAACAGCAAAGACCATTACACAGCAGGAAAAGAGTGTGTTAATTCACAGCATCATTTCTGGGAGGGCAACCCATGGCTGTGAACATCAAGATCAGTCCCACTGACCAGAATTCCTAATCCCCAGCTCTGAAGCAAGTATGTTTCTGTCTGTTCTGTACAATACTTCTGAACTCCTGGCTTGTCCTTTTTTTACTTACTGATATCAGCCACAGCATCTGAGGCTTAATTAACATCAAGATAAAGTCCTGCTGGCTCCAGAGAGGGCCAAGCCAGGCCTACAGTGATGAAAGAGTGTTGGAGACCAAGTGTTCAGTCACCTCACAACTCAGGAGATGTTAGCAAACAATGAATTAGTTCTCTTTTATCTTTTATAAAGATCTTGCAGCAGTGCACTCAGGGAGAGGAAACATAAGGGCCACTTGGAAAGGAACAACAGCACTAGAGAGTGAATGAAGCCTTTATTGCACAGCGGTCCAACAAAGGCAGGATTCCATGGCTGTGGCGGGGGAGTAGCAGCTCAGTAGCACTGCAGCCCTCCAGGTATATACCTTCAGGCAGTTACATAAGCTGAGGTGTCACAAGATCCAGTGCAGATAATTGAAGGGGACCCTTAGGGAGACAAAGCATCGGACAACTCTTTGTTCCACAGATCTGCAAATACTTCACATCAGCAAACAGGTCAAAATATCCTGGGCACTTCTTGCTTTTGTGTCCAGAGTGTGTGCACTCGCTTTCCGGGGCTCAGGCAGGGACCATGGGTAAGGGCTAGACCTTAGATACAGTCTAAGGCTAAAGATAAATTGATACCTAGGATCCTCATCCTCACACCACAAATGTCCCCAGAATGAAGCAGAGGTATACAGTCCTCATTTTTCTGGAAAAGAGAGGGAGGCAAGTGTGCAGTGCAGGTGTATTGCTGGGAAATACCTGTGGAAGCACTGCTGGGCAAAAGGTGGGTGACCATGATGCTGCCGGGGACAGCAATTTCTGATTTTACTGAGTCAAATGGAATTTGGTGAGACTTGCCCACTAGACAGAAAGTCCTGGAGACTAGATGCAGGCATTACTATGCTTACACCACATATTTGGCGGTATCCATTTCAAAGGCAGATGTGGCCAGTGGGACCATAAATTTCCATTATCTTAGCTCTCCCCATTTTCTGCCATTTTTCTGACAGCTCTAGCTCAGGAGGAGCTAAGAAGGACAGAAACCAACCCAGGGAATATAGGAGTTCAGGCAATTAACACATCGAATATGTTTTCTGTCCATCCATCCATCCATCCATCCATCCATCCATCCATCCATCCATCCATCCATCCATCCATCCATCCATCCATCCATCCATCCGTCCCATCCTTCTCAGGCACAGTCTACAGAGAAGAACACAGTTGAATTGGATCAATCAGGAGACAGGACAGGTGGTAATCTGGGAAAAACACCTAAGTGTTTAGTTATAACTAAAGGTATAAGAACAAGCAGTCTTTAAAGGATGTATCTACTTTACTGAGTAGAAGACACCCATGGAGACAGCTCAAGTACTGAATCCCCTAAGTCCACACTCTGAGTTCATTCCCTAGCTCCAATCTGGATGTCTTCAACTATCTCTTTTCAAGAGGAATCTCCTACAGAAGGATTAGGCCTGCTTGTGAACACCTAGAACAGCACGGCAGTAAGGCTGGGGTGTATCTCCAGCAGTATTTAGTCTCCAGAATAACTCATCTGGTCTCCATTGTGTTTAGCAGCATGGACAAAGCTGTGCAGAATCTGGGTGTTTGGTACATGGATAACTGATCTATCCTCAAGTCATGAACATACCCTTAGGTTTCCAGAGCGAAAAAAGGAGTGAGAAGTAAGGAAGTAAGATACAAAGTTGTTCATGATACTGGAAATGGAATAGGGTTGGAAGCCCATAAAGGAATCAAGGAATAAAAATAGAGGCAAGGCTCCTTGCATAAAAGTTTGAGAAGTAGTGATTCAGGTAAGTCCTAACTAGGACTTACCAGCTTTTCTGGGCTGAAAGCAAATGTACTGTTCTTGGGGGAGACACCTGCAGTGTTTCCGGTCCCTGATCCCTGAATGGATTTTGATCTAGTCAAAGGCAACTTGAGTTCACTCCTTCTGCATTGGGAACAAAAAGTGACATGAGAACCTGATGGTGGCAACTTCTCTAAAGTCACTGTTTGGATCTTAAGTAATAGTCACACAACAATCCCTTCTGTTCAGGAGAGATTTTCAACAGCTTGTTGATTTGGTTCACTGCCCAAAATGTGAAGCTGGAAATGGTAAAGTCTAATTCAAGCTCTTCTTCTTTGATGTTAAGGCAACACCTTGCATGTGTTCCCCAGGAACTGGGAATTCAAAGTATTTTGGAAAGTTCAGCTCCCAACAGGCAGTAAGACCTGGAGGAGCATCTCTTCTGCATGGAAAAGCCTTCCTCCTTCTTTTTCATAGCTGCTTATGGTTCTTTTCTCTCCATTCTTTTAGTACATTCCCTACAAACGAGAACATAGTGATGCTTTGCCCACCTCTTCAGGCTCCTTTGGATGACTCAGAAGCACTGTGTGCAATTTTATGACTTAAAAGATAAAGAGGGAAGGGCAAAGCTCTACCACTTGTTACTGTACTTAAAGCTGTAATTGTGTGTAAGTACTTGCAAATATCAAGGCCATCTTTGGAAACAATGATGTGTAATGGCTCTTCTAGCTATATCCCGTTTGTCCAGTGGAACATAATGGCTAAATCAATGTAAAGTGTCATGTATTTCTTTTTTCTGCTCTCCCTGGGGCTGTTCTTTCCAGTTACGTATGTTCAGCTTTGATCTCTAGAAAAATCAATGAAGATTTAGTTATTCTCAAAAAAACCTCAAGCTAAAAATTTAAAACATTTTCTGTCATCTTGGTGTGGAATATGTAATCCCTCTCCCCCTCAGGTACCCTTCAGAGCATGTAGCTCAGCAAGCTTTTGTGAAATAAGCAGTAGCATAAAAACAACTTTTTACTTAAATGTTTTTTTTTTTTCTTGAATCTTATTCTTAACCATAATCAGTGAAGTTTTATTATTTGTACTCTCATAAAAGAAACACTACCACTTTGCTGTTCCTGAAAAATAAAGGCAGTTTTCACTCCCAACAAAATGAAATGATAAAAGAGTTGACTTCTGTATTCGTCCTTTGACATTCTCTTTGTGTCCAACCCTGTTTTTTCAGTTCACTTATACACAGTAGAGATGCTCATGATGCAGTTAGCCATTGACTGCAAGAAGACAAGGCATAGCTATCAGACTGTATGGTGGAATACTCTGAAAATAATTAAAAAAATGAGCCAGCACGCTAAGCACAAACCAAAATATTTCTATGTCCATACAAAAATAAATCTTTACAGAAGATGTAGAAATGCATTTGCAATAAAATCTTAATTTCAGCACTTAGATCTTCACTCTTGAATGATGCAACACCATCAGAACATTTCTCTGCAAAGTTTATCAGGGGTCTTGGGGGCTGAAGGCCTGGCACCCAGAAAGGTCTGGTTGGCATCACAGCTCACAGGCAGACTGCTCAATGGAGCAGAGGGAACACTGAGCAATCCAAGGCAAACAAAACAATTCACTACCATTTCGGAAAGTGCTCGGTTCTGATTTTAGCAGCTCAAATACCGAAGCTGCCTGGATATTGGAAAGTCAAAGCATCTGCTTAGGAGCATCAGGGTTTCAACAGGTAGAAGGTAAAAGTTGTGGAAAGTACCTTCACGGCACCTCTTGGCCCATTCCTCTGATTTTTAAATTTTATAGTATTTATATATTCTTCCCATGGGTTGTGTGGAAGTTCAGGAGTTTTGCTTTGCAAACAGAAGCAGACTGAAGCAGATTCGACAGCCCAGCTCAACCAGTTGCTTGCACTTCTTCTGAGGAAGGAAAGAAGCCAAATCCTCCTGCAGCGTGGGGGTGTATCAGCACACCAGCTGGGTTACTGCTGACACTGCCAGCCAGGCAGGATGCAGCACCAGGCACAGCCATTCTGGTGCTGATCATGCCTTCTGTGCCCCAAGAACCCTCATCTCCCTCAGCAACAAGCTCAGTGTTGGTGTTGAGTTTATTTGGTCTGGTAGGAAGAATGTATAACCCCACTTTTGGGTGAAAAAACACAAGTTCTTTATCTGCAGCTGCTCAGCAAATGATGTCATCAAGACTGTTTCATTGCTTTAAGTGGAAAATATTTTTGTCAAGCCTCTTCCCCGACTCTTATGTAAGAACAGACCACATGGGAAGGAGAGTGCCAGGAACCGACGTACACCTCCGTCTGTGGTCACTGGTGCCATCATCATAGCTCTTGTGAGCAGGGGACAGCAAAGAGGGGCTTGACAACTGAAAAGGCTTCTTGTAATGGCTGTCATCAAACATGATGTCCTTGCAGGCCGTTTGTGGGGAGCAAGTAAGCCAGGAGATGAAGCTGGAGGGTTTGGAGTGTTCGGCTCTGTAAGGAAGCAAAATAGCCCACAGCATTTTGTCCTGGTTTATCTCATTCTCTCTCCCATCTTCTCTGGCTCAGCCAAGCATCACCAGCCACACTACAGGAATTATCCAGCATTTTTCTTAAAAGCCACAAGCCAGCTTCAACTTGGCTGGTGTCTTCAGAGTAATCTGAGGGAAGTTAAACCAGCAAATCAGATTTTCTCCTTGTCTGACCTGCAGAAATTTCTGGAGTGCAAACTGCAGAAAACCAGGCATATCAGAGGTAGCTCTAAGGATGGGCCAAGCACACGGGAGTTTGAAACACAGTGTTTGAGATTGCCTAACACAAATGAGGTTTCTGAAGGAAGAATTGAATTTTGGCCAGCGCTCAACACTGTACTGGGAGGTGTGTGGAGAAGAGCACGATGGCTTGAGTAAACCTGGTTCTTTCCAAGCCTCGGTGTCCTAGCTGAGCAGGTGTGGAGGATGTCCCTGTGGATGCATGCAAAACACTTCTGTCTTCCAGACGGCTCCTGGAGGATGTCCTGGTGAGATCCCTTCCCTCTGAAAGAGCATGAGAGGTCTGTTAGCAGGGGATGACACCACCTCTTTTCCACCTGTCTGGACCATCCATCACCCATTCAGGCCACTGCAGCAGAGATAAATCCAATTACGTGCTCACCTCCCAGCTCCTCCATTCATCTCCTTCTGCAGGGGAAAGAAAGCCATCCACACCAAACTATGCAGCAAAGAACACCATCACCCCAGCAGATCACATTTTGGAATGTTGGGAGGAGAGGGTACCGTGCTCTGCCTGGGCTAAGAGGCGATGTCCAGTCTCTTGGCAAAAACAAGGGCAGGATGGAGAGCCAGCACCCCAGCAAGGGGCATAGGGACAGGGATGGGGACAGGGATGGGCAAGGAGTATAGGCTGTGTGGTTCTGCACCCCACCACAGAGGAGCAGGAATTGTCCCCAGTAGGCCTGGAGCCAGTGCCTCTGCTTGATGAGGAGCTCAGCAGAAAATGTTACTTACACAAAACTCGGCAGAGGATTAACACAGCATTATACACACAAAACCAGTGCATGCTAACAAGATAGAATTATTATTTATTATAAATTAATAAATACTATGTATTTATTATATGTTGGAACACAGGAAAAAACAGTCCTCACAAAAGACCCTGTAACTTTCTCTTATGCTCTTTCTCTTGTGCTCAGCTTGAGCTGCCACATGCTGGTCTCTGTGAGGCTGGGGACAGACAGCAAGATCCCCACATTGTGCCACCACACAGCCAAGGGTATTTCCTGCTGCAGACAAGCTCTTGCTCAGGTGCACTGAGATTCTTGGGCACAGAGGGAAATAAAACTTAGCACAACTTTTCTGAGCACTATAAATTTCTAGTGGAGATGGGTCCTACCAGGCCTGCGGTAAGAGCCTCCCATGGCTGTTCACATGTCGCTGATGCTTACAAGCATTTACTGAGTTAATTTTGGGGAACAGGACTAATGCCCACATCCCACCCGCTTTAGAGGCTTATTTCCCTGAGCCAGGGCTAAGCAGTGTCAGCAGCCCCTTCCCTTCTCGGTGTGATCTGCCCCAGGCAGCAGCCCTCAGCCAAGACTTGTGGACACAAGGCTTCGGCTTCCTGCACTCTTCCTCTCTCAGCTGTCTGCTTTGGCTCCCCTAGCACAACCCTCTGCCCCATGCTGATTGACAGTAACAAGAGCCTGGTTCAAATCAGAGTTGTTGATAGCAGCAACTTGCTCAAGCCTCCGAGCACAGCCCCAGGGAGATTAAACAAAGCTGTCAGAGACCCCCTCCCCCCTCACCGTGAGCAACATTTCCGACAATTCATAAGGGATTCATAAGGGATGAATCAATCAAATTTCCTCAATCCTGGAGGAAGAGGGCAACAGGAGAGCAAGCAGATGATGTACAGTAACCAGCATTTCCTTTCCCAAAGCACACCAACCCCTGTCTGGAACTCTCAAGAGTTGCACCTCCCAGGTTTCCATGACTCAACGACTTTGGCTGACACCACTTTTCTCAGCTTACTCCAATGGATTGCATGGCCATTTTCCTAAAGTGCAGAAAAGCTGGAGAAGGGAGAAAAATCACCACAAGCCACCCTTTCTCTTTCCTAATTCACCACATTAGTAGATTGATTTAAAAATCATACAATTTAGGAGATAAGTCTTGGAGCTCAGGATGTTCTCTAATTTTCTGAGCCTTTGGGTCACATTAGACCATCACTTTTCTTTTAGTGTATGAAGGTTAGAAATTTGCATTGAATGACAGGAGAGATTTGTCTCCAGGAGCCAAGGGTTTTAAAGTAAAAATCACACCACAGGACTTGTGCTGTGAAAGCAAAATTTTGTAACATTAGAAATAATTTAGAAAAATCAGTAAGAAAAGTCTAGCCTGCCTTTGATTTCTGGTGAGGAAAGTGGCATTTTCTTGAGAGCAGCAGCAAAGACTACATGAATCTATCTTTATTTTTAAGACAGGAGAAACTGTCTGTAAAAATATCTTCTCTCAGACTATCTGCTTGTGCATAGATTATATAGAGTTTTTCAGGAGAAGAAGAGGAACTTAAGAAAGAGAAAAAAATATAAGCTATGAAAGTCTTCCAAGTTTCCATTTGCTTTGGGAAATCTCTCATTAAGGCCTTTGATGTCACCAATTGCCCTTAGGAGTAAAATTCTTACTGACAAACTTCAGAAGGCCTCCTGAGGCTTCCCCATTTTAAATGTTCTTTAAATGGTATAAAGTATTACAGCAGTTGTGTTGTGGTGCATGAGCACACACTGTTGTAGGTACAATAATTGTCCCCTAAAAAAAATCCTCTTCCTTATCCTCACTCTGCAGTGTGCAAAACACCACCCCAGAACTAGATCCCACCTTGCTTACAGTTTTGCAGCAAATTCTGAGTGTTTGCTGGGAACTAAAACAAAGCAATGAATATCCATGTGTTAATATTTTTATAAACTACTTTTGAAGAGCTGTGAAGTTGCACATTGCACAGGCTCATCCAGGAATGGGCTGATTTCATTAGGTAATGTGGAGGTTTGGGGGTAGTTTTGCTTTTATCACATCTGGTTTTAGCTAACTGGGGCAGAGATTTGTGACTTGGGATGGCAGCAAGTGTCCTTAACTGTGGCTCCCATGGGGTAAATCTGACCTTGCAGGAGGGCTAGGGAATAGAGGACGTGATTAGATGTCACTGTTTCTGTCTGGAATTGCACATGCTGAAGTGAAGAGCTTCAGCCCAGGTTTGACTGAAGTTTTTGGGGAAGACAAGAGTGAGCAGCACAGGCAGGAGCTGCTCCTGCCTTTGCACGGGTTGGTGGCCCTTGGAGCCTCAGCTGGGGAGCAAAGCTGCACTCTGAGTACCGGGGCTTTCTTCTCCAGCGAGTACAGAGCCTCTCATTCCACACTTGATAGGGACTGATGAGGTGGTGCAGCCTTTCCATGGCATGCTGCTGAGCTGGAGATGGAGAAGGTGTCCTGACCACAGGGCCACAGGGCACAGCTGTGTTGCTTTTAATATGGGGGTATGGAAGGGAGTAACTGCCAAGAGTGGAAATTATGAAAATAATACCAGATTTCTGCTGGTATTTGCTGAGTGATTCTCTAAATTCAGTCATCTAAAATGCTGCCTGGCAATGTAGAAGCCACTGCTGATGGTCATGCTTGAGAGCATGGGCTCCCTGCTAGATGGGAGCTGCTCCAACAGACAAAGGGAGGTTTCTGGTTCCATCTCAGCCAGCAGTATTCCCAATGCTGGTGGTGGGCAGCCATGCAGGGCAGAGACTTGTTCTGGTTTATATTTCCAGCTCCCTTTCAAGGCCAGCAGTGCACATTCCCTGCATTTCCCTGGGTCCTCCAGGAAGGAGCTGATGGGCGGGTGGGCAGCCTTCAGCCCCGTTCTCCGGGGGAGGATAACAGCTCCTTTCTCCAAGGACCTTGTGTGATCACAGGTACCCACTAGCATGGCTCCGCTGTTTGTCAAACCGTGAAGTGATAGAGCTCCTGAAAGTGAAGGAATGAAATGCATTTTTCTAGACCAGGAAATGGGAGGGTCAGAGAGAGCCCTTGAGGACCTGGTTGTGTGGAGAAAGGAGCTGAAATGGGCAGAGACTCATGGCTGAACAAAGCAGATGGTACATTGAGGAAATGACAAAAAACTGAGGCTGAGCAGTGCTTAGGAGTTCACCTAGTTTTCTAGACCCCATGCAGTAATACCTAACCCCACTGCCCTCTTCCTTCTTCCTAAAAAAATCTGAAGGGTGAGATTGTATGAGATTGAGGTGCTTCTTTTCCAGACCTAACTTCCCAGACTCTTAGAATTTATGTTCAGATTTCTGGCCTAAATCCCCATGCTGCAGCTTATATCCATTATTTGCTGTCTTCTCTACAGTTGTGTACTGGTTTG
>VZRX01013150.1:13495-64176 GCA_013398075.1 Notiomystis cincta | reverse complement strand
GGAGAAGGAGAAGGAGAAGAAGAGAATAATGGAATATAATAAACAAAACTTGCTAAAAAGTTCTCATGACTAAATACTGAAAATTGAGATCCCATGCCACTTTATGGTTAAACATGTTCCAGCTCACTTTTTGGTAACTACTGTATATTTTGATGAGATATCACAGTTTAACATAATTTAAAATCACAGCATTTTCATCTGTCACCAGATGTTCATTGCTTCTGAAAGTCTCATTCATTCTGCTTATGCAAAAGCCTGTCTCATAAAATATGTATGCTCTTCCAATGTTAATTTGATGTATACAGTCTCCAGTGAAGGCTTCAAATCAGTTCTGACTGTTCCTGTGTGCTGTACAGGTTGCTTTCCCAGTAAGGATGGCCACCTGAGAAGGGAATAAGTGACTACAAGACTTTCACAGTGAAATACATCTCTAAGCTGAACAGCAGGAGAAAATATAGCTAAGCCAAATACTTCAGTAGAAGGAACTCCAATTATCCTCTCCAGAGGTGATTTTAGAGGTGAGCCATACCATAAATTACAAATAAAATTCAGAGTTTACACAGAACAGCCACCTATTTTAAAAACCACAAATTTTCTCATTGCTATCATAAAAAATAAAGCCCTCTTGGGGAACAAGACCCTTGGGGAACAAGAGCTCCAGACACAATAATGCAGCAATCCTTTATTACATCAGCTGAAGACTTGACTCCTGAGTTCTCAAGGTGTTTTAGATACTGGGGAATCACTTAATTCCACCAGAATGGCTCAGCCTTACTTGTGGGCAGAATGTCACAGCTGAGGTGCAGGGCTGGCAGATTCCCAAAATGGAATTATGTCACGGTCACGTCGGGGGTGACCAGTGTGCCTCAACAGTTTCTTTTGCCAAGTGCTGGGCTTTCCCTGACAACTGGTTTTACAGAAGTGGCAGTTCATTGAGCCTTAACTGCTGCATTTCATACAGATAGCATCACAGTACATCACACATTCCTCAAATGTGTGGACATGAGATTCCTCTGACCCTAGGAAACATTTCACAAATGTTGCCTCATAGCCATAGAGTAGACTCAGGACTTGGAATCTGCTTCGAAGACAGGAAGGAGTTTTGCGTCTCAAGAAGTTTTTAAAAGCACTTTGCTTCCTCTCTGGTAAGTAAAGCAGCCCTCTGACCCTTCCCTTTGGAGGGAGAAGCAGTGTTACCAACTCTCCAAGTCTTTCAGCAACAGAGTTACTCTGTGTGTTTCTTATGTTGGTGACGTGGAGGAGTTCTTCTTCTTACCAGGTAGCAATTTACTTCCAATTATAAAACATCTTTTTTGGATAATTTGATTACTTTCCATTTGTGTAGGTTTGCAAACTAATTTCCTTCAGATTTCCAGCACTGTTTATTACATAGACAATAAATCATAAAAACTGTTAATTTAATGAGGCTTTGAAGTAACAAATAATTACAAGGGTGACACGTTCTGCAGGGATAGATAAATTCTAATATAAATTATAACTCTGCATTCACACAGAGTCTGTCCCAAATTCTAAGGTAAATCTTCCTTGCATAATTACTCATTTTCATAGAATCATAGAGCTGGAAAGGACCCATCAGTATCATTGAGTCCAACTCAACATCCTGTTGCAAAAGCATGACGTTGCCTATAATTATACCAGTGAAATTTAAACCAAGACAAAATCTGAACAGAATTATTCAATGTCCTGTGGTCTCCTAATATCCTACTGTTTCAAGGCTTGTAATTGCCCATCCCACTATTCACACAACTTTTTTGCAACTTTAGCACCAGGTTGGTTTTAAACACCCTTTCCCCATCTGCAATTTATTCCACTTAAGCTCCTCCATTTCACATTCTCCAGCTCACCTCACCTAAATGATACTGAATACCCACCCATAACAGTGAATCCAAAGGATTTAATCAGATTACAGAAAAGAAATATGAATTTGGGAACCACATCAGAAGGAGGATCAGTATGGAGGCATCAGACAAAGAAACAGGATCTGCTGGGCTGGCTAGAGTTGGGCACATATGAAGACTTTTAAGGTGGACTTATCTACAGCATCAGCCAGACACACATTCTGTTTTGTACAGCAAAAGAGATGAATTTTCTTGTTATCTATTCTCCTAATTATCCCGGTTCATTGAGCAAACTCCACATTTAAGGATCTCCTAGAGATTAAGAAGAGTATGTTCAGTGAAATACTAGCTCTGGCCTGGGGGTACCATCGCTACATTAGCATCAAGTTCCACCAGGGCTCATTATTTTCTTAACAGTTCAATTTATTCTGGGCACAGCACAGCTCTGCTTTACTCCTGCTTTTAGCTCTGTGACTAACTTGGCTGTCTTTCAGCATTACTGGACTGCAAAGCACAAACAGACCCGAAGTTCTTTCCACAACTGTGCTGCCTTATTAACAAGATGTGCAAACAGAGAAACTCACCTTTTCCTTCCCTCACAATTTCTCCTTCACTGCAGAAAAATGACTCTATGGGTTTCTCTTAATGTGTCTCCACCTTCTCCATTTCCCTTCATCTGCTGAACTCTGCATGGTCTGGGCTGTGCTCACTTTTTGCACAAAGCAGACCATCACAGCTTGAGGAACATCACAAATCACTCCTGGGAACAGAATAAGGAAGCCATAACGAGGCAGTATGGAATGAATGCAATAGGTGAAGATGCTTCAGGGGGACAGATATCAAATAATAATTTAACTGCTCCAAATCAGCCATATTTGTAGCTTATTTCTATGCACTGAACATACTGAGCCCCTTAGGAAGCTGGTGTCATTAGACTAAAATTTAGCCTGTCAATACCCCCTCAGTAAGGCAATGCATCTCCTTTTGCCTTGACTAGTTGTATTTTACATGAATACCTTTCTTCACAGAATTCTGTTCTAATTCTTGCATGGTCAACCCTGAAACAAGACTAGTGTTGACAGACCTCAAATCTCCTTGGCACATCATTCAGAACCCTTGGACATGGTTTTGTAACCAGCTGGGGTGGAAGCCAGCTCTAACTAAATAAAAGATTAGTTGTTGGCAATTGTCCCTGTAATTTGAAACCTCTTGCTAAATTTTCTTTGTTTTGCTGAGCCTTTCAGCCAAGCTGCTACAGTTCTCAGACCATGAGGAGGAGAGAATTTCTTTTGATCTGTTGTGCAGAAATTAATCTTGAAATAAAAAAGTCCAAAACAACAGAAGAGAAAAAAATGGAGTTTGTTTCTTTTTTTTCTTCTGGAGCATGGAGAAAACATCTCATAAATATTTTAACTTATGTCTTCACATGTCAGTAAAACTAGCAGTAGGAAATTTCTCCCCACATGGCTGCAAGCATGCAAGGCACCAGCTATGTAAACTCCAAGTCTTATTTAGGTAATTGGCAAAAAGGACTAGTTACAGAATTCCCCAGCAAATACTTCTTCACTGGAAAGTCCAGAATAACCCAGTTTAAATTCCATACAGTTTCTTACTTCCTTTCAGAGGTCATCTTCTGAGCTGTTGGCCCCTTACAGTTCTGTTCAGCTCAGAGGAAAAATGAAGGCAAATACACAAAATGCAGCAGCACTGCAGGTGTCAGAGTGATGGCCACACAATCTCTAGAAATTGTTACCAGGGCTGAGCTCATCTTCAGTCAAATCACAACACCAGACAGTATGTATATCTCTCAGTCTCCTGGCTACCCTGACTGCAGCTTAAATGCATGACCTTACACCACCTTTTCCATGAGCTAAGAAAACACTTTTCCTCTTGCAGCAGGCTCAATATAACGATGTGTGCAGGCCTGTGACTGCAGAGGCAGCTTGCTGCACCCACTCAGTCACTCCATGGTCACTTGTCTGTATCAAATGGCTTATCTGCACAGTAAATATTTTCTGGAGCAGTGGTTTCTCATTGACTTTCTGCATGAGCACCTTTGTAAAGATTGTCTATGTATTTAATCTAGTTCAAAATTAAATTAGGTTACAGTAATATGAATTATATTATATGAATTATACTAGATCAACCTAATTTTAAAAAAAGTATTTCTGACTTAAACACATTGAAACATGGATTTAGAAATAATTCTTAAAGTTCTGTTCAGAGAATGACTGTCATCACTGTTCACCTTCTACTGCTGTTCTGTAAAATAAAGGCACATGTTATGTCAGAAAGAAAACTCGTACTTTAAAAAAGGCAACTTATTTTTCTCATTGGAATAACTCATACTAGTGAGAAAAACCTACTCTCCTTGTACTAACCCTCTTACAAGAATTTTTTGTATAGAAAATATTGAACAGAGGAAGCACATCTTGTTCAGCCAATAGGGCTCATACCATAATGAGGATTTTGCTTGGGAGTCTGGTTTAAAAATTAACAGAATGATGTTCCCATGGAACTCTTTCTTTAAAGGAAACATGAGGCTACTGTGCCTCCCTCATATTGTGTATATATGAATTTATGTCCTTCTTTTAAGCCACATAAGAGTTTTTGAAGTATAGTCAACACAGTAGTGTGTACAGAGATGTTTATGCACACTGCCTGCCTTGCAGGTGTGAATTACAGGTTAGTGGCTTTTCCTAGGATGGAGTATTTACAGCTCTTCCTTGTGGTACTAATAGTTGAGGCGAGATTCCCTGCAGGAACCATGAAAAACAACAACAACAACAAAAAATTTTAAAAATTGTGACAGTAGGACCATCAATTTGACATTTGGGTAAAGGAGATTTGAGTGGTGCCACATCCTGGTATATTTTCCAACCGGAAATATTAAAATATTAGGCATAGAAAAAAGATTTAACCATTTCTGAAGACCAAAGGTTGCTCAAACAGACAAGGGAGGAGTAGAAAATACATGCAGAGACTCAGGGAGATGTTTGTGAGTTGTAATAATAAAGTCCTTGGGACTGTGGCATTGTAATTTGCTGCCATGACAGTAATAGGGATATTATAAAATAAGCTCCTACAAGATCTCCATGTCTCTAGACAAGAGGCAGTGAAAGAAAGGGAGCAAGAAATTATATATGAAACTTAGGGGAAAATACAATTTTTCTTTCAAACCATCAGTAAAATAAGTTTTGATGCTGCTCCAGCTAAAATCTGTGGGAGTTTTGTCACTGATATCAACAGGAGCAGAATCAAGCACAGTTTGTTATGGAGATTAGTATGCAAAAACAAGAGATGTGAGCAGCAAAAAAACCTCTATAATCCCTTATGAAAAATCCTTTCGTGTGCCTTGAATGTATTTGCTGTTGTTGCCACTTTCCTACATGAAAAAGAGAATAGCTAAACATCAGAAAAGTGATACTGTTTGTAATCTCTAAAGGATATCATTCTGCTTTCAGTAAGGCAGATTTGACTGTTTTCCTCACTTGAGGAAGTTGGATGGTCCCAGGAAGGTTTTGTTTGCAATTACATTCTTGACCAAGACAAAGGTAAAACAGCTGAGTGCCAAGTCAGATTAAGTGCTTCAAAGGGCTGCAGACCAGATCCTCAGGCTCTCACTCACATAGGCAAGTGTGGGGAAGGACTTTTTTCATGCTTAAAATTGAAGGATTAGTCTGTAAAAGAACAAAACCAATCCCAAGGGTCAGCAATTATTTCGCAGTATTTTAAGTTAATAATTAAAAAGAAAATTGAATCCTTCTCAATGAAAGGCACAGCCAACTTCAAGGCAGTCAGAGTCAGGGGATGCTAGAGCACTCAGGCTATTTATCCTTTCCAGCAAGGGATTATTAACCTGGAAATAGAGGAGCTCTTACAAAACCATTCATGAAAAGTGGCCATTATAATTACACTCATGCTGCAGGAAGGGAAAGGAAGGCACAGAGATATAAACAGGGGAGACATCTATACTCTGTCACAGTGCCACCAATACCAGAGCACGTCTCTGAACTTCCACTCCATCGTGTATGAGCAGAAATTGGACACGGCACACCCTGCTCATTAGACATACTTTTGGCATATCCAGTGCATGGAAAGAAAAACCCCAGAACTAGGGGAAACAAAAGTTGACAAAGTACTTAATTTCAGGAATAGGGAGCATTGGGTTTGCTGATATGTGTGCTTCCAAAGGAGTCATCATGACTTACAGATGAATGTGTCACCTTCTTCCTCACCAAGGAAGCCACCAGAGCCCTCAAGTTCCATGTGCACCCTCATAGGGGGACCTTGCACCACTGCCAGTGGAAAGGTTGGTTCTGCAATGGATACACAACACCAGCATGAAGGAAATCACTGCTCAGCTACGAGAGCAGGTTTTTGCCACCAGTGTTTTAATCAAGTTACAAGCTAAGATAAATGTCTTATGGCTTTGGCTGTTTCCCAGGTTTGTGGCAGATATTCTATACAGATTTACAGGGCACTTTGCCATTGTTCTGTCCATTTCTCACATTTTATATTTCTATACATCATCTTGATTTCAATAAAGCTTCTTCTGTCGGTACATGATGCTTCTTGCATTCTCAGAAAGAAAATAATAAACTGCAATTTCAAAACAAAAGACAGAGAACAAACAGGAAGATAAATGTTTGGAAGGGACTCAACCTTAAAGAGAAAGAGTAATTATAACTATTAGAGTTTGGAAACCAGTAAAATATTCTCTACATTTCTCAATTCGATACAATAACGAAACAACTCTAGGGTCAGAAAACTCTGTAAAAGATGTGAGAACAAGTACCTAATGTGGAGGAATTCTTGCTACTATTAGGCTAAAATGGCTATTTTTTCACCCTTGCAGAAACATGGCACATTAATTTTAAAACTCTTGCTGCCCTAATTAATGGATGGTTTTTTTCTTATCACAAAAATTATACAGCCCTTTTGAGTTGTTTGTAAAGTGAAGAAAAGTGTCTAAGTATCAGTTAGTTCCATTACTTCATTTTCAGATTGAACATTGTTGTTTACTGTTCCTCCCCCCTCAGGGCTCTCATCTGTAGGGTCTCCCAGTGCTCCACATTTCCTTCATACTGGGAACACACATTTTTTCAGTAATGCTACTAGTTATTAACAGTAAGCCACTTGTGATGATAATGATGATCAATATTATTAGTTCTACTCATTATTTTTAAAAACTGTAACCTGAAATTCCTAGTCTTATTATTTCCACATATGAAAGAGCAGATACTGAATATATTATATTTAGAATGCTTCACCTCACAAAAGTCCATAAAAAATCTAATTAATCTAGGGTACAACAGAAATCTCTTTCTGTGTACCTTTATTTCCATAGTATCGACATTTTAATAGTAATGCAATTCTGTCAGCTGAGATTTTAGAAGCTAGCATACAGATGCAAGCCTAGATTTCCTTTGCTTTAGATTATAACTTTTTCTCACCATATTCACCTAGAGAAAAACACCTTCTCTTTTTTTTAATTTCCAATTTTAATATTATCAGTTAATTCCCTGAGTTTCTTCTATATGAGAAATTTATTATTTCTACTCTATTTCCAACTTGATAATTAGGAGTGAAGGATAAGCCTTTCCTTTGGGTTTGAATTCAGCATAAATAAGAACACCTTTCTCCAAAAAACAATCCAACCAAGCAAACCCAGAGAAAAGCAAACAGCAGGATGACTCATCTTACTGAGGATAAATGTTTTCCTATTAGAAATACTGTGTGGGTGGATCTGATCTGCTGTAGTAGGTCTATGGTGCATTGAATTAAAAAACCAAACAAACAAAAACTCCCCACTTTTGGCTCCTGATTCACAATGTTATAAGAAAAGATACAATAGTAGTCATATAGAACAATGAAAGAAAACAAGGTTAAGACTATTGCAAATGGTGGAAAAAACCCTGATTAATAGTGGCCCATGACTAGTGTTCTTCACAGAGCAGCAACCATAAATTTCCAACTGACCCCTCCTGAGGCCCAGCAGTGACAATACAGAGAATAAAATCTAGACATGCACAAACTGTTTACAAAGAAGCTTTCAGTGTCTTAAGGAGAAAAATATAAAACTGACAATAAAATACGAAACATCAGTTAAACCAAAGTTTAACTCTTAGAGCTCTGAATGAGCTCTAAGTCATTTCTCACTCAGCATCTCTCAGCTATCAATGTGTCAAGGAGACTTCTAAAATTCCTAAATTACTAAAGCTTTTTTTTTTTTTTGGCGTATCAGAGGATTTCCCCATTTCTGAGCTTTCAAGGAAAGGGGTCTTGTGAAGAAGCTAGAGAAGGAATCAGCTACCTAAAAAGCCATGAAAAGAAGGTGAAGAGTTGTTTAATGCTGTTCCAGTGCTTAAAGTGGAAATGGTAATTCCAAAGTTTTTCCTTTTCAGCTGTATTGTTTGCACTTTCTGTTGCAAACTGCTCCTCATGACTTGGGATTTTATCCATGGAAATAATGAACAGTAAAAGCGTTCTCCTCTTAAAAGAACTCTTTTTATCATTCAAGACTATCAGCTCCAATAAGAATCAAATAATCTGTCTGATTGTCAAATTCTGCCACCTTCCATTCTGCCTCTCTTTATCAGAAGCTTTCTTCAGCCCACAAAAACCTCTGTAAATCTAGCCAACAACAACTGTTAAATATTTTATGGGGTTTTGTTAATAAAAAAATATTCTGCATCTGCCTTAAAATTGTTTTTTAAGGGCTCATGATCAGTCAGACTCAGGTAGCTCTGAGTTCAGAGTGCCATCAATGGTAGAACACCTTATTTATGTTCTGGGTTTCATAATAGACCTCTAAATAGATTCAACAATGCATTAAGTTGTTTAAATATTCATACCTGTTCCCCTACAAGCAAGATTTAATATGTTTAATTTGAAGGGATAGTCAAATTTATAAACTCCATCCCACCCTCAAGCAACAGGCCATTACCATGTTCTCCTAAGGTAATGTTAGCAGCTCCATACCATCATTCTGCAAGATGTATTAGCCAGATGTAAGTTAATTATTGGCTCGAAGAAAATTTATTATATGCTATAAAGCTTTGCATGAACTGTTGCTTGGAGAAGTGAAAAATAAAAGAAAGGAAAAAAAAAGAGGAGATAGAATAAGTAAATGTTAAGCCTTGGGCATTGAATTTACATTTATGAGATTCTCTACGATTTACTGCTCCAGCT
Organism: Notiomystis cincta; assembly: GCA_013398075.1. NCBI lineage: Eukaryota > Metazoa > Chordata > Aves > Passeriformes > Notiomystidae > Notiomystis > Notiomystis cincta. The sequence goes on along the minus strand of VZRX01013150.1, from coordinate 55,123 downwards.
TGTTTTCCTAGAAATGCCTTGGGTTTGTTTCAGAAAAAATACACTATAATGCTTATAATATTAATTTGTTTAAGGTCCCCCTTACTCTCTGAGTATTCAAATACAAAAGTGAGTGCCCCACAGCAAAACTCAAGTCATAGTCACAGCTTAGACACATCCCAAGGCAGCTAGAAAAAAAACCCATTTGTGTACAATCCCTTTGTTTTCCTAGAAATGCCTTGGGTTTGTTTCAGAAAAAATACACTATAATGCTTATAATATTAATTTGTTTAAGGTCCCCCTTACTCTCTGAGTATTCAAATACAAAAGTGAGTGCCCCACAGCAAAACTCAAGTCATAGTCACAGCTTAGACACATCCCAAGGCAGCTAGAAAAAAAACCCATTTGTGTACAATCCCTTACCCGTTCCCATTCATCAAAATCTGCCCCAAGTCACCATCATAACCAGAATTGCCTGATTTTCTCCCTCAGCACCTGGATTTCTAGTCAGGATTGCAAGATGCCCTTGCAAGAAGGAGGCAGCTGGGCCTGACACTTTCAGCCCTGGACACTCAGTGCTAGAGTAGCCACATGGTTCCCTGGGTGATGGCTCAGGGGCAGAAAGTTCTGGATAACACTGATCATTTATTCCTGGTTTTTTGCCACCTCTGATGTCAGTAATGGTGTGTTAATGAGACTGCTTATAAATCACAAGTAAAGGTTACAAATCAGTAGCTGGCCTAAAATCTCCTACCTGCCAAGACAACAGTCCTTCCCATCTTTCACCACTTCAGTATTCCCTGGCAATTACCAACTGCTGGTGAATGTTGACTCCTGTGGGCCATATTAGTGTGATATGGGGGAAAAATTCCACTATTCCTGTGCTACTTGTAGCTTCAGAGACCCTGTCTGCTTAGCTCAATGCCAACTCATGGCCTGTAAGAGACAGCAATTTTTAATGTATTTTCTTGTCACCCATATGCTCTCCCTTCAGAACAAGAAGAAATGGAATGGATTAAGCAGTGATACATGCAGAAAAGATGAATAAATAAAATGAAAAAGAGGCTCTGTCAGAAAAAGTTACATGCATGTTTTAAGTTGACAGGAAAGCGCTGACTTAAAGAATTACTGCAAAGCATTCTACAAACAAATATCAAAGAAACAAGAATTTTTAACATTTCCATATTATTTTAAATTTTAAAGGGAGTGGATCTAACCAAAGAGAGTAGAAATTCCAAATGGCACTTATATAGAAAAATTAATCAGCAAAGGTAAGCATTATTTTCTGTAACATTCCCATCAACCTCATTTTTGAGACAGCTTGTTTTTGACCAGTTCTCATAAATACATAAGAAAATTTGGTTTAGAATTTGAATAAATATTTGCATAAACAGAAAAAAGTGTTTTATTCAAGTGAATGGAGAAGGACAAGCTAGTTTCAGAAACCAGCACATGGACACAGAGAAATTAAATGGAAGGCACTTAGAAAAAGGATGACAGAGATTATTAGAAGTTGGATAACTCTCTTCTGACACAGCTATTTTTAAAAGATTGTAAAGTGGCAAAGCACTACTGATATTCCCAAAAGATTTTTTTTTTTCATGAGTAATTCTTATAAACTATGAACTGATGTTGCTAGAGTGAAACCATAAGGAGAACAATTTTGAAAGTGGTATCATGGGAAGTACATATGTAAATCCCCTTGTTTGCTAACAGGATTTGCGAACAGAAGTCCCCAAACACTGCGTTACAGATTGAGCTCTGAGAGGCTTAAAACAGGCTGAATTTTTCTTTTTCAAACATTTTTATTGCTCTTCTTCCTCCTCAGTGTTCAAGAGGACAGCATCTTCACAGCTAGAGGGAGCTGGATTGTAACAAGGTCCTTGTCAGCTGCAATTTGTAGGTTGCAGGAAGTCAGAGAGTTTTACTGGAGCTCAGTGACAGAAGGAGGGAGGAAGGGATGTGGAAAGTGTTCCTTCCAACAAATGCCCCAGCACCGAGTGTGTGCAGATGGGTAGGGATGGCTTCAGCCACATCTGATTGCAAAAATGTGCCTGTTCACTGCCTTGTAAAAAAAATGTAAAGCACTGGGGCATTATTTAGCAATTCTTCAGTGATCTACCTGGTTTTAAAGACATTTTTAAAAATATAAGACATCGTTTATTAAACCTGAGTGCCTTACAACATTTGAAAAATGTTCCATAACCTAAGAGTTGAAGGAGAAGGTAGAATCTGCCCATCTGCCAAAGGCCAGTGCAAAGTCAACATACCATTTACTTTCTCAAAATGAGTTTAAGGGACCCCTACGTTTCCATGCTGGCCTTTCCCAAAAAGATGAATTTCAAGAGCATTCAGATAGAAAATAATCACCTTAAAAATGAATACTCTGATAGAGGAAAAGGAGAGGTTTCTTGACAGCGTGAAACATATAAAACCCCCAGCTCATATTACAGAAATAAATGTCTGCAGAGAGTTAGAAAGAGAGGCAGCGTATTTTTGTAACATTGCATCCAGGAAATTGAACAACATATTAGCTTGAAAGAGATGATATATTCTAAGGAAAAAGAGCCCTGTATATTTTAAAATGTAAGGCAACCTAAAAATGTTAAACTCCTTTGAAATGTAATTTAATTTCTTCAGTAATTCCAGGGGAAATAAAAGATTTATTTCAAATTCTCTTTCTAAATACCATCTAGCTGTTTCCATGATAGTTGCTTAAAGATGAAAGAGACAGGAATAATGCTGGAATGCTTCTAAACAGTTTTTATTCTTGAATGCTGCCCAGCCTTTGGGCAATTTGCCTTTGCTCTTGTCCTCATGTACTTATTTCCATGAAAGAAAAGTGTCACTGCTCCCAACTAGAAACATCTTACATCAATTTAGGATCTCTATAAAGGATTGTTACACAGGGCATCAGGTTGACAAAGGGTCCTAGACAGCAAAAACCAATCAAGGCTATGAAATGCAGCAGAGGCTGATAAGCTCTTTTAATTGCATGGGATTAAATGCAAATGGCACCATCTTCATTATTGTCTTTTCATGTATATATATAAATATGTATACATAGTTGAGGAAGCTTTTTGTTAGACCCACAGCTTGCAAGGGGCTGTTCAGTGTGTTTGGCAGATTCTTCATCTGCACAGTGTCTTCTATTTCACTAGTCACATTTTGAGGGATGCTTGTTGGTTCTAGTCTGTTTTTATTGACTGCATTTTCAAGCAGTTATCATGGGCACATCTCTAAAGCTTTTATAGAAATACTTCAAGCATATAAATTAATAGATCTTTCACTTAATTCCAAATAGTAACACATTATCCAGCAGTGTCTTACTTGCCTTTCTTTAGAACTTAGGAGAAAGCTGCTAGGAAACTCACCTTACAGAAAGCTGAGAAAGTACAGATGCACAAGTGAACTTCACTCTGATGTGAGACTACACAAGGATGCCCTTCTAGGCTCTGGCACAGACTCTCAACCCCTTGCTATGCCATGGAGCTATCACAGCATTTAGCTGCATGAAACAGCAGAAGAGGGAAAGCCAACAGTGCAAAAGAAACCAAAGAGTTTCAGAGCCAAACTGTAGCTGCATGAATGTTTGCTAGCAATAGAAAATATGGATTCTGAGAGCTGAAAACCTTTGAAGTAATTCCCAAATGGTGTCCAGACATTTAAAACTGGACTGGAGACATACTGACTAGTCAAGTCAGTAGTTTTCAAGATTCACACTTTACTGATAAAACTATTATAGACCTGTTACAAAAGTAAACACCTGCAGGACAAAATTAAATATTCAAAAGTACACATGTAAGGTGACCTCCTTTTATCTCAAGTTTGCAACTTCTGCATAGCTTAAATATTTGGGCATCTGCATTCTTCTGGTTTTTGTTTTTTGAGGTTTTTTTTCCCTGTATTATTTTGCTAGTAATATAAACGAAAGGAAAATGAAAGATGAAGATGAAATTTAGAATGCATGGGAAGTATAATATTAATTCCAGTTTAGAAGCTAATGGCTTTGTTGTTACAAACAGCACTGATCAATTATGCCTCATACCTGACTAGACTCTGCAGAGCCACAACAATACAAAAATTATTATAAAGCAGTCCATGAATCTTGTTAGACATAATAGCTCAAACAAAATTGAAACCCACAAATGTCTATTTGAAATTTAACCAAACATTTATCTTTGACATCATGGCTGGCCATGTAATTAATATAAGCTTTATTTTTATATTTCAGATATTGTCTAGTGCCTTCCTGATCAGAAAACCACAAGAACAACCCTTTTCACAAAATGTTTTGACATGTTTTTTTTTCAGTCTGACAGATAATAGGAATCTGAAAGTGGAAAAAAAAATTAGTATTATCTGTCTACAAAATAAGGGGTCTGTGTGTGTGTGATTCAAGTTAATTCCTGTGTGTGTGAACTTGTTTGGCTCGCTACATCACTGTTTTGACATCTAGTAGACAGAAACTCCTTTCTCAAAGCTTCTTTTGCACATTTACAAGGTTACACATTTGTATCTGATATATATCTATCATTTATAGCTGTGGTGGCACAGCTTTATATACAGCTATATATTCTACACATGCACAAGGAACCCAGGGCCATAGGAGTACACAGGCAAAATGTCTTTAAAACTACTCATAGCTTTAAAAGAAAAGGAGTGGCAAATGCCAAGAAGTGTTTGCCATGGCTGGTTGGCAACACCAGGGCCCAGTGTTCCATAATTTGCTGCCAATATCCTAGGGAGGCAAAGCTCCTCTTTCCTTTCCCTGACTCAGCAAGCTACATAGTACTTTCAGAAACAGGAGAGGCAAGAGTCCATAGGTCTGATGGAGTAAGTATATTAATAGAAGAAAAGTCACCTTGAAAAAGACAGTGGAAGAACTCATGTTCTTATAGCAAAACAAGCAGCTGATAATTTTTTAAAAATACATCATACTCAAAGTATGGTCTTGTGGATAATGCTTCAGTACTTGAAATGAAAATCAGTACAAGTTTAAGGACAGCAATCATTCTGTCAGCATGGGATGCAGGCAGTGTTACTGCACACAGAACTTAGAAGAAACAAGAGGCTTGTTTATGACCATTTTCTGAAAGATTTGCCATGGTGGACCCTAGATGCAACTTTCTCTTGGGGCTAAACAGAAGTATCTCCCAGTTAACATTTTGGAAAGCAGTGAAAATATGAAATATGATTTGGAGCTCAAATATGCTTATAAAAGAACAAAATCCAGACAGGAGATCCACTCACAAAACAATCCTTATCTTTGTGGTCAGGGGAAGGGTTCAGCAGGTGAGTTGTGGGGGTACTCTCTTCCCTCAACAAACTGCCCAGTACAGGAACCAGGTTACCCCTCATGACTTATTACATCTACACTGTCAGAGGAGCACTCCTCAAGTCAGTCTTACAGAACACCCCCTTTGTAGTCTTTTTTTTTCTCCAAGGTTTTTAATCAGTTTATTTTGTCCCAAGCTGCGCTGTTGTCTGCCATTACCTCTGGGAAAGTACTCCAAGGTCTTATGGATCTCATCTTCAGGCATCTAACCATTCATACTGTGGCATTAGTGCAAACATTCAGTAGCAAATTCCTATCAGATTTGAGATTAGGAAATAAACCAGCTTATGGTTCTATATCCCTTTAATAATAATAGTGTTTACCTCAATAATCCCCTCACAAAGCAACAGAAGATGGAGCCCTCAGAGAAAGTTAGTCTTCATTAAACTCTGTGTAAATGTTCCAGCAATATACAGAATCACAAATATAGTCTTTCTATTTAATTTCAGCTAGGAAAACAATTTAAGCACTTTGAGATGCATCTACAGGTGACTAAATATCCCTGGGCACAAGATGAGAATATAGAGCCTGAGCACACCTCAAAACCACCTGGGTTTCAGCCACTCAGTCGGAGGGGCATGTGTCGAGCTGCTCTGTTGTGAAATGAAACCCTCACTCACACAGAGGGACTAATGACTTTTTCCAGGTGCAGCCTACCTCAGCATGTCTCTCACTTTTGCAGGTGACACTGCAGCCCAGCACCCTGTGCTTGAACAGAGAGCCTGATGTATTGTGTCTGCTCCAATTCATTCCTCTCACACTTCGGGATTGAAGCCATTCCAGGCAGACAGATCATCTGTGAAGTCTAACACCTCTGTAAAGCATGGATATCTCTTAGCAGAGCTTAGACTTTAATCATTAGATGCTCTCAGCAGTCTTCAAGGGCTGCTGCTGCATTTCAACAAGCACAGCTTCAGTTGCAACCCTGAAGGTGCACAAAGTAAAATCCTGAGGTCCAAAGGAAGGCCTCTTCCCAAAAATGGGTGAAATTTGACCTTGATGATAACCCTCATCCAGCTGGAACATTATCAGGTTGCAATTTGGATGGCGCAGGACCACTCTCTTCATTCATATTTTGTTCTCACCCAGCTGACAGTGACACTAATTCCAAGAGAATTGTTGTAAATGTAACTATTAATACACTGTATATTTAAATACTGGTTTGTATCCAAGAGCAGCTTTTGACTGTCTTTGACAGGCACGTCCTGGCATGTATTGCCATACTACAAGAGATACAATCTGCACATATTAATGCATGCACATTTCCTTATCAGTAAAAGCTAACACAAATTGAGCTAAATAAAAACACCGACTTCACAGTAAGGTAAGAGAGGTCATTATTAATTAGAGTATGCAAATTAATATTAGCCCTAAACTATGCCAAAATTTGGCCTTTAATATTTGAATGAATTAAAAACTAATTATACAAATATACTACATGGAATAAGGTCATTTTTTTCCAAGGAAAAAATAGGAAAACTTTGCTATTTAAAAAAAGCATACAAATGATTTGTTAAATACAAGATAACTACTTTGCTTTCATTTTTTGCACAGAAAAACTGAGAAGGTTTTCTTGCAGAAATACCCATTCCTGTTTTATTTGGTGACACCTTATTTAGCAACACCGGGTATGCAGCATATAGGAAGTAACCATCTGGTTTAAAAAAATCATAACTTAAAAAAAAATTTTTGACTGGGTACATATTGTAAGGCTTCGAAAGCTAGAGATTTAAAATACTGAAGAAAGTTTTTCTAAGAGACATTCTTGCAGAGAGAGGCAGAATTTTATTTAGAAGTTCCTTCCTCTAGCAGACACTCTTCAAATTCTTTCTATTAGCTCAACATTTTTGTCCTTATATGAGTAAGTAATACATTAAAATAAACTCTTTATCACCTCTAAGTTCCTCAGAGTTTCCCACCTTTCCAGTTCAACATTTACAGGTTTCTTAATTTGCATGAAACTAGACATTACCAGTGGAAAGACTTGGAGGAAGAATTATGATGGAGAGAGAAGGCCTACATTCCTACCTCCACACTTGCTAACACTGTTTGTGTTCCTGACCTTGCTTCAGGGGCAAGTCTTGAGTGTTAGAAACAGATTTGCTGAATTAATTAGGATGCTTTGACTTTGTTTATAATCTGCCTTAGGTAGGTTCCACTAAAGGACAAGCCACTTGCCCTAAATCATGGCCTAGACCATATGTGCAGGGACCCTCCACTGCATGTATTTCTTGGAGTGAGCACTCTGTATGGAGATTATATATTCAACCAATTGCTTAAAATGGCAGGTTTATTTTTGTACCCAAGCTAAGGGTGCCAATAACTAATTATCTCTGATTTTGATGGAGAGGTACTCGATAAAATGTATTAGGAGATAACTTCTGAGAATGCCAAGTGCAGATCTATTCAAAGCCTGTGCTGATGTTGCAACACAAAATGATGTGATAGCAGAATGAGTTCAAGCCAAGTCTGTAGAGGGAGTACTGTGAGCAAACCACAGGAAACTGAAATCACACCATACTCATAAGATGTGCCAGCTGGTAAATAAAGGCATCATACCCAACATCTCCCATCTGGACATCTGAATCTTAGGCATAAAAGGTTCAAATTGCACATATTCACCTAGGATTGTCATGGGGCTTTTTCTTCAATAAAAATAAGCAATAACTTGAAATAAGAAGAGTTTCACCTACAGCTGTCTTTAAGACTTTACTTTTGCAAAAATAGCAGTGTTCTTTTGTTTTGCTCTTTCCTAGTGTCTTCCAGTTTATGCCTTCCTTGCTCTGTTTCCCTGAACAATTCTTTCACCAACATTGCTCCTTCTTGTCTTCTTGTGCTTGAAGGCATGATGTTGTAGAGTTTATTGGTTATCCTTTCCCCCACAGCATTCCCTTTAGGCTGGCTTCTGCTAGACCACTGCTTTTGTTTTTCCTCCTCCTCTGCAAATAGGGCAGAAACAAACTAGTAGTATTCCTAGCAATCATGTGTGGGTTTCTAGATACTTCTTTGCAATCCAGAGCTTAGGTGAAACTGGAAGAACTAACTAAAGAGCCATCTGACCCCACAGATCATCAAAATATTAGACACTAAAATCTTAAAACCAAAAATATTAATCAGTGCCAAGAATGAATGGTATTAATAATTGAGAGTAATAAGAATAGGAATAAAATAACTTCCTTTTTTCTTCTAAATTCTCTACCAGCCTGACCCCGATTGGGACAGCAAAAGGTGTTCTGTCCCTTGATATTCTTCTATTTCACAGCTAATTTGAGAAGCTGGGAGAATATAGGTTCCAGCTCCTCTTCCTGGGTTAGTCCCCAACACTGTATTTGCTGCAGCTCGTTGACTTTCTTGCCTGGTGTGTTTTAACCCAGGCAAAGCAAAGATGTTTCATGCACAGGGATTAAGGAGAAACCACAGAAAATCTGGAGTAGCCAAAGTGCTACTGTGACCTGAGAAGGGGAGACAGTGTTTACCAGCTGTAATTGTTTGGGATGTGGGGGAATGGTCTCAGCCCCAGAGCTGGGGCACGGTTTGTCCAGGAGCTGGCTCTCAGTGCCCCATCAACACCTCACAGAGCACTTCTCCTGCTCTGCTGCAGCAATGGCCCTCTTGTCTTGCACACTTTTGTGTAGATCCAGTTTCATTCAATGTCTTGCAAATCAGTTGATTCAAATTCAATTGCCATGTCTCTCCAGAGCACTGAATTATGCTAATAAGAACATATTCTTGTTTTTCTAATGTCTTATTCAGGATAAACTAGAAATTCAAATCTTCCTCCTGACTTGTTTTATTTATCAGTGAAGTTTTAGTCATTGCAAATTTTATACTGTAAGCTATAATAATATTTTAACCTCTTTTAAAGCTTCCCAATGAACAGGAATTCACCTACAAGGACAAAAATAAAAAAGGATCTTCAAGTTACATTGGTGATCTCTAGTACTTTAGCATTAAAACTTTCAGCTGGAATCAGTGGGAAGTCAACTACAGGACTGTAAAATATGAAGTACTTTGGTGTAACAGCATATTGATTTCCCAAAGTATTTAGTAATGTATATTGATATCAAATAATGAAATTCATGCTGGTAACAAGAATTAACTTCCTAGATATATTCAGAAAGATTATTCTAAAGAGAGAAATAATGATAACTGAATACTAAGGTGGAAAAATGTCATACTGCTATTTGATGTTTTTTAAATTCCTTTAATGAATATTTTACTAATGTATTCAATTCAACAAAAATTTCAAAACTAATTATGGTAAAGCTGTTGCTGAGTATCAGAATGTAAAAACAAAGATCTAAACAAGCCAATCCTACAGATATATTCAGGACTAAGCACCAAAATAATTTCATTAACTTCCAGTTCTATGATTCTGATTGTCTTGTGGGACTCTCCAATGTGATCCACATCTCTATGAAAATATAAATTCAAAGTTCAAACTCCAAAACTAGGGTAAGTTTGTGGATCTGTGCAATAAAGAGCTTCCCAAAAAGCAACATAATGATAGAAAACTTGTATTATTATGTTGTCAGATATTTTAAAGTCTTGGTCATTTAAATTAGGTCTTTCTATAAAATGCCATAATGATTTGCTTTTCTCACATAAAAGTAAGGCATGACATGAAGTGACAAACTGGCCCAGATGATACAAGAAGAGAGGGAACCTGTCACTCCATCTGCCTGGGATACCCTATTTCTCAGCTGTGTCTAAGAAAACTGTGTGTTCCTGAGGGAAAAACAAAGCATAAAATTGGTATGAATGTCCTAAAACAATCTATAGAGAGTTGTGCTACTATAATAGAGTATTACAACTTATTAATACTTTCATTCATTGCAGGTGATTTTTCCTTTTTTTTTTTTTTGTCCCAGTAGCTATTTAATAACTGTTTTCAATGTGTTAACAATTTTAGCTAATGTCATAATCTAAATAACACACATAAAACTTAAATAAAACAGCAAACTTACCTTTTCTTTTTTTCAACAGTATTCTTCATTGATATAATAAATGCATTGTTATTTCTGAGGGTATTATGTAATTCAGTTTGAATCTTTTTGAGTCCTTCAGAGTTATGATTTTAGGGTGGCTCTCAAACTGATTGAAATGACTGATTTGACACCTGACCCATGTATGTGTGATACTTAACAAAACTAGACAAATATGTTGTTTCATTCTGTGCTGCCATGATTTCCCAGAAAAATATAAGCACCAAATATGAACTAATTAGAAATCTTTTTCTTCCTTTCTTGTTTCCCTACAAGACTAAGTGGAGCATTACTATTTACTTAAAAACTCTTTCCCCTTTTTTTAACAATCTATTGATAGTTATGTTACTGACACTTCAAACCTTTTCATCATGAAATGATCAGTAACATAACTATAAATAGATAAATGGTCTAGATAATATAGATAAATCAATAGATTAATTGTAATATTAATTGAAAGCCCAAGGAAGATGATTATCAGCAGATCTTTCTGAGATAAATATCCAAGAACATATATTTGGTTACAAACCATAATCTGATGCTCCTTAGTGACTGAACAAACCCATCTCCTTATGTTCAAAACCTTCTCCTTCACCCCAACTCAGGGATTCTCATTTCAGTCTCTGGGTTTTTTTTTCTGAATAGCAGATTGGTTCATCAAACATCTCTGAACACGTATCTTTTGCCGTAATACCTGCTGAGGTTGCTTTTCTCTTCCAGGGCAAAGTTCTTTAGATTTTTATAACAAGAAATAAAACAAATGCAATTCAGAAAGCTGTAAGATCTGTAGCAAAAAATGTGGAAGTCCTTAGGATAAGCTTGCCTGGAGATCTCAAATGTGTGCAGACTGGCTGGTGGTGTGCACTAAGAATATGTGCAGAGACTTTGGCACCTGTGGGCACAGGGATTAGTCTGAGTGTCACAGGCCAAGAGATCACAAGGCCACTTTTGTCAGAGAAAGGTGCTGACAAGAAGGCTGTACTTATTAGTCCTTCCCACACGCTTTGTAAAATGTGGGATGTCCCATTGCTGTGCTTCATTCAAATATAAAACTGAAGCCCTATTTCCAAATCTCTGTGTGTGATGGCATTCCTAGTTACTCCTGCTATATTTTTGCTCCCTATAAACAGAGGACTTTATGCATCTCAGGACAAAGTAGAACTTTAAATATTCATCTCTGATTATTTTGTTCATTACTGACATTCCAGCACGCTATTAGAAGCCTTATCAGTATAGACAGAAGATAACAGCAAAAAAAGCTAGCTATAAATTTTTCCTCTGAGAAATATAGCCAGCATTATATGTGGAATCAGTTATTTATGCTAGTCAAAAAGAGCAAAGGGACAATAGCCATTTTATCCTTGACTCTCACAGACACACTAAATTCATAGAGAAATAACACACACAAGATGAATGAGGCTTAGACATCAAAGCATGCAAATTCATGCCAATTAATGCCCCCATTCTTTTTCAAATAGGTTGATAAATCTATCTGTTTGCCAAGCATAGGTACTGAAGTTCATATGTTGTATATATGTTGCCATTGGGAGCAACAGAATATGAGAAATATAGCAAATAAATCAAGAATTTACAGGACAAACTCACAGCACATACCCTACTGAAACATTGCTGCTGTACTGTCACAGAAAGTCTGCTTTACAGTTTATATTAAGAAGGATGCAGAACATAAAGATGTGAAATTCATCAGTGCATGGCCATGAGAAGTTGCTGTAGAGTGGAAGCCATTTGAATGCCTAGTAAGAAAATAAGACTGTCACGGTAAACAGAGTAAAACTTCTGACATTCTTTTCCATGAACTAACCTCCAGGCCTTTACTGACAGTAATGAATTAGACATCCAGGTAAGATATGGTTTTCCTCAAATCAGAGTAGGGTACCAATGCACAGGAAGCTTTAAACCTTCCTCCTTCATTAACAGTGAAGGTATTTGCCTTTTCATGCTCTATATCACAACCTCTGTTGCCTGAAAAATAAATGGTGACTTTAATTTACAAACTACCCCAATTTCACAGAGTTCTAACTCTCCTTTGCTTATTATGTCTAAACCTTCAGCTATACCAATCTATCTGGAAAAGCCTTGCAATAAAAAGTTGTCCCATGACTTCCTTCATTGTACCCCTCGGGTATGATTTGACCAAAATTCAATTGTGAATGAATGAAAAGAAGAGGGGAAAAAAAATGACAGAAAACACTAGTTTCTATATCAGTGCTAGGAAACCTTAGCTCATCTGTATTCCCCACCCTCAACAGTCAGTTTTGGAGACTGATAACATAATTTTCCTAGAAGATGGCAGATATTGAAAATCACAAAGGACCTGACAGTATCCAATACCTTGCAAGAAATTCTAATGCTGTAGTTTCAGAAGAAAACTCTAATGTTGCTCTGTGATGTGAGTCTAAAGAAACAAAAGGTGTCTTCAATTATGGCTTCTGATGTCCTTTGCCCTTTAGATAACAGACAATAGGAAGGAGCTGGCAGCTGACACTGGGCAGTGACAGAAGTCATAGCTGGGACTGCCAAGAAGTATTACAGAGACAGTGCTGCACTAATGGGTGCCCACTGCCCACAAACTCCAGTGCAGAGTGGAGTTTACCCACAGAGAAGCTTATATGTAAAATGAGATCTGGTTACTACAGTTCTAAGGTCTGTCTATTTCTCTGTACACTATAGGTAGGAAGTGTTTCACTCACTCCTTGTACAAGAGTGTTAGGAGAGAGCCAGGCCTTGATTTGCAGGAGTTATCCAAAGAATAAGCCAATACTGATATCACAGTTAGTCTTTGGCCTCACAGATGAAAAAGGCCCAAACAGAAACAAACCCAAAACAAAACAATGAGCCTGTAATTCTGAGGTGGGAGAGCCCAGGAATTAATATCCATAACCTGAAATTTCACAGTTCTGCACATGGGCAATCAATGTGTTAGAATAATCTCTGTGAAGATGTCCTTGTATTCTCTTCACCTTACCTGTACACTTCATTGCTAGTCACACTTCCCTGTTCAGCCTTGCCTTAAGTAGAAGGGAATAAGATTTGTGTCTCCCTCTGAGCTTGTACCATCTCTAGCAGAGATCTTGAACATCAACTTTGATTCACTGGCTTAATTTTTAGGAGGAAATTTCTTCTTCTCCTACAACTACAACTGCAGTTTTGGACAAGCCATAGCTTTAAACTCTCCCCTCCAAGGAGTCTGAGAGCAGCCAGCCAGGACAGTTTGGAAAGAAACCCTAATCCATTCTTTGTTCAATAGGAAGGGAACCAAAGTCTGCATACCAAAGCTTTATTTCAGAAGACCAAACATCAGCAGTTTTACAGTGATCTTTAATTTCCCATTTGGTTCAAGAAAAGAAAAAAACAATCAAAAACAATTACTGCCCAGAACAAAGCTCTCAAAGGACTTTCCATCTCTGAAACAGCCTTGCTAATGATCCATTCTCAGCAGTCTGTCCTCCTTTTCTTTACAACTTTCCTGCACATTCATTTTCAATTAAATTAAACCTTCCTACTTGGGTTTTTTTTTACTGTCATTTTGTACAAGAAATACCAGGACAAATCTTTAAAGAGACTCTGAAAGCCTTACACTTCATCTGAGTCACCATTCTTCATGGGACACCCTGAGCTGCATCCTCAGGAGCCAGCTGCAGGCATCCAGGCTCCCTCCCCTCCTTCTTGGCTGAGGTTCTGGGTTATTCCAGCTTTGCAGTACTTGTGTTGGGGCTGGTTAAAGGTACCACAGGCCTTTAGGAGTCCTTTAACTCCTTTTGGAAAAGACTGGCACAGACTTTGTATAGTACAGAAAAGTGCCAGGGAAATGTAACATATTTATAGCCAAACTCCCATGTCACTTATAGTACCTCAGCAATATTTTATTGTTTACTGCTTGAAGGCCCACTGATACATTTAAAATGTGATCCCTTGGGCAGCTGAAGCAAGGAAGCCTGATTTCCTACAGCAGCATCCCTCCTATGTATTCGCTGGTATCCTCTAACAGTGAAGGCACAATGGGATCCCATGGTCTTCTCTCTTGTTGCATGGAATTTGTAAAAAGAGGTTATTTTTGAGACAGCTGCTGCACAATTTCAGTACAACTGCCTAATAGATTTGGAAGTTTGGGGGTAGAGGCATGTTATATATATGGATAGCATCTATACAGATTTCATCACCTTAGAATAGAGATTAAAATGGTACTTCAGATATCCTACCTAGGGCAAATAAAGGGTAAAGAAGCTAAGCTGGTACCCAGGGTGCCATTCAGTGCCATAGATGAAATACAGTAAAAGAAAATATCACAGGCTGGAAAGAAAAATAGACAAGACCTGGCCACACTTGCTAAGAGAGTATGTCAATGTTTAACACTGAGGATGAATCATAAGTTGTACTGCTCACTGTCAATAGATGAAGCCAGGAAATTGGGTGTTCAGTGGAGCAAAGCAGGGTCTCTGTAATCAGAGTGCATAATCTAAAACATGTCACTGCAAAGTGGGGAGGGGGGAGTGACTAACCCAAGAAGATGGACATTGTTCATTTCAGCTGTCAGGGTGAGTAAGTAAAGATAAAAGAAGCTTTTAGATTTATGATAAGTTCTTTCAAGTTCCTGACTAAAGGAAGAAGCATGTTGTTACCTAGATTCTGCCTTTTCAGGGTCTTGCCTCAATTTCACTTGCATGAGCAGGCTGAAGAAGAATTTCAAAAGCTTCAGGCAATTTTGTATATCTGTCTTTTATAAGCATTGCCCATCAATTTTTTTTCAGAGAAAAGTTGGGTCTGTACATTGCTCCTTGATTACACATTTACTGACTGCTAATCTGGTAGTGCATTACCACTATAAATGATTCCTTGTGAGACAGTGGAGAGCTGGGTCTGAAATGTCTGACTATCCTCATAGCCTTCACATTCTCTAAACTCATAAAGGATTATTAATCTTTGTCAGGAAGGTCAAGAAGCATCACATAGTGATTAATGGTAAGTTGCAGGGGTTTCTGATAACTGAGCTCCAGGGATTGTAGTTGAAACCTGCTAGATGGCTATTAATTCCTCCTCTGCCCTTCCTGTAATTCACTGTGACTGCAGATGGCTGTGGAAGAATTGCTGGCTTTTCAGCTTGCAAGGACACTCACCACCCATCTCCCTCCTCAACGGGGTCAACGTTTGTGGACCTTTTGTATTGCCAGTTGGTCACTAATGAGAAAGCATCAATGGCTCAGGAACAGCTGCCTCCACATTTCTTTCCAGTTCACCATGGTAGGCACTGCCCTCTGAAACAAGCTCACAAATAGCAGGCTGGAGCATGTAAAAAGGTAAGATAAAACATTCCATGTCAAAGGTGTACAAAAAGTACAACGATTGTTACTTAATGAAATCTGGGCAGAAGTTTTTCCTGGACTCAGATAATTTAATCCCATTCTTAGAGATCTCCGAGGCTGCCTACTTGGAAAAAAAAAGCCAACAAAAAGCATACAAAAAAAACCCCCAAACCCTATCAAAACCCCACTTTTTTAAACCTCTAAGCTTAGCAAATACACATCCTGCTCAAATATAAGACGCTATGTCCAAACAGGNGGGGTTTTTTCACTCTCGTTTGAGAAATTCTTTCTCCCGGACCCGTGGGGGGGGGGTGCTGCCGGGACCTGCTTGCTTGGCTGGCAGGAGAGAGGAGGGAGACTCCCTTCTGGGTTGTTTCCTCCTCGATTTGTGTCCAAACCGGCACACAGGGTCAGGGAAAGTCTGGCAGGCAAACTTGTAGAACTTCAGTGTGGGTGTTCATCTTGCTAGGATAGGAAGGAAACAAAGCCATAACTTCTGTCTTTGGGAAATGTTCCTGGTCAATCTGAACCCTTGCTCTTTACACTTGAGCACTGACTCTGCTGCTTCCAAACCACGGGTAGGGTTGCAGAGTAGGAATTAGGGGCAAGGTCAGTTAACCTCTCTATCTTTGGTCAGAATGTCCATGCTAGGAGTAGACAGAGTCTCACAGATTGTGTTGGGTGTGTGGAACAAGTTCTCCAAAAAACCACAGTCAGGGCAGGAATAGGCTAGACATTCAGGGAGATATCTTGCATGGATATTCAAAGATGCCTCTGTGTCTAATCTCTGCTCATTATGGTGTAATTTATGTATAGAAGTGCTTTGAAATTCTTCTTGTCTATGTCATTTTTTGGATACCTAAATATATTCTAAAATTTAGCTCTGACAGGCTGCTTGAGGCAAAAGACCTTTCAGCTATGTGTTTATATGATTGTGCCTCTTGTTAATTACTCTCTGTTCCCACATTAAATTGAAATCATAAATTTATAGCTGGTGCAAGCAAAAGTGTGTGCTTGCATAATCCATAACATATCTGATTTTAGAATAGTAAATGCAGAGAAGAGAGTGTATGTAAGTCTCTGGTGAAAACTGCTATGAAAACACATCATCTGTAACTTTTTTTTTTTATTTTTAGGACACCTCTTTCTGTGTCCTCTAAACTGTGCCATAATTGCTCTCCTGGAAAACCACAACATCTTCACATAAATAGTCCTTACAGAAGGATGCTGTAAGCAGTATCAAATTGGCTGCCATAGAATTTGGCCACTGAGTGCCTTTGCTGCCAATGTCACACCCCACGCTGAGTCACTGTTAAGTGATTGAGGGAATGTATTGACTAAGTTGTTTATTTACTTGCTCTTGCCACAAGTCTAAGAAAACTGCTAAATGCATTAAATGATCAGTCCACTCAGCAGCTGATGATGCAGTAGTAGAAATGAAGTCCTGCTAGGTTTTTATTATTGCTGTCAGAGAGGCTCTTTGGGCGCAAAAGGGTAACAATTTAACGAACATAATTCACCTTTAGAAGAGCCTGCATGACTTTTGAAAGAAAAGACATAATGCAAAGAAACTGGGAAGATAATAATATAAGATTGATTGTTTGGGGCTACAGCATTATGTAAGAGAACTGTACAGGTTGGAAAGCTGTGGACTAATTACAGTATGTGTGTGGCTGTTTAATACTTAATGTATTAATGATACAGAATTGTCCATAGGTTACAATTATTCACTGACAGGGATACTTTATAGTCACGTCGGTATGCAATGTACATAATTCCAAAATGTCAAAAAAATGGTTCATTTGGGAGAAGGCAATGCAAGACTCACCAGAGAGTTGCTAAAGACCAAAGGAAGCAAAGCATTTCATGCCCCATGGAGCTTTGTTATACACATATTTCAATTCTGTGACTCTTGTAAGCTTCACCAGAGGTAAGAACATTGAGATCATAAATGGTGGTTACAACCACCATCATTTAACTTTTATGTTAGTTATACTTGTCTGGTGTAGGGCTTAGGCCAATGTCACATCCAGAATTATTCTCTATGTTAATTCTGAACTGGACCCTGTAAAAGTGAAGATAAAGATGTTTGAGGAATAGCAATGCAACTTGTATCTGGTTTTCTGCTGCCTCATATCCAGCTTCCTCATATCCAGAGGACAAAACTGTGAAGATTCATTATTGTGTCTCTGTTCCACTTACACACAGGCATGGACAGTTATATAAAATAATAGAGAATATAGGCTCAATGTCCTCTGAACAGTGGGCCTTATTGATATCACACACTGACATTGTAACTTGACTTTACAGAGGTCACAGCAAAACTCCTATTGATGAAAAAGGGCACAGGTTTCATTTTTAGAGGTTTATTCTGCTTTCTCCTCTCTCATGGTAAGAATGAGTGTAACAAAGCTCATACTGAAAAAAAAAAGTTTTAAAAGTTGGGCTGACATTGTAGTTTGGAATAATGTTTATGAAATTAGCATTATCATGAACAGCCTGGTCAGAAGGAAAATTTATTGTTATACAATGAATTTATTGTTGTACAAGAGCTGACAAAATAATACCAGAAATCAGAGCAAAAAAATTCTGAAATATTTAATATAATTGGTTTCAATTGTGAGAAGAATTAGTGAATGCTCTTTAAATTATGTAATTTGAAAGTGGCAGCAACACTTCTGTTTCTAAAAAAATGTAGGCAGTGGAATGGAAACATCAGCAAAACAGCACTGCTGCAGTAAATTTAAAGGGTTTGCCAACAATGTGTATATTTGATCCTATGGTTTCAACAAGAGAAATATCAAAACAAGATTATTAAAGAGACTCACAGAAAGCCTAAAAATATTTCCTTGATACAGAAAATATCAAACATCTAGCTCAGAAGGAATTATATAATAAATCATACAACTTTGGGAAGACCTGTATAAAAGGGAAGCAGCCAGTTAGAAACATAAGAGGATGTAAAAGTAAGCAAATAAGGTGAAAACATAGGTCATAATTTTAAAAATATGAAGAAATGGGGAAGAAAGATTAATCAAATTAAACTGATTAACAAATAGAGTAAGAAAAGCATATCAAGAGAAGGAGAGGGACTGTTCAGGGCACTACAGCATGAACAGTTCAGCAGGGATGGTCTAGACAGGTGGCCTTCATTGCATTGATGATTGGTTTACAAAACATCTTTACTAGTTTTGTTTACAAAAAGTTTCACAAAATGGTTTAATAGAGGACAAGGAAGAAATTATTCTTCACATGGGATTAGCTCCTCCTGGGTTTGGATGCTGTATATTGGTGAAAGACATGCAAAATATATATCAGTATTGGTTATTTTTCCAGACAGACAGCTACTACATGGGATTCCCACTGCCACGAGGTGTCCCAAAGGGTTGAATGAGCTGACCTCCCAAATGTAAACAGTTTAAAAAGCAGCCCATTATTGCAAATGAGACAAGATGAAGGTCAACAAAGTAATTTCCTTAACAAAGTTACTTATGCTGGAAGAAAGTTTGAGACTTGTTTTTCAGCGTTGCACTAATCAATGAGAATTAGAACTTCCACGAAATCTCCTTTTCCCCTTGGTTAAAAACACCAACATAAATACAGTGAAATTTCTCCGATAAGAATTAAGATCTCCAAGCAACAACCATTCATCCCCATTACATTAAATCCCCAGCTGCCAGAAGCTGCTTTTTTGCACCACAGATAGCTCCCACTGCTCTCAAATTACTTTACTGCACTGCTTTAGTCTGTTGATTTACTACTGATTTAAAGGTAATGAGTCTGGCGCTGTCCAAAGCACCTCGTGATATTTCCTCATACTCAGCTAAACACAATTATGCAGGAGAAACCCAGTGCCATTGGGCTCTTGTGGTGATTAGGGACAGCCTGAGAGAGTCAAGAATGAAAAGGGAGCTTCAAAGGGGACTTTTGCTAAGCCAAGTAACTGAGGTGGTTGCAAAGAATTAGCTCCTTATTGCCAGAGTCAAAATTCAACCACATTAAGAGCCTGCTTAAAGCACAATTGCTGAGAAAACTTCCCTGGAGAATGCTACAAAGAATTCACCAAAATTCACCTGTCGTAGGAAACAGATAAAAAGGAGCAGAGAAAGGGAGGAAAAACAAATGCTAAAGAGAACATAATAGATTGTGAATGCAAAGAAAAATTTTAGAATTATGGTTTAAAATAGAGTTATATAACCATATAAATAAACTATAAATCGTTTATAAATGTAGTTTAATATATATTTAAAATATAAATTTGCTTGACTTGGCTTTACTATTACCAATGGTATTGCTGCTCTTCTATCACCTGTTATTGCCTGGGACCCTGATTTGTTGCCTCTGTTGATTTTGGCTGTCAGTTCTCAAAGTTTGATTGATTATTGTGAGCAGCAAGAGAATTCTCTGGTGAAAATCTGTCCTATCCTAGAATTTATCAAAACAAATAATTGGCAGAATTGTGGATTTACACTTTCTGTGTACAATGTAGGAATCTAAAGTAAGTGTGAACCTCAGCTTAATAGGCTGATTCTTTAAACTGGGTCAAGGAAAGATTATGGTTACATCGGCTTTTTCTGCACAGTTGAGCAGCTGAGGAAGTTGCTCATTTATTTGGTATTTTTTAACTATGTAAATCTCAACATCAGACCATGCTTACTGTCAGACTCTCCAGGCCTTCAGAACACAGATTATGCTGCACTGATGCCAGTAGAGGGCTGAATATAAACATTATAGGTGTAGACATAAAGAGGATAGTTACATAAAATTAAAAGTAAAACAATGTCTTTGTACTCCCTGAAGTGAGCAACAGAAGCCTCATTGTGAGTGCAGTTCTACACATGTCACTGTTGCCAGCTACTTGGGCTATGGCCTAGAACTTGGCCAACTATAAAATCAAAAATAAACTACAGAGAGAGCAGCTCTTCACACTGATGGACTGATGGTAAGTACTCAGAGGCTAGATCATAAAAAGAATAAAGTTTTCAGTTTATCTTGTCATAATGGGATGATCCCACCATTCTTGATTTTGTTAATATGGACAAAATGAAGGACTGTAAAAAGAAACCAATCTGCTTTTCTCTTAAGTCTTTATGTCATGAATAATCCAAGAACAGTAGGATTTGTGAATTCTGGAGCAAGACTGATATAGAAGATCTGTTTTAATGGTAAAATCACAGCTGCATTGCCTTCATGAACACAGCAGGTTTACAAGGCGGATCTGAGTACATAGTTTGTTTTTATATGCAAGTGTGATGGGATATGAGAAGCTGTTTTAGGTCTGTCCTTTCCAATTACTGAGTTTATCTGCTTATGTTCAAGCTCAGACTTTTACTATAATCACCATAAAAGGCAGGGCTCAGCCCTGGGAAACTGTATAATTTCTCTTCTGTTGCAGCTGATGATCAAGTACTGCCTAGCACATTTCCCTGCATTTACATCAGCTTTTTCTTTATTTTGCTGCTAATCTCTAGCTGAGAGCTTACACAGCCCAGGAGCAGTGTCATACTGCTCGTCCTTTGAAATTCATCTTTTGTTGTTCCTTACAGCCGAGCAAAACGGATCTCACGGAACCATTCGGAGCAAGATGATGTTTAAAGCTCCTTTTCTCTACGAGTGGAGATGACCCCACTGACAGCAGACTTCCAGCAGAATGTTCCTAATCCTGAAGTGCCATCCCACTGAGACATTCATGGAAATATGGGGGTAATGGGTGTCAGATGCATAACTTCCTGAGGAATAGTAAACCCCTAGTAGAACAAGGTTAAGTTCAGACAAGCCAGTTCCAGCTCTGTGTCTTGCAGACAGAGTCCAGGTTACTCTTTGTGGCTATCTGTGACTGCTCATAAACTTGGAAATCACAAGGAATGTTAAGCACTTCCCTAACCTTCATGCCATCAGCAAGAGCTGGCATCAGGCTTTTTGGAGCCCATCCATAGGTTAAACCAAAAAGCCTTCCCTTTTTCTGTCCAACTCTACTGTGACTTGCACAACTGCATAACAATCCCAGGGATGCTCATTAGACCCTGATTGCTCATCCCTAAAACTAACTTTGCAACCAGCTGCTATTGCTCATCTGTCTGTCTCTCTTACAAACCCAGGGGCAGAAAGGTGCTCTCGTCCATTGTGATAGAGCTAAAAGAAAAAAAATTCCAATAGCTTTTGTATTATCAAAATGTTTTGCTGCTTGCAGAAAGCCCTGAGTAGCATACCAACAAAAGCATGACATTCCTGCACAAATAATGACATATGGAAAGGCAGCTCCTTCTGCAGGGCGGTGGGAACAGTAGGTTATGAGTGATGAAAGTCTTCAAGGGCACTTTGCTTGAAATGGCGCTATGTTCTTTCTCTGCCCTAGTGCAGACACACCACTTATCACTCTAATTGAATCAGGGACTTATTCTTATAGACAAACATACACATTGGCATTCCTGGAAGGCTGTGAAAGACACAGGGATAAAGACAAGTAGGTCCGTACTGTCTGGAGCGTTATGTCAGTGTCATTTCGGGTACGTGTTACACTAACGCCCATGCTAAGGTAGCACACTGAGACAAAGTGACATTCTCATGTATCTAGACAGGTTTCCTCCCACATGAAAGAAGCTATTTCTTCTTTACGAGACATAACTTCAGCATGTACCATAATGCATTTCTTGTTGGACTCAGAGATCCATAGCAATTCCCAAAATCTGAACATCTGACCGCCATTATTCTCGTTTTCCTTTATCATTTTTATTTGTTTTACAGTTTTGTATAATTAGCCTGCATATCTCAATGTCTCAGTTCATTGCAATGACCAAGGGAAGCTTCCCTTTTAGTTTAGGATACCTGAAGCTCACCATGCAGAGTGGCTCAAACTTCAGCAGGAAGAGTAACTGGTGCCCACCTCCTAGGACATCATTTGGCCATTCAGCCCCTTCTGGGCTGAGGAAAACTTTACACCTACTCTCCTCTAAAAGAATTAAAGTATTTTCAATGATGTCTAGGTGCAAAACACCAGAATTCTATCTTCTTTCAGGTCCCTAAGTGCCAGGATAGGGAAGAGCTCAAACAGACTTGGACAGGTATCCTTTCTCCCTGGTAAGCAGCGCAGTGTGGCAGCAGCTCTGTCTCTGCCCAGAAGCACCCAGTACTCTGCTGCTGCATAAAACACTCCTGCATGGAAATCTTAGTGCCTGACCTGGGTGCTCCAGGTCATCACACAGGGGTGGCTGCCACACTGTTGGGTAGTGTAGCATTTCGTGTCAGTGCCTAAACAGGAGGCTGGCATAGCCTCTCTGCTCCTCCCAGCTGCAGGCAAAGCTGAGCATTTGGATAATTTATTGGTAACTCAGTGTCTCACTTTTCTCAGATTACATGTATTTTGAGGTCCTAAGTTTTGAAAATTTGAGGCTGACAGCACTGTGAATATTTAAGGACTGAAATATGAGCTATGTATATTGAACACAGTGGGTTATTTCAGATCCTTAACCAAACTGTGTGGGCTCTTATTCCCTGTAGATAGCCTGCAGTCTTCTAAAATCCACAGACATGCTGCTCACTGAGTTCTGTTAATAGAATTGTGACAGCAAATGAAACTCCAAGACATGGGTGAGGCCAACTCATACTAAAAATGTGAAAAATATTGGAGCAATTTTACTCACTCATTTTTCATTGGAGATGTGAGTGTTTGTCACAATACATTATTAGTTGCTGTCATATTTGGCCCTGTGATTGACGTTCATATCTCTGCTGCTGAGGTCCAAACTATAGAATTACTTTGGTCATCTTGGAGCACCCTCTGATGAACACCTCAAATGCAAAAACTCAGGAACTAGCTCTTCTCCAGAAGCAAAAGAACTAGAAGAAGTTGTGCAGAAACAGACTCAATTTAATCTCAGAAAAAAAAAAGGTGGGGACAGAGTTGGTAGGAGAATAAGAGACACATTGTGAAACAAATATTCTCCATGTGATCTCCAGTCCAGCTGGGAGGAATTCTCTGGGCATTTTACTTACAGAATACTTGTAGTGAAAATAAATAAAGCAATCTATGTAAGTTTGAGATACAGATACAATTAATTTTAAAAACCCAAACAACAAGTCACCAAACAACCCAATGTCCAGAAACCTGCATCCAAATCCAGTCAGTAGTAGTAAAAAAAATCAGCTTCAGAAAACAATCTTTTTTGGATCTGTGTGTATGTGTGTATGCACTTCTGGGTCAGATGTTAGTAGCCAAGGAAAGCAGATTATTGAGGCTGAAAAATCAAAAACACAACCATCAGTTCTGTGTTACTTATGACTTTTATTGTATGTTATCTGGAAAAATATATTTAGAAAAAAATTTATCAGTCAATATCTGTTCAACTGCATAACCACAAATCCTTAAGACTTTTCATCTTCTACACAAAATAAAAACTGATCTGATTTGGAGGAGTGAAAGGATGTCTGTCTGTAAGAAATATAAAGTAAACAAGTAAAATTACAAACAAGTGGAAAAAAATATTTATTTTGACATGAATGAAAAGTCTCACTGGGCTAAGATGAAAAATATTCAATTTTAATTTATAAAATCTTTTCTATGCAAAGAATGATAAGTTGCAAGAGCAACTTCTTGTATAATGCTTGGTGATTTTAAACCATTATTTTTTGGCAGTCACCCTAATCTGATTTTCCAATGCGTTGTTTCCCTCTCAGCCTATTATCATTTATTACACACACATATAAACCCAGTGATTTTTATAGCAGAGATTTTATTAGTCCATTTCAATTTTGTTGTTTGTTTTGCAGACTGTAATGACTTTAATCCTCATTTAAATACATAAAAATGCATAATCCAATAGCTAATTGTTAGAATATGTGGGAAATTATGATTAATTACCCCCCCAAAAGCCATTTGTCTCTTGTAGATATCTACTGTGTATCTACTAGCTATTTCAATGGTAGTAAAGAAAAGGCCTTTTGAGAGAACAAGGATAATGAAAATGAGAATTCCTCTTCATTGCAGCTTTGACACCATAATTAGCTCACTTTCCTCCCAAAAAGATGATGAGAGGGGCATGTGGGAAAAACATGTTATCTGAGTAACAATAACTAATAAAAAGAATAGTGAAATAGTGACAGCTTTTTCTAATTCAGAGAGAACCATTAGTGAAAAATCCTGCTGCTGCACTCCCAGCACCAGGACTCCAATATTTTTCATTTGCTTGTAATCAGAATATGACTAATGTCACAAAAAAAAAGGGGGTTGTTATAATTCTATCGCAAATTTTCATAAATTGCCACCAAGTGCTTTCAGACTGAAATTGCACCACTATACCATAAAATTGCACCATAAAAAATTTCAGAACAACATTTGAAATTATTAGCTATTGGAAAACTTGGAATTCCAACAGGCATATTTTGCTTTTGTTTCCTCCCCAAAAGCTGAATTTATTTTCATAGCACCTATAATACCACCAAAGAAACAAGAAGGAAACTACCTTCACAGATTAGCAAGATCCTTTGTAAGTCAAACAAGTATTTCAGTAGTAATTTCAGTGTGGGTTTATACCTGGAAACAAGGGGAGCCTTTAGGTTTGCCCATCCAAAGTAAGGAAATGGAAAAGCTACAGTTGTTTATCTAGAAGGAGTTAAACACTTAAAAGCACACCAAGACATATCCCAGAGTCTCTTTCTCTGATATTTTTCTGTTTCATTGTGAAATATGATTTCTGATGAGCAACAAGGGAGAAGCCAGCAAGGTGTGGTAAAGCAGCCAAAACATTTTGGAATGCAAACTCTTACAATTTTGTTTATAATTTAAAAGGCAAAGAAATATTCTGGGCTTAGCTGTCTATAGGAGTCCTGGCTGAAATTTGAAATTGCCTACAAATATTTACCCCTGTAAAAACCTGAATTATAACATCTTTCAAGTGTGGGAGAAATTCCAGCAAGTCCCTTTGTGAAAAATAACATGTTTTCTTATATCAAAGCCTGTACCATGGGGCTAATGCATGTGTCTCAGTTTCACTCTAAATGCTTTTGTTTATGTTGGATATTATCCTAACTGGGAATTGCTCTACTCCTGAACCTAAAGACTGCAGGGAAAGGATGAAAACAGTATCTCCCTACACTATGCTGTCACTCATAGGTAAGACCATGAATCACAGGTAACATGCAGAGGAAACTGAAATCCTTCTAGAGTAAAGCAACAAAGTATTTTAAGGCCTAAACGTTCCTTTAATCCACCCCTCCCAAAATATACTGTTTATGGGGAAATTGTCCTGGGTCCTCTGTAGGTCTTGTTTGTCTGGTCACACACCAGCTTTGAAACAATTCTTTTTTCTCTACTCAGCCCTATACACGTTTCTTATTCAGCCTCCTGGCCTCAGCTCTTCAGAAGGGAAGAGGGGATGTTCCTGCCTCCAGGGGCAGGTGCTTTCAGAAACATCAGCAACTACAGTGGTGCTGATTTGCACTGGATTTGTTGTGTCCTTTGAGAAACACTTAAAACCAGATGGAAGATTTACCTGGAGACCTCCCAGGAGTTTCAAAATTGCTTTGGGGATACAGTCAACCACCCAAGTTCATAAAGGAGCTTGCTGATGGAGCAGCTGAGTGCAGCTTGGGAAACATGACTGAGGGTTTTGCTTGAGTGATTTCTCATGAAGCAGCTACAAAGAGTTTTAATGCAGTTCTCTCCAACAAGACTGAAACACCCTTGATTTTCAGGTGAATTGTGGCAAGATTATTTGAGCAACACCTAATTAGAGACAGAAGAAAATAATTATGACCAATATCCTAAGGACCATATGAAAGACAAGGGAATTCTACTGGTTTACCCACCACATTATAGTCTATCCTGCAGCAGATCATAAAGAGAAGTTTTATTTAAACTCATTTAGATGTATGTCACACCTGCATCACTTATTGTTTGGGGTTTGTATAATATTTCTCTAGTTTTTTTTTTGCTCTACAGTCAGACACTATGTAATTATACTACAGTGCTACATGTGACTGTCACTTAGGAGGTCAATAATTAATATTAACATTACTGTGGAAGAACAGCTGGAGTCCCAGAGAATGAAGTATCAAAACCATAGGCAGTAGGTTGCAATTTGTACTCTTAAAACAATGTAAATCAACTAACAACACAAATCTTTAGATTGAAAGGGGTAAGGCTTTAAAATCACCATAATGGTCTGCAAGTATTAAAGTGAACCTTAAAACCAGAAGAAGATTTTGTAGGTATAATTCATTTAGGCCTCCCAATACCTCACAAATAGGTTGTACCTGCCAGTGTACTGAGTTACCATTCTCAGTGATATCTCAGAAACAGTTGCCATAATTAGTCAGGCTGTAAACCTAACCAAAAAAAATCCTTCAGGTACCTGAAGAGTGTTGGTGTTAATTGCTGCTCTTCTTCCAGGGCATCTTGTGTAACTACTGGATGTTTCATCAGATACTATTGTAGATATCTTACACTACCAAATCAAGTTCTATAACAGATTTTATAGAGCTAGCATTTCTGTGCAAAGAGGCGACTATTGCATTAAAGGGATTTCTACACAGCAGTTATATGGTTGATTTTCTGGTCAGATTTAATTAACCTATGCTTGTCTCATCCACTTCTAAAAGAATGCAATCAATGCAAATGTTGTTAGTGCCACTAGCACACTCCATTCTTTCCAACTTAGAAAAATAAATAATTATATAAATACACTTTTAAAAGCAAAATATATATTGTCCCCATAAGACTTTGTCCAGAGTACATTTATTCTGGAAATTTATCAGTAGCACTACTGTTCACTCAGCTGTATCACAGTCAAGTAAATAGTAGTAGCATAGAAAATGGTATGATCAGTTTTAAAAAGTATTTTCAAATAAGCAGTGTTCAAAAGCAAACTGAAAGCACACTAGCACACATGAATTGAACAGGAATAGCTGGAATGACTTCCATCCCTCAGTTTGTGCCCTTACAAAAAGGAGACCTGAGTGACAGCAATGGTACAGAACCATTATCTTGTGTGGTGCAGGAGGTCAGGTTGGACAGCTTGAAATTGTCGCATTTCTAGGTGTTGTGGTCCAACCAGCTGTGTCCAGGAGATGACACCTCTACCCAAGATAAATTAAAAAAATGTGCAGTCCAGTAAATTAGGGTATTCGTGTGCTGACCACTGAAAAGTGAGACAGGGATAAAGGAAGATCAACTGCTTCAGAGTCATCCTTGAAGCAGAGACATTAAAGAAAGAATATCAAGTGTGCTTAACTTACTTGCTCAAGTGAAAGAGAGGTATGCACACACATGTGAGTGTAATGAAAAAAAATCCTGCCAGGATTGCAGGTACCTGAAGTAAGGACACAAATTGTAGGAGGAATCTAAGTATCAATCTAAACATCAGACAACTACATGATTGAGCCAGAGGGAAAAAAATGATAATGAATAAATGATGAAAATAATGATAAGCTCACAAACACAAAAGAAGAAATCACATGTTAAGTGTATCCTGGAAGAAAGAAAGAGGAAGCAGTGCTCTATTTACACAAACTTTTAATCATGCAAAAACAATTTGAGCTTTTTTTCCAGTGTATACAAGGTCTACAGTACAAACTTATTCAGTTACCTACTAGAGGGCTGGGGAAGAAAAGTAATATTTGTAAAATTCCTTGGGTGCACTGACAGGCTAGAGTAACACTACAACAAACAAACCAACCACTTCCTCCTCCCAAAAACCCACCTCAGCAGCTGTGGGCACCAGGCATAAAAATAGCCAGAGCTAAAAGCTAAAAATAAATCAGCTACAGATGCACACTCTGCCTAGAATAGAACTCCCTAGCTCATGGTGCTTCATCCAGAGCTTTAGAGAGAGCTGAAAAGCCATTCTGCAACACTCTGCAGAGCAAACCTTCAACACAGCAGTGAAATTTGGCTCTTTCATGGCCAGACAATGCCAAAATATAAGCAAGTAAACCTAGCAATATTTCACACTACTTGTGGGTCATAAGCCCAAAATTAAGATATAACCACCGTCTGAAAAAGCCAGGATATAGAAGACAGATCAGGCAGAAGTGCAGGAGCTGAATAAAAAAGAGCTAGAAACAGAGCATAGAAAAACAGGCAAAATAGTATCATAAAGTATGGTTTAGAGTTTCCACAGTAGCTTCATTTCAAATGGTCTTTCTTTCTCCCTACACTTCTTGCATCAGGTAGGAGGAGCAGAAGGCCATTAAAAGGGTAGGATCTTCATTTCCACCCCACTGTCATAGAGTTCTGTTTCTTAGGGAACAAAAACAATCTCCATGAGGGATTTTCCCATACATGAAATGGATTTGAAAACAAATAGCATCACAAGAGTAGCTGTGTAGAAGACTGTGTCCTCCTGATAGGATCATCCTGTGTTATCATATTTTTATTTCTTAGCAGCCTCAAGTTGTTAAATATAGAAAATGAGGTATATATAATTCCTATATATTTTTCTAGTATTGTTCATACTGTTCAAGGTATGCTTATCTACTCCACACATCTTGGCAAAATATGTTGAAATATACAGATAGTCATCTTTTACTGCTTGGTTATGACCATTAACCAAATGCATTAGGCAGGCTACCTGAAGTAATTCTCTTTCACTGCTGCATTATTAAAAGCAAAGAGTGTTATATTGAGTGATAAAATTAGTTTAGGAGCATAACTTCAGCCAGATAAGAATTTTGCAAAGCTCTAAAGAGCCTAGACTCCTATATTTTTAGTGATACATTTAATTTATCACTCTCCACGCTTCATGAGCAAACAGTATTGCCTTCAGAGTCCTTCTGAGAAACAACATCCCATGAGCAGTAAAACAGTAAAATGCATTGCATCTTTCCCTGGGCTCCAGTTGGGAAGCAGATTGCTTGCATCAGAATTATTTCAGAGATGTTATACTTTCCACCCATGTACATGCAACTTTATTCACATAAACTACCTAAAAGTAACTTTTTTTGGTGACATTTTTCTACTGTACCACAGGCAGAAGAATATACATTTATGCAGGACTAAAATGAATGCAGCTCATTTACATGAGCAAATTGGAGTTGGTGGATTACATTTAATGTTCATGTGCAAAAGTATTACTGTACATATTACAATTTTTCCCGACACTAATGGTGATGATCTTCAAAGAGCTTAGCACCAGAAGGTCTTTTTTTTTATCAAGGAATATTTCTGAAGGTTGCTATTGGCATTTCCATTGACAAAGCAATGCTTAAAGTATTATTAATAGGATGAGATTTTTTAAAAAGTTTAAAGAATATTTTTAATAAGAAAATTATAGGTTTAAAACAGACTAATCTTAATTCCTTGAAAGCTATCTAGATGTTAATCTAAAGTGCTGATTTGCTTATTTTGGGACAAGATTAACATATTTTAAGTGTTGATTTACAACATTTTATGCCCAAATCAAAGTAAAATAATGTTGAACTGTATTCAACTAAACCCAAATTTTCAGCAGTTAATTGCTGTTAAAAAAGTCAAAAATGTTAGATGATCCTTTCTGAATAGAGAAAGACAATGCTCTAAAAATTACACAGGAAAAAATGACTGCTGTAAATTCTCAGACAGAAACCTGTTTTGATGTGACATCTGGTGGAATAGTGTTTCTAATTAGAAGAAGTCCAAGTGAATGTCAGAGTCGACTAATTATTTCATCAGCCAATTAGGGGAACCAGTGATTTCACAGAGAGATTACAAAATCAATGAAGGGGGAACTAAAACATTTTGATTTAAAATGTTTCTAATGTTAATTGAAGGGCACATTTGTCACTGGCTATGTATTGTTAGGCAGCCCTTCGTGGTTCCCCTCGCTCTGTATCAGCAGAGTGTGGCCACGCTTGGGCTTCTCTGAAAGAACAGGCACCAGAGGCTCTCTGCTGCTGATCCTCCTCTCCTCCTTGGCATTAACTACATCTGCTAAACTCCAGGATTTTTCTTTCCAGATGCTCACCTAGCACAGCAAAAGAGAAATAGAGGGATGTTTTTTTCTGGAGTTGAAAATTGAGGGAAAGAAAAATTTAAAAGGCCACCTTTTGACTTGCCCACAGCAGTGAGCGCAAGTAGCTGAACACACAGAAAGCACTTAGAAACCACTACTTATTTTGGACCAAGATTTGCTGCTTTGTACCAGTGCTACAAGGCTCAATGGAGCTTTATTCGCCCACTGTTAATTCTCTATGCACAAGCAAATCCTCTGACGTGCTGAACTCCTGGTCCTCAGGTGCAAGTCCCCCAGGTGACCCATCTCCCTTCTCTATCAGCTTCTGATTGTTTGAATACTGGCACTCCTCATTACAAGAAATCAAGCTACTGAAGCAGGAAATCAGGTGCCAACCACACACCTTATAATAGCTTTAGACTCCACCGACTTAAAATGTGCATTTGCATCCCAGATGTCGCAGTCAAGCATCTCCCTGACCTCTCAGTGCTGTAGCCCCTCTGCTCCTGTGACAGCATGCAGTTACACAACCCCTGTGGGTCAGGTCAGTGCAATATATAGATGCTTCAGCAGCATGCCAAAACTTGAGCTTACTCCAGGCTGCTCCTCAGAGGTGGAGCCATTCACCATGTGTCCTTTTTTTCCCTGTGTTCCAACAGCAGCTCCCAGCTACTGGTAGAATTTTCACATATCTCCTCACAGCTGGGACATGTGCAGCAGGGCTGGTGCACAGCCACCACCTGTGTTCATCTGTTCTGATGCACTGGAATGGTCATGATCCAAAGGGAGTGACAATGCCTGAAAACATAACAGCGTGCTGTGAATGTAAAGCACATGTCCCATGAGGCTTGTGACTCAAATCCACTCACAATTCAGAAAACATGAAATATCAAGTCTTGTAAATTATGTAGATGGTCAGTTTAAAAAAGTCTGTAATTTCTTTTGAATAAAGCCAAAAGTTTGGGCACCAATCTAAGATTTTACCAAATTTCTCCAAATGTAGGCATCCCTTCTGCTTTGACTCATCTGACTTGTTAATTTCCAGTATTTTCCAGAGCTTCATTTTCACTTTGAATATGAGCTTCATTCTCCTTTAGTTTTGACAGTATGAATTCAAAATAAACTCACTGAAGCAAAGTTTGAGTTAGGGACAAAGACCATAAAATAGAGAAATGGAAATATAATTGAAAAAATTGATCACTAAATAAAAAACACAGCTGTGAAATTCTAACATACATTTTCAGTTAAAATCAATTTTTATTTAAACTAATCTTATTTGCCATTAATAAAAGTGTTTTCATTATCAACAGCCCAGTATTTGGAATAGAGTCCAGACAGCAAAAGTATTTCTTACTGCTGGAAAAGCAAGTGCAAGCCTAGAGAGCATCACAAGCCTGTAACTGCTAGAGAGTGGATATGAATGAATGAGCATTGTCATGTCTTTGCAGACTTGGTGGACACTTACATTCACTTTCTTTTCTGTGGGCCAGAATTTCAGAAGCCAGTGCAAAGCCCAAGCTGTTATTATGATGCTAAAATTGGTGCTGAGTGGCACACAAAGACTTGATGGGATCCCCTGCACTACTCTGAGTCTACAGTGCCATGCATGTAAAATTTAGGTGGTGTTGCCAGGCTATCATAAGAGGCAAGAGAGATGAGAAAAAACATCTCTAGGAGGTGACTTGTGCAAATATTCACAAGGTGGGTAAATACTCTAAATTATATTTACACATTGACTCCACATGAATGAGTGGCAAAAATCTGCTGAACCCGACTGACAAAAATTATAATTTTTTCAAAGTGAAGAATAAACATTTAGTTACAGAAAATACATTTACCTTTTTGCAAAATGTGTGTTCCTATCTACCTGTTGCTTTCTATCCACTCAAGAAAAGAGAAGGATATCATGTCCAGGAGAAAGACCTTCACCTTTGGCTTATGAACAAATGGCACATGCAGACAGACATTTTTCCAGATGGATGCCAGTGGTAGAATATGAATGATGCACTCCTCACGACTGCCCCACCATTTGCTGAAGACTCAGAGAGCAGGCACTCACTAAAGTTACAGAGGGGCTTTTAAAGAGGATTCTAAAGTCTGCCCTTTCAAAATTGTTCAGTTTATTTTGTAAAATGGCTATTAAAAAAAAAGCCCATGATAATAGACTCACATTTAAATCTGGTACTGTTATTCTTCTGCTACTGCAGTACATATTAGAAGCTCTATCATTGCCACTGGCAAGTTTTCAGTGGTTTTTTTTATGGAAGAGAAGGTAGAACTGTGGCTGATTTTAAGAGAATCCTTTTATTAATAAGACTTCTTATATGTCAAATAATAAAATGCTCAGGTACCCCATACTGAAGAGAGGAAAACTGTAACAAAATTAATTTTATTGACTCACACTTGGCTGCATCATCACATAGACTGGTGGATTTCAGTCTACACTCAAGGGACTCCTGGGGGTTTCATGACCTTCTTTTACAAGACCCATATGGTTTCTGCACATCATCCCATAAATCTAATGGAAATATATCGACAGCTGTAAATTAAACCCCATCACATTAGACAGTGCTGCAAAAGCAGTAGTTTAAAACCTCAAATTATTATAATGACCTTCTGGCCACGGGCTCAATGATCCTGGCATTGAACACTGAGTACAGCCCAGTTTGCTGTGCTGTGGGGAACAGCGCTGCACGAGTCGCTTTGTGTTCTTCCCGCGAAATAATCGATATTGACACAGCTTAATGAAAATTGAGGGAATGGATACATCTGTGGAAAGTCATCCACCTCTTTTCCACAAATAAATGCCTTCTAAGTCAGGGCTGGGCTGGTGTAGTCTTCTGCCTAAGGTGTAACAAAATAGATGTTAAAAATATGGAGGGATTCAAGGAAGAGCAGACCAGGGTGTCATTATCAGAGTATTGAGTACTAACAAATAAATCTCTGGTATCCACAGAAAGGCCTTCCCATCACTCTCCAGTATCCACCATCTTTTTAGTATTATTATAACAGCTCTACTCATACTTTTTCATTTTGGTTTTGCTCAGAAAAAGCTAAAACCAAATTTTAAATAAGAACCTTTTTTTTTTTTTACCAATGCTCAACAATTGGTAAAGTAAGACAGTAAAAGATTTTTGCAACTCTGCATATAATTATCAATATATTTTTATAGCTTACTACAGCCTTATTTCACTGAGCTTAAGGCCAGAGGGGATCTTACATCAAAACTGGTATTGCTTCATATAGGCCACTACATTTCATCCATTTCTGCCTCCATTGAACCTGTCACTTTGTGTCTTTAAGTGTATATTTTTTTTATTTTAGAAAGGTAATTACTGTTGATTTTAAAATATGAAAGAGACCATCCGGCAACGTTTTTGTCTAATTCTTAAGCATCTTCACCATTAAATTATTTTTTCCTCCCTAAATTTCTGAACAGGAGCCAAGGATCAGCTCTTAGCTGTGCTGGTTCTTTGTAGACAATGAAGAACCCTTTGATACTCAGTGTCTACTTAACCAAATTACTTCAGCTTTATTGATAAGCTAAGCAAATTCATATGGTCCAGTCCTTTCCCTCTCCTGCCTTAGCCCTCCACACACCCTCCCCAAGACTGCAAAGGCAGCACAAGCAACCAGACCAACCCTTCTGTCACCTTCTGTCCCTCGCTGCCTTCCCTTCTCTGCCTGTGTGTTATTTATGCAGCTGGGTGGTGAATCAGTCTAAAACACCCTGGTCCAAAAGAAAGAAAAGAATCAAGGGAGGAAACAATGCAGAGAGCACAGATCTGGAAAGGGTAGGCTTGCCCTTTTCAGGCAGTGCCCTGGTATATGCCAGCTTCGTGTGCTTGTGCAGTTGTGAGACAAAGCATTCTGTTCAGCTCATCAGTCCTTTTTTTTTTAATTTCTCATCTCAGATACTTCAAAGTCACTCTTCAAGTATGGGCTCAGGAGGTAAAGGTCATCTAAGAGAATCACTCCTGCTGATGGCACTTGCCAAAGGAAAACCACCTGCCAGCTCGTATTCATTATTTTGGTATTCATTATTCTCTTTTCTCCACAGCCACGGTTCTCATCCACCTTCTCCACAGTACTGGACAAGGACTCAGGTGGAATAGCTTTCACATTATAATGTTTAAACAGTTTTCAAGGTTAACTATCTTCCAAGATACAGTTCCCTCCAGCAATGACATCCTAAATTACTTAGAAAACATGAGCACATCTTCTATAAGGAGAAATGTATGTTCATAATTCTCATATAGCATTATTTCATACATGTACACATGGATGAAAATTAGTCCCACTCTCACACATGTTGTTTAATACATTTGACACAGGGAGACACAGGGAATAATTTCTTGCCTTGATATATATTTTTTAAAATATTTCATCTTCCTTTTAATAATTCTCATATTATAATGAGGGCAGAAATGGAAAATTAAATGTCATAGAAAGCTAGATTTCTTTTGTGGAGAAATCATTGCATTACATGTGAATATTAAATATATTTCTTTCCCTTCACATTTGCTTCTCTCCTTTTTAAAAACTGATGCTCATGGGTTTGAATGCTGAATCTTCCCTACTGTGTGTGGAAAGCAATCTGCAGGTTATATTTTCACAGCAAATATCTGTAACATCCTTGAAACTGTGGTGCATTGTTAGAAATGCAGAGTGCAATTTTTGTAGACAGACTTGGAAAGAAACTGCTAAGAGGGCTTACAGCCCAGCCCAGCACCACCACAACAGCTAGGGTGGAGATAAAGGGCAGTGTCTCTTATCTCTTCAGTCATATCAGGCATTCAAACACTCTGATGAAGAAGGCAAAGTGACTGCTTTGTACTACATTTCCACAGCAAGTGAAAGGAAACAAAAAGAGCAGTGTCATTGCATAACCAATGACAACTATTTCTATTTTAATTAATGTTAGACCTTTGAATCAAGGGATTTAATGACTTCTAGAGTTTTTGGTTTGGCTTTTTGTTGGGTTTGTTTTTGGCTTCTTCCCCACACTACTCTATATTAACTGACAGTTCTGAATAATCTAGTCTATTAATTATTATTCAGGTTTATAGGACTCCTTCTAAGTAGACATTCTCTGATTAAAAGCTCTTTTGGTGGTTTTAATTTCTGTACATGGAAGCTTTTCAAAAGGCAAACCTGTGCCTAGAGATTATGTAAAATAATCTGGTATAAATCACCGAAAGTAGCATTTTTATGGGGGTTTGCAGTGATTCTGTTAGTCTTATAATAAAGCTCAGAGCAGCAATCAAGTGTTATGCATAATTCACATGAAAAGTTGATGTCTGTTGGCACTACCTGCAACCATATTTTGACAAAACCCACAAATGAAGCCTGGATCGGAAAAGTCCAATCAAAGGATCAGGATTGTCTGAGCAAAAGGAAAATGCTGCCATGGAGCTGGTAAGAACTGAACTGTTCCTCCTGTTTAGTCCCTTGTGCACAGGTGTCCCCAGCAGGAGAAATGGCTTTTCTTGGAAGTGACCTCAGAACCTTTGTACCGTTCTGTCCAACCCTTTTGTCCCCCAGAGGTGCACAGGAGTATAAACTGCTTCTCCCTGATAAGAAAAATCTTTCCCTCTGTAGAGCTACAAAGAAATTTTATCAGTATGGGATTTAAGACAAAAAGTAAATGAGAAGCACTGGTACAACTATGTGAGGATTTCATACTGCTTCCTATTAAAGTAATGAAAGAGGAGTTGTAGAAAGAAAATAAATTTTCTTTAGGCAAATTGATAATAAGCAGGAGAAAAGGACAGATAAGAATGAGACCTTTCTTATCTAAAGAGTTTATTAAACTCTGAAGAGTTTATTATCTAGTGCCTCTCTGCAAATCTTCCTCATTTCTTTTTTTTTTTTTCTCCAAATAAACTACAACATCCCATGCACTTGGAAGAAAATTCCACAGAGTGTCAAAAGCAATGATGAAATCTCTAAGGGACATACAGAAGTCTCATACAGTATCACACTGTCAAAGCCAAACTTTCCAGGGATTAACATTTTGTTGCTCATTTTTGGCTTTGGAATAGAGGGGCGGATGAATGTCCTGTTGTGGTGAAAAAACTTCCCAAAGCTTTACCACATTCTGTAAAAATAGTTTCACATTCCTTCTTATAAAGTGACAGGAGACAGAGCAAAAAGAAATTGGGTTCAGTTGTTTTCTCGTGGATCATAATTTGAAATTAAGAAATAATTGTAATAAAAGACAGTTATATACTAAATGGAGCAAATAATGACTAGCCCTAAGAGTGGAAATTTATCTGTGCAGAGTAGGGCTGGCTGTCTCCATTAACCACCATTACATGAAAGCAAATTCCTTTAATACTGTCAGTACAGCCATGCAAGTTTCAAAAACCATGCAGAAAAAAGCCTGCTGATATGTGAACCAGCCCTGCCTGTCTCCATCCAAAAGGTGTGCTGCCTCCTTGCATGCTCAGCAGTTTGCTGCCTGTGACAGACTTTACCACGTCCTCACACAACTCTGCTCATTTGGGAGATGAGGCAAGACATGCAATTAACTTCCAGGAGAAGAATTTTCAGCTAAAGATTAATTACTGGGAGTACTGAAGTCCACTCTTCTAACTGCCATTAGG
Organism: Notiomystis cincta; assembly: GCA_013398075.1. Classification (NCBI taxonomy): domain Eukaryota; kingdom Metazoa; phylum Chordata; class Aves; order Passeriformes; family Notiomystidae; genus Notiomystis; species Notiomystis cincta. The sequence continues at coordinate 17,968 of VZRX01013150.1, read as the reverse complement.
CATTAGGAATGTTCTGAAAATAAGAATGTTAGACCAACAATGTCTTTTCAATGGAAGTTTTATATTTGAATATTTTTGACTTGGATTAGATGGATAATTCTGCAAACCTTGTACACACAGATTGGCTTTTATACACATAATCTCAACCTACTGTGATATATACATGCATCTCAGGCTATAGACTTGTTTTTAAGAAAATCATTGTATCAAAATACCAGATCAAATGTAATTTCAGCACTTAATGAATAACACATTTCTCAATTTCATAGACGACAACATACATAAATACTTAGAATGGCTTAAGCCAGTCAAGGGAGGTGATTGCCCCACTCTGCTCTGCACAGGTGTGGCCTTACCTTGAGTCCTGGGGGCAGTTTTGGTCACCACAACGTAAAAATGCTATTAGAGAGTGTTCAAAGGAAGTCAATGGAAATGATGAAGGGTTGGAGGTGAAGCTGTATGAGGAGCAGCTGAGGTCACTTGTCCTGTTCAGCCTGGAGAAGAGGAGACTGAGGGGAGACCTCATCACAGTCTACAACTTCCTTATGTGGAGAAGTGCAGGGGCAGGTACAGATTCCTTCCCTTTGGTGATCAGTGACAGCACTGAGGGAATGGCCTGAAATTGCATCAGGGGAGGTTTAGGTTGAATATCAGGGAAAGGTTCTTCACCCAAAAGTTGTTGGGCACTGGAACAGGCTCCACAGGGAAGTGGTCACAGCACCAAGCCTGACAGAGTTCAAGAAGCATTTGGACAGTGTTCTCAGGTACTTGTTCTTGGGGCTACCCTGTGCAGGTTCAGAAGTTGGACTTTGATGATCCTGACGAGTCCCTTCTAGCTCAGGATATTCTGCGATTCTATGATTCTAAGTCTTTTTGACACAATAAAACTCTCTCATATAAAAATAAGTATTACAACATTTTTCAAAGCCAGATTGAACTACTGGGAGACAAACAGCAAATCTGTAGAGAAAGAAGTTATGGTTGCACAGATGAAAATGAAAATGTGAGTGTCAATTAGGAAGCTCTGAAATGGAATATAAAAGTTATCAGTCATCTAAAACGTATCCCAAATTTGTCAACTAGCCCATAATCACAATTTATATGGCAAGAAAAAAACTTTGCTTATTACAAAAGAGGGAAAGAGAATGAAAAAGGATTAACTACGAAAAAACCCAAAGAATCAGCTAGAGGAAGTAATTATTCACCTTTCACAAAGATGACTTCTACAGAACAACTAGGTGTCTGGTACAAGTACAGAATTGATGAATTTTTTCTCAATGACTGTTTATGCCCTCTGCTTTTGCTTTCTACAGTTTTCAGTACAGGAGGTCAAAATCCATAGAAGCTGTCCCATTAGCACAACTTACATCTTAAGAGGCAACCTGAAGCAAAATATTGCCATAAAGGGAAATGAGAGTGGAAAGCAACAGCTAAAAGCCAGTGAAAGGGGAAGCTCTGTGGGAGACTGTGTTGCACTCAACATTACAATATATGTTCTGAAGGCATTGGACTTTTTTAGCAGCACTTGTAAAACTAAGTGCTCTTTTCAGGTGACTTATTTTATATGATAAGAAATGCTCTAATAACTTGTGCTCTTAAACAAGGTTGGAAGCATGACCTTCTGCGTGCATAGAGCTGGATAATGTCCCTGACAGAGACAGATGTGGATATAACTCTGCCAAAAGTCATCCTGAAGAAACTGGGACACAAAGAAAGTTTTGTGACAATGAGAAATATTTAAGAGACAAAAAATATGTATATGTGTGTGTATGTGTGTGTGTGTGTATATATATATACCTATGCTATAATGCAGATAAGACATGAATTTCTATCCTTCCCCAGGCTTGGATAGGATTAGTAACCTGTATCCAAGTTTTCAGCCAGTTACTGGCATTACATGGAGTGAAGTGCTAGGTGATGCTAAGGGAGGGCCATTGTAACTGAAGAGCTTGAGTTTCTCAGTTACACAGTTAAAGCCCAAAATTCAGGGGCTGAATTCAGAACTGAACCCCTGTGTCCCACATGTATACACTACTGTAATTCTAAGTATCTAAGTATCACTTTATGTATTATTTCCTTAACACTTTGTTCAGTAGTGTAACAGTTCTGTATTTAGCTGTTAGCAACCTATGATTTCAGAAGACTGCACCTGCCATTTTTTGTGCCTGCAGTAGTTCCATTGTTACCACAATCACAGACAGCTTTTTAGTTGATATTGACACTTTTGCTACTGGAAATTCTCCCTTCACTAAAGCATGTGCTTTATCCACTTGGAGCTAGGGGCATTTGCCCTCCTTGCAGGTGACAGAGACTGTTGGGCCACATAAATGCAAATCTTTAAAAAAAAAAGGAAAAGCATCACAGAGAAGTTTTCTTAAAAGCCAGAGACAGAAGCTGAGAGAAGGAAAAGTGCCACATTTCTTACTTCTCTCTGCTCCATTGCAAAGCTTTTCTCTAGAACCTAACCCAGGACACAGCAACTTGAGTTTGAGCCTCAATTAAAACTTGCTGTGCCCATTCCAGCTGCAGGCACTGCAGCCCTCCCAGCAGAGCTCCACAGCTCCCTTTGGGCAGTGACATCCTGGCACACGGTCTTGGTACTGCGGCACAAAGGTTTGCAAACGGGACTGGATAACAGGGAGGAATTCTAAGGCATCCAGCAGTAAGCAGTGAATTGCTAGGTTAAGGTAGTGATGCAAATGGACCTTGGATTTCATTTCAGATTTTTGTGTAGGATGAACCTAAAAGTGACACAGGTTTTTAAAAATTACCATGTCTTAAGTTGTTCTGAAAGTGGCCTTAAAGGAGATTTCCCATGGTTACTTCTTCCCCTTCATGATGCATTACAAAAAAACCCCAGCCAAACACAAACATACAAAAACTCCATCAATCTGAAGAACAGTCATACTTCCAGAAAAAAATAAAATTCAGTATAAGGGAAGCCATTTGTAGACATTCCTTTCAACATCAGATGAAGCTTGGATCTGCCTGCAGACTGCAGAACATACATAAGGAAGAAAACTTTCTGGAAAATTTACAGTTTACCAATGTTCTTCATGAGTAGATTTTTTTCCCCCACTTCATATCAATAAAAAGCATACTGGGATGTTTGAAGGGCCTGTGAGGATTCATTTTGGCTAGAGGTGAGCTGGAGTTTTCCAAAATCTAAAGATTAAATATTGAAATAACATCCCAGCTGTCTTCAATTTTACAGGATGTTGATACAGATAAACAGCATGACAAAGTGAGAAATGAGTTCAAGATAGACAGGATTCCTGCCAGCAGGATTGCAGTCTGCTTACAGTAGGATGCCTAAGCAGAGAGAAGTTAGAAATAACATAATCAGTTGCTTATCAGACCTAGGAACCAGTGTAAGTCTGATAGGACTATTGTCAGAATTGCTATGCTTGGGCAATTTAACAGCAGTTTTTTGCCTATGAATGATTACTGTAAAAAATTATTCAAACAGCTGTTCACTCTCACTTGGCTTTGATGTGATAAACCACAGCCTGAATATGAACAGGGATTAGATTTCAAGCAAAACCAAAATGAAGACAAAAAACTCACACATTGGGATGAGACAGTTTTCAATAACCAACACCCGGCCAAAAGAGACATCCTTTGCTGCTGCAACAGTCCCCCAGCTCCCTGCAAACATCTGAAAAGAAACAAATAGACACCTCTGGGGGGTCTCACCAGAAAACAAAATGTGGAATCAATATGTCATGAGTTAGACACAACAGCTAAAATGAGCAAGTTTCCTGACAAGAACCATTCCTTTTGAGCACAGCCCCAGTCCCTGAGGTAGCTGGGAGCTTAGGGGAGGCTGCAGCAGTCAAGCTAAAGCACATTTCTTTTCCTCTGTTACAGCCTGATTCCCTGGGTTGCTAGAGCATGTCCCACTGAGGGGTAGGAGCAAAATTCACAACTGGATTCTCTATTTCGCAGGTTGCCAAGGCACAGAGCCGTGAGCTACTCATGGGGAGCCTTGCTTTCTGAGAGATATTAAAATACTCTTCAATTTTCCTTTTTCTCATCCCCTTATGGTATTTGAGAACACCAATGTTCTACAGGATTAATCCTGGTAATCTTACCTCAAGTCTTATCAGGTTTTTACAAGACCTATTGGGATTTAAAATTGTCAATTTTTTTTCCAAAGGTAACTTAACCTTTCCTATATATAGTTGTTAAAAACAATTAATTATTATTTAATATAAAATGTAAAAAAATAATATTTATCATATAAAATTTAGAAAATATTTTTTTAAAATTATTTAATTATTTATATTATTTTATCTGTCCTATGGATAGATGGATAAATCCCATTCACAAGTGGACCTTTCTCTTTTTTTTTAATTTTTTTAATTTTTTTTAATTTTCACACTCATTTAAAGTCACAGGTGAATTAACCAGTGACCACAGTAATATACCAGGGACTCTCTGCAAATATAAAGAAATAATTCACCTTTAGTT
>VZRX01013150.1:0-13473 GCA_013398075.1 Notiomystis cincta | reverse complement strand
CTAAAAAGATCTGGGCTTTTATTTGAATCAGATTGCAAGGACACATAGGGTCCAGGGTGACCTATAATTTGACAAATAGCTTAATGACAATAAATGCTGCTTGTTACAGAAACAGCATTTTAACACAAATAAATACGATACCTAAAGCCTGCAGCAGATCACTGGAACAGCTGGGAGCCTCTGAGAGGAGTTTTTTTGGTAACTTGTTTACAAATGGAGGAAAATCTCTGCAGTATATTCTGTTCATTTGTACGCCTACCTTGGCTGCTGTTTGTGAAGCCAATCCCTCAGAGCAATCTCTAAGGAACACAGAGAGGACATGACTTGGTCTCTTTACTGCTCTTTCCCTTTCTCCCTGGCCACTGTTATCTTACCACATTATTTCCAGTTTCTAGGGTTTGAATTCTCCCAAACTGCTCCATTTCTTACCTTTCCCCAAATAAACTGGGATATGTTTCATGTTCCCATTAAGCCATTGGATATGTTTAGGCATAGACATAGACAAGCATAGACATAGCTGAAATTCTTCAAGGCAAGAAAGATTAATTCTAGCCTCCAGGAGTTTGTATTTATAGATGTAAACTTTAGTGAAAACACTAATTCCAGTTAGACTTGATTATTTCATGTCCATGGTTTGGATAAATTTGTGATCTCATGAAAAGACACAGAGGCTCTTTTTGGACTTGCTACCATCAACAATGTTTGTGATTTAGCTCTTGGTTTTGGAATTTGGTTTTGGTTTTTCTTCTTTTATCATGAGTAATCATGCCCATCAATTCATCTGTGTAGTCAAGTCTAAATTGCATTGGAGAGCATAATCAGTGCCTTTTGTTGATAGTTTATTTTAAAAAGAAAGCTGCTGTCAGGTGAGATGTATTTGCACAATTGGGAGTGCTCCAGTTCTGTTGCTACAGTGTGTTGAGCACAACTATATAAACTATTTGTATTTTTTATATTATCTACAGGAGTGTTTGCCACATTTCTTGGGCCCAGGAAGAGCTACAATGCTGTAGGCATTGTCATATGTCTTCTTTCTCTGGATTCACCACTTTATATGGTAAATAAATGGAACTGCAAGCCACAGGGATTGCTGTTGAGGACCATCAGAGAAGCACAAAACTCGAAGTAAGGTTCAATAAGTAGTAATGACATGAACAAAAAACGAAAAGAAAGAAAAAAGAAAAAAAGAAGCAGCACAATGAAAGTCCCCATAAATGTTAGAAGATCATTCAGCTTGCAAAAACAGAAGGAAGAAGTTTTAGAAGTTATAGAAGAAATTATGCAGGACTCTTAATCCCTTGTTCATTTGCACTGTGATGGAGCTTTAATTAAATTACCATATTTTATTGTTTCCTGTCTCATTCCATGAGCAAGGAGTTCCTCCATCTGTACATATCATTGCTACTCATGGTACCATGGTATAGCTTCTAGTCTTATTCTCCACACATCAGTTAAGTCTAGACTGACCAGAGAAATTATTCATTTCTGTATGGATGCCTTTTGCATTTTAAACAGGCTGTTTAAAATGTATCACAATAATCAATAAATATTATGTTTGTGAGAGTAGGCATCACATCCATTTCACAGGTAGGTAAAGGAGCCATAAAGAAATTAACACTCATCTTATTTGATTTTAATCCATTCAAATGACAGCTTCAAATTATTTTATCTACTTGTACCAGAAAATTTAATTCTAGTTCTACATAGCTTGCGAATATTTCTTGTTGGGATACTGAAAATCCATTAACAATGCATTTCTTGTACATGATTTTCCAGATTAAAAACTGTGAGGAAAAAGCAGAACTGTTATCACATTGCATCATCCTGGCACCCATGCATGCCATCAGCAAGGCTGGACAGATTGGATCTCTTTCACAGACCTGTGCCTCTGCACCAGCAGAGAATCTTATGCTATAGCAGCAAGTTTTCTTTCTCTGCACGGACCTGCATCAGAGGAGGCTGGCAAACCTCATCACCAGGGCTACCCACATGAAACTGTCTGAAGTGCTTTATGAATATGGATGAGTTTCTCTTGTGAAATTAGGCAGTGTGAATCACCCCATTCCATAGCCAAGTAACTGAAATGCAGAGACATGGATTTTAAACTCCTCAAATTATTGAAAGTGCCCTTTAAGTTTGCAAGCCCAGCCTTAATTTCCCAGAGCACTTTTTCTTTGTTTTTCATTCTTTCTTGGTATGAAAGGTGAGTACCTGACTGAAGTCAGCTGTCAGCATATCCACTTGATCTGCACTCAGAAATGTCCTTTAGGGCACTTGAAAACTTGTGGGGTACCTCATCAGAAACCACTTATGCCATAGATGTCACATCCAAAATCCATGGCCAACTAAAAGAGATCAGTTCTATGGTGTGAGATTTGGCATCTTTGTTCATGAGGCAGTATCCTATTTTCTACAAGATGTGCCTTCATCATGGACATTTGTTCCATCCCTACACCAGTCAGTGACAATAAGAATCTCTCCTGGATGCTCTAAGAATAATTTGAAATTTTTGTCTGGGAGCACTTCTGCACTTCTGAACATTAATTTCACTGGACACAAACTGTGGGAGGAGCGCCTCTGTATCAGCAGCCCCTGTCTACTTTCTACTGTGTCTTCCTTTGAAAAGACAAAAATGTGCCACAGGGTATTCCAGTCAGGTCCCCTGCCTGGGCAAGAGGATGCCACGATGATGCCACCCTCTCCCTCTCAGACTAGGCAGAGACAGCACAAGCCCTTTTGTTAGGAGGTTATGGAAGTTACAGAGAACCCACAGACTCTCATCTCCTGGCAGAGATGTTAGGGTACCTGGTGTTAGGCTCCAGCAAGATGGTGCCTTTCATCCTAAAAATTTTCATCCATTCTGTGAAACCTGAGTGGGGTTGCACAGAAATGAGCCCAACCTGGACCTACCATGCAAGAACAGGGCTGCTGGAAACAAAAGTAGAAAGAACTATGGAGAGGAGACTGTATTGGCTCATTCCCAAAGAATTTCCTCCCACAGCCAGTGTAGACTGGGTGAAACTCCTGAAACCTTTCAGAGGAAGAGGTGTAAATGGCACATTTGCATAGTCGTACGTGCAGAGACACAATTTAATTCTTCAATACCCTCATAGAGCATTTATATATTTCTGGCACTACAGGAATTTTTATCTAATCATTTTAAACTTATTTCTTCATTTTCTTTAGTCTCTGGTGTGCAGTGCTGATTCTCATTTGGATATTATTAAATTGTGAAAGTGACAGAAGTTGCCAGCCAGTGCTGTTACATCAGTTGCCACAGAGGGTCTCTAAAATTGATCACTTTGTAGCTTTGAAGATCCTTAAAGAGGACAGAGGCTGTGAATCTGTAAAGCATCATGTTACAGCCTTCATGGTCAAATCAGAGTGTTCTCAGGCCTGGTGAGAGCACTCTGACTCCTTACATCTCCCCAAGGTCTCTCTGATGGCTTCTGGCTTCTGTTTTCAGATATAGGCTCCTTGCTAGCAGTAGCAAGCTGTCCTGGAGAAGCTGATATTTCTTCTTTCACCCTCCACCCCACTGCCAGCATTCAGTCTATGTATATCTTCCCCATTTAGAAATACCTCTCATTTTGGTTTGACAAAGGCTTGAATTCATTATAGGAATCTATAAATTCGTTATACCAATTTGGTGTGGATATGATCTTTTACTTTAAAAATATACTAATATATTTGCTGTGACTTTTAGGTTCTGACTTTGAAAGCATGCAAGATTGATCTTCATAATATTTAAAAAAGAACAGTGACAAAAAAAGGTTGAAAGTTCTTTATGAGAATTAATTCTATATTTTAAATAAATCGTATTAGAGATGAAAGGCTTTCTAAATGCACACATTTGAGGCAAAATTCTCACTCCTTTCAAGCATTGATTGAGTAAAAGAACTTATTGGAAAATGGACAGAAGAAAAGAAAAAGAGAAATTTAACATTAATGATATTTTGAGATCTTTCAGGGAAAAAAATCAAGCAATATACTTAACAAAGTTAGAGAGAAATATGATCTTCCTATGTATAAGCTTAAATAATACAATAAAACAAAATAATGCATTGAAATAAGTTAACAAAAATTAAATTAATTATTCTAACTAGATTTGAATCTAATCACACCTTCTAATAATGAACTCATGAAGAAATGAGTTGAGTCAGCCTAATTAGAGAAAGCAAAATCATGCTCAACCCATTCCCTTGATCAGGCAATATTCATCACAGCTCTTTCTGCTCATCTCTGCACTCAACAGCAGCAAGAGAAAAAAAGAAAAAAAACCAGCAAATATAAGCACCCGTCTCACCCACACTGTTTTTTAATCACCCAGTGCCTGAAGAAATTGATGGAAACACTACTAAAAGATTGCATTTTTATTTTTATTTTTATATGAAAAGGGACTGACAGGCTGTTGCAGCTTCACACATTGATGGTTTGTCCTGGTCTGCAATGGATTATGCACTCCAGAAGGTTAGACAGCCTGCATAAACAGGGAAGCATGGAACAGAATATGAACTTCACTGAAAGTTTAACCTCACTGAATATTTGCTGGTTTGCTGTCTCGAGAGATCTGCCTGAATTACTTATTACATCTAGACAGTTTAATTATTTTTTATTTTCAGTTTCACAAAACCCCTGTCCTTATGGTAACTGTTTAGGACATTCTTTATTTATCAGCAACAAGAGTCAGGAGCCTCTTTGCAATTATTTTGCCCGGCTATAGCTCTTCAGTTAGGTTTTTATTGACTAGGACAGGAGTTTTTGTATGTGTGAATACTGATTTGGAGACTCAGACATTTTACTCCACTTACAAGAAAAAGATATTCCCAGAAGTGCAACCTGACTGTGCAATTTTCCATACTTTCTGAGAAAATAATTATTTTATTTTTCACTTTTCCTCTCTGGAGTCCCTAGCATCTTCAGGCTTGTGTTTCTGTGCAGGAAGCCCTGTGGCTGTAGACCTTGGAGGCTCGCTCAGCAGAGCAGACCTCTGGAAAATCTGGCAGAGGTCTTCAGCTCTGTCACCATCAGTTTCTCAAAGCTGAGATATTTACAAAATATTTCTGTTTCAGCAGACTGTAGGATTTCCCTGTAGCTCTGGAGAGCTTCCAGTTTCCTTTGGTATGGATGCCATTTTGCTGGATGGAAACCCCTGGCTTGTGCCCAAGAAGCTACTTCTAGTCTGAATTAAATTCAGGTCTTTAAACTAAAAATATTCCTTTTTCAAGTTTTATCAGACTGTGCCCCTCACCCTGCTATAACAGGAGGCAGTGGAGTTGATCCTTGTCACTTTTACAATAAGTGCACAAAAATCTGGGGAATACCATCTTCAAACTACCTGGAAGCTCGTGTTACAATCATCAGGGTAATTTTCTTCTCTCCCCTCCCATTCCCAGCATCATTACCATTAGGAGTTGGTTTTGGCTGAGATGCAAAGGAATCTTTTATACCTTTCTTCCTTTCTTCAGGCCCTCTGCCTTATTTTTTTTCTGCAACATTGTTCCTTAGAAATAAAAAAAAAAGATGTATTTTTTTCTTTTAATTAAAAAGTACTGAACAAGGTTAGCTTCAGTTCTTGCCAGGCATCAGTCTGATGATTTGTACTGGCAATTTATCATCTGAGTCACTTGCCAGCAGGGACAAGAGTCCCTGAAACTAACCTCTCCACATCAGGCTGAATTTCATTACATTATTTTTCCAGTAAAGATTTGCTTCTTAAGAGGAGAAGAAAAGGTTATAAATAGGTTAGACACATCTCAAGCCCTTGGGGGTCATTGTCACAAATTTAGTTATTTCTTTAATCCTGCCTAGCAAATAGCATTTATCATTCTTCACATTCTGCATATTTTAACTGAGTACCTGACTTCAAAATTATTTAATCACATTTTATCACCATGAGCATTAATATCACTCCTAATTAACTACAAAATAGCTGAAATATTCTCACTCTAAAACCTTGGGAAGTCCGAATGAAAAAATTTCTTTAGCACACAAGATTTCTAAAGCTTCTAGGTTTGAAAAACTGGCCTAGAAGACTCAGATGGAAAGATGTTTTTCTAATAATTTTATCCTTCCTTCTCAGAAAGAAATAGCTACCCCCCTGATGTTCACTGGTTTGTGTCCTATGTCCTCAGTGGGTCCAGAGAATTCTGCAGGAAGAAAGTAACTAGAAAGAACAAAAACTGTTCACATTTTTCCAGATGCCTCAAGTCACTTGCTTTGTATTCAGTCTGAGCAGGTTGATGTCAATACAAGCATGTCATTGATTACAGAGGTGAGTAAACAAGAGACAATTCACTCTCCATTTACTAAATCTTAGCTATGGAGCAGAGGGGCCCAGCTCTTCAACTCAGAGGGAGATATAGCAGAGAACTGAAGCAGGAATATGGCACAGCTTTCTAAGGAGACAACATAAAATAGCTGAACTGCACTTATATTTTTGCCTTCTTATGTCCTATCGGACAAGTATCAACAAAAGAGGAATGACAAAATATGTGATCAAAATCCTGGATTGTTGTCTTCTGTAGAGGTCTAACCTGGGTCCTGGAAGTCTTCACTTACAGAGTGAGTTGTCTCCTCACTATAATTTTCCCAAGATGGATCACTCATGTTTTTATTATATACTGTCTGCTAAGAAAATGCAATGTGAAGTCACTTTTATTAAATAAAAGCTGCCATGAAGACTTACTGTTTTCAAGGATTTTTCTCAGTCAAAGGAAACCTCTCTATGTAAAAGTTTGAAATTAATGGGATTTTCACATTAGTTCTAACACAACTTATAAAAACTCCTATAGCTGCTCTCATGTGTGGCTTTAGAGCATACTCAGAACTAATCCCAGAGAGGGAAATAGATAATTATACATATTTTATTGCAGATTGAACCCATGAAGTTTCTCTAGCATTAACTTCCTGTCACTCTCATGCTCACAGCTGCTCAGCACCACAGCTTGATGCCAGCTGGGTCAGCTGGCCTGTAGTACATCCTCACATCACAGTCTTAGGTGTCTGCTGTGCAGACACTGCAGCACCTGAGGCTCATGTTAAAATCACTTCTGTGATTTTTTTATTCACTGATAAAAAGGTTTTTTACTGCTTAAATTCTCTTTGGCTGTGTAAATGATGGGTGCTAAATTTTGCAATTTCTTAAAGCAACTGTCCCATTTAAGACAATGTTTGTTTTGGTATGATAAGCTTTTAAATTTGTATAATTATTCAGCAATTAATTATTATGGTAGAATTATGTAGTCTTTTATTAGGTTTGGTAAACATTAACATCTTGATGTAAAATGGAGCTGCAGGTTATGTTTACCTACAGCATCTGTGTGTTGCAACAGATAACTCTGCAAAAAAGCACATTTTTCATACACAGCGGTGGGACACTGACATATGACCAGCAAGTGTCCCATTATGCTACTGCCATGCAGTATATTTTTTCTGCACATCTAAAGCAATCTGAAAGTATATTTACTTAGCTCTAGGCTCTGACTATCCCCTTCATCACAGAGAATTTCATAGTGCTGTTGGTCCCCTGCTCTTGGCAGCATCACATTTTTGTGCAAATGTACTGACATGATGTGAGACATCAAACCTTTCCAAAACCTGCTGGCAGTGACACAGAGCTGGAGGTATCCACAGCTAGTGTCCTGAAAAGAGCAGCTACAACAAAAATATCCACCATGGGAGCACTTAACTTCAGAAACTAGAGCTAGGTAAGGCTGAGGAAGCTGGTTAGAAGAATATTAAGAAGCAGTAGTTAAATGGGAAAAAATGCTCCCAAGGCATTTAGTTTTATGTTGTCTTTTACAATATATGTATTACAACCATTAAAAAAGACCACTATGGAAGGGATTCCATTCCCCTGTTCTTCAACATCAGTGTGTTTAAACAGAAGAATCAGTGAGACTGACAGAAGAAAAAGCAACATCTGAACAGGGAAAGCTGAAAGTAAGTCATGGTTTGGCTGGCAGATATGTTTTGAATCTGGAAAAAGCAAAACTAAAGGCAGTTGCCAGTGGTCTACCAAAATGGTGATGGGGTGATAGATGACCAGTTTTTAGAAAAGTAAGGTAAAGTGACATCAATAGAGGAAAATGGCTTGCAGCTGTGCTAACATCTGGGGTTTTTGCCCAAAGTCTGAAGAAATTAAAATACATGATTGCTAAACTCATTGCTGTGCGTGGTGCATCATTTCAGCTACCCTTGGTGATGAAAGGACGGAATGTCCACATTTGACAGTGTTTGAAGAGGGTGGCTTGGGAGGAATCCATGAATTATAGACCAGTAAATCTGATGATGCAGATGGGCACAGTGACAAAGCTGAGAGGCCAGCAGTGGGCACAGCAACACACACCATAGAGAGGAAAGGCTCAGCACCTCTCACACAAGGAGGGGGATGTCTGCCCATTTATGCCAGCTCTCTCTCTCTGTGTAATTATGTCATTTTTACATGTCCCATTCTGTGTCTCACTGCTGGTAAAATTTATCTGCTTTTGGCTCTTGATTGTAACTAATGACTTTCATATTTTGACAGTTTTGATGGGCTATTCACATTTTCCTTTTTCCCTCTAGGTGTAAATGACACAAATCCAGATGAAAAATTCATTTTCCCTCTTTGCGAAAATAAATACATTCTCTTGCACCCAAGAGACCACAGCTGCATGTTTTTCATTCTAATAATTCAAAAATTTTCTGTGTTCTTCAGCCAAGGAAAAAACAATTCTTTCTGAGCCTAAAGTGCTCCAACTAGATAATTTAGGAACATTTGGTGTCCTACAGCACTTTGCAGTTGCCCTGAGAGAGCAGCTGAAATGCAAACTTTTATTTTAAGATTGGAAATTTATGCACCTATAAACAATGATGCTGAAAATAATAGTTGAGACCCCTTGGAGAGATGCAGCAGTTAAGGGAATGCAATCACACATTTGTTTTAGTCAGAGAAAAAAAAGAAAGAGCTATAAACTATAGAAAACTGGAAATAATTTTAAATGATTTTTAGCATGCATCAAATTCTTCTGAAGGGGAAATCCTGTCTTCAACAGACAAAACAGAAAAGAAATTTGACAACATTATTTTTTTTAATTTAAAATTTTAGACTATGAGTCTTCTGACACAAAACTTTCACAAAAGGTTTCTTTTCTCTTAAAGAAAATGCTTTGTCTTGAAACTGTTGAGCATTTTAATTATGTTTAGAATTCTTACTTCTATTTAGTGAAAATATTAACATCTTCACAAATAAAATTTACATGGAGATTTTCTGAGTCACTTCCTACTTGTTTTTCACATCTATTATCACTGTCATCTCACCAGTAAAATAAAAATAAAAAGCTCATTTTTTATAATGCTTATGTAAATATGTCTTGCACTGTTGGTGTTTAATTCTTTATTCAGATGATGAATAGTATCCATTGCTATCTCTGTGAATCTTGAAATGAAGAGATTTTGAAAAGGCAAACAGGTGGTGAGAAACTGTAAATTCTTGGCTTTGAATTTATCTAAATATCCTAAGCCTTGTTTTATTTCCTGTATAAGAAACTAGCATGATTTATTTCTTATAACTTCGAGAAAGTAGAATCTCACAACACAGCATTTCTATTCATAGTGTACAGGCAGGATGTATGTACCAAAACTGCTAGAGACAGTGAAATCAATATAGGGGAGGAATAGAATGAGAAAAAAAAAAAAAAAACCAAAGACAACAAAACAAAACAAATAACAAACAAATAAACAACAAAAACTCAACAAACAAACAAACAAACAAACCAACAAACAAACCAACAACCAATAAAAACCAAACCAAACAAAAAAAAACCCCACCAATATATATATGTATATGAAATCTGTCTTGATTCTGAGATGGCTTCCAGAGTTTTATATTTTAAACAGTTCTGCATATTTCCTACAGAACTCTTGCACTGCCCATCTGAATTGTTTGGAAGGCTCAGAGAGCTGCCTTTGTAACCCAATTCTGCCAGCCCTGTGCCCAAGCTCGGTGATCTTGGCCATTTCCTCTGGCACAGAAGTGAAGGAAAAAAGGGGACACATCTGCCCTGAGTTCACTTCCCTGAGTTCAGGCTGTGAGAGGTTTCGCAGCCTGACTGAAGAAGCAGAGCTTATATTTCAAAATGAGAGGAATGGCAGGTTCTTTCTGAGCTTCCAGGCTAAAGCAAGAAGGGAAGCTTACAATAAATGACTGCATGGAATTAAATTCATCTGCTACAGAAGGACAGGGAATTTAGCAACACCTTCTGAGGTTTGAATAAATGACAAGCAGCAGCAAACTTGATCCTTTTATATCAAGTTGTAGCAGCAGGAAAAATTATATAGAATCAGTAATGTACCAAATTAAGTGCATCAAATTAAATGTGACCTCTCATCTCATAATCAACTTAGATTATCTAATTAACGATGAGGATATTGAAAAATTCTTTGGCTGCAGGTAGGGAAAGACATTTTCAGCATCAGTAAATACAATCCTTCAGCAAAGGCAGGGCCAGAGCAGTTCTGTGTACCTGTCCCCAGCCAGAGAGTGCCTCTGCTTCTGGAACCATAATGAGGGAAGACAAAGGGCTGCAACCGTGCAGCTAAGAGAGAGCAGAATGGTCTTCAGACACTGAAACACTGTGAAAGAAATTGAAATAAATTATAACAATAATAATAGATAATTGAAAGAAGACAGGTTGATCTGGTTCACAAAGCATAAGCATATATGGCAGTGTGTGTCCTTCACTGAAACTAAGTAGAGCTAATGAGGATAAAGTCCAGGGATTTTTGTCAGTGGATAAGATGAATGTTATAAAAGCAACATAAACTGTAAAACTGCAGGAAAGGTTGAGACTCTCTTTCGGAGACCACCAAAATAAGCCTCTACTCAGGAGCTCAATGATCAATAAATGCCTTTCCTGTGTGATGCTACATCTTAACGAGCCTTCAAAAATTGTTTTTGCGAAGTCTTTCTCAAAGACATCGTGGGATGCAACTTCTTTTATAACAGGAGTTTCTGTAAGGCAGATGCACCCAACAACAGTTTCTGTTAATTCTCAGACGTCTTTCATTCTGAGTATTTCTCCTATATATGAACACAGCGTGCTAAGCTCCCATTTGTGCAAAAGATGAAGGAAATTCTTGTTTCAGAATGTTTCATACCAACCTTCCCTAGGTAAAACATGATCAGAGAGGTTTCAAATCAATTAAAAATCATCCTCAATGTATTCTGTTTTAAAATGTCACCAGGGACATTTTCAGTCACTCCTTTTAACACTAGTTGCCCTGCTCTGTCTGCTTCTCTGTAGCTCTCTCTTTTTATAAACATCTTCATTACCAAAATTGGCTTAGCCTGAAAAAATGCAACTTTTCCTTGGGGACCAAGGAGAATTTTTCTGCAGAGTATAAGGCACGTTGCCTAAACTGTTTCAGAGCTACAGATCATTAAAATGAATTACTCATTTTGAATATTTTAAAAGCCATTGCTATAAAGATTAGAGGTAGGTATCTGGCTTGTTATAACTTGGGAAATCACCACTAAAAAGGAGAAATAACTGGAAGCAGATGAGAACTTGTTTATAGTTCACGAAAGATTAGTTGGTCACATATAAGTTAATATGTATCATTTGCATAACATGTTAATTTTTATTTGTCTTTTGAGGGGTTTTTTCTTTGTTTCTTTTTAATAGAGAAAAATATTAAAAACCTAGGAATTACTTTTTGGTGCACTTGAGCAAAAATCTATTTGTCCTGGTGAGGTCAATTGATGAGGAAAAATAGGAAGGAAGCATTTTCACTTCAGAAGTGACCCTCCATCACTGCTTCATTCCACACAGGGTCATAAATAACTTGTGAAAATTACAGAAATACTCACATGAGTCACAAACCTTCCCTTCATCAGTCCCTGCCCATGCCTGACCACTTGGATAAGTTCCCAACAAGCTAAAAGTATCCATTTCCAAATTATTTTGGAGAAATTAATTGACTCAGCCCTCCTTGGGATAGTTTTGACCAGTGAGCATCACCTGCTTGAAAAAACTTGAGAAATGCACTAAAAAAGAAGTCATCACTGCCCCGTTCATCTTCCTCTCAACCAAGGCATGGGTTGGAGCACATCAGGACCTGCAGAGGTACCAGTCCTGCCTGGCAGAGATGTCTCAGCCTCCCACAGCCTGCCCCTGCAGCTTGGACCAGGCAGGTGGCTGCAGGAGACACACCTTGCCTGCCCAAATGTCTTGGAGCAGATGCAAGGAAGATGCTTGCTTGGTTTGCAACTGGATTGTTTTCCAAGGGAGCAAATCTTGCAGAAAAATACAAAGAGATGTAGAGACAAATAAGGGTCAAAATTCCTCCCTGGTTTCTTGCCTACTCTTAGATGGAAATACAAGTGTGGATAGTCCATTTTTTCCCCTTTACACATTTGGAGATAATGACCAAGTTGCAAATAATGAGATTAAGGCCAAAATTTCCGACACACCCTCTAACCCTTTTCCCACAAAAAAGCTCCCTGCCTTTAAAGAGTTTTTGGTGAGAAGGCTCCAGCCTTGGGACTTTAAAAACACCAATGCTAATATCCCAAAAATAAAAATACTTGTTTCCCAGTTTAATTGCACTTCAACATCTCTATTACCTTCCTTCAAAGTATACATTGGCAATGTATCAATCAGACTTTTGCTGACTACTTTTCTGGTGTACACCTTCTTTCTCAATGAGAAAACAAACATAAAGGAAAGATCTGAAGGCCATTTTTAATTTTTTTACAGGCATGAAGTGATGCTTAGACTCATAGTCTATGTAGAATTCAAAGTGACAGAATTTAAATCAAGTGGTCCTCATGAATGCTATGTAAGCTTGTGCTCTAATATGAATGAAGAAGCAGATTCCCTTACTTCAGAAAATGTAGCCAGCTCAACTGACAGGACAAGTGTCCTCATTACTTGTGGAAGGAAGGATCATCTTCTGATGATTGTGGGATTTAAGACTCCAAACAACATCTGTTGACAGATAGAAGATGCACACAGCTGCCCAGGTCTGTCTGATTTTCTCCCTATCTGCACTGATAACAAGACTTCAGATTTAGATTCCTGACTGTTGGGCATCTCTAACACAGAAAAAACAGGCACTAATGCTCCCAGGTTTCTTTTTAGCTTGGCCTTATCCATCAAAGGAAGCCCTTCTAAGCTCATGCCAAATTTGCTGGTATATCTTTTGTTTTCTTTTCTTCTCTGTTCAATGCTCTCCCCCTCTCAGACTGAACAATGTGTGTGCTATATGAAAAAGGTGCCCCCAGCACCTTTTGTTTCCAATATGATACTGTTTCCCTATGCAAGTTTTCTTTTTTTATGTTGGAAAGTTTGTAAATGAAAGTGACCGACATCTGAATGCATGTTTTTCCTCAAAATTTGAGTTTGATAATCTTACTTGAGGTTGGAAGGGCAAAGGAGAAATTCTAGTGCAGTTGTATAACTGCTTGTGCCTGTTTGGACACAAATC
>VZRX01013148.1:16175-106181 GCA_013398075.1 Notiomystis cincta | reverse complement strand
CAAGATCATCCCACGACAACTGGGATCCATAAAAATACATGCAGGTCAGCTCAGCTTAATGAAATATAGGAAGCTGCATACATACCTTGAAAATACATAGCTTTATAGCTGGGCATGCTAGATTTACTGGTTTGTGTTTGGAAATTTGCAGACATGCTTTATCTGAATTTTCCTTTGCACTCTAGGATAGATTTTTGTGTTTGCTGTTGTACTCATTCTTCCCTGACTATTAGTGTTATTTATCTTTTTTATTTCTCTGTACCTTCACATCTTTCTGCTTCTTGTGCTGAGCCTAATTTGTACTTTCTCGCCCATGTTTTTCTTCATAATCCCTTTTTCCTGAATTCCAGTGTCCTCCTTCACAATCTGTTTTCTTCTCAGCACAGTCCGCTTCTAGTTTCTTTCCCTCCCATATGTGTGCCAAGGCATTCCAATACAGAAGGCTTTATTCAAGAAAAATAGTAAAAAACAGGGACAGTCTACCTCACAAGTTATTCTTCTTAATGTTTGCTATGCCTGTCTACACGGGAATTTGGTGTGCTGTGAGTTCACATACTAATTTACAATTAATTTATGGCACAGTGAGTAAGCCTTAGGCTCCTAAACATCCTGGTAGTTTTTACAATGTTATGCATAGTGCTTTCCAGTTTATAGCCTTACAGTTTAAAAAATGCACATGTAGTAAAATGTACTTTTCATTTTGGAATATTCAGATTTTTAAGCTCAGTGAAATTAGACTGTTCCTTTTTTTTTAAAGATATTTTTTAAGTGAAAATGCTTGATTGTCTTGAAGATCAATGCAAATATTCATGTTGAAAGTTTCCATTCTTTTGTGAAGTTGCTTGTAATTCTGAGCACCAGCAGGGCTGAAAGATGCTTAAATCTACAGAGACAAATTGCTCCTAAAAAAAACCAAAAAAACCCCAAAACCACAAACAAACAAACCAAAACCAAAACCAAAACCAAAACCAAAACCAAAACCAAAACCAAAACCAAAACCAAAAACAAAAACAAAAAAAAAAAAGGTATGGAATTATACTCAGACATGCACAGCTTCCCACTTGCAGGAGTTAGCCTTTGTGCTTTAAACTAAGCTCAGTATGTAAAACTGAGTGACTTGTCTCAGACCCTCAGTTCTGTAGGATGGAAAGTTATTAGATAATACTTTATCTCTTGCAAAGGGCATTACAAAAGTAGAAATATGGCCCTACATTTTGTTTACCCTTAACATAAACCGGTCCTTCTTCCCTGCTGTCCAAACACTTTGGTCCCCTCATGCTGCTCCCATCTAAACGTACATCCTGGCAGACTCCTTGATCTTCTTTGTGCTAAGTAGCTACAGTCATAATAAAGTATGCAGTCCCTGGCCCATCACTGCCTTTAAACCCTTCATAATTGCAAGTATTCAATTTGTCTTCAATTCATACTCTATTGCTCTATTTGTTTGATTTTATACAGGCTTTTTGTCAGTGTGGAATTGTGTTTGGCAAACATGCTTTCCTCCTGGATTTGTAACATGGTTTAGCAAATTATAATTTCAGTGAGACTTTTAGAAGTTTAAACCACAGTAAACTTAATACCAGTGTTGATGTGTTGACAAGTGTTTTCTTCCAAAGTTTGTCTAAACATTCTTGTTTTTCAGTTGTCAATGAGTTCATTTTTCTCTTTCTTTCTTAAAAACGAGGATGTACTGTCATGGGCCTGAATCTCCAGGATAGCATTTTTTAAATGTTTATTCACACAGTCATTTTCATTATATGGTTGGAAAAGAGACACTGTGATCTGCCTGGATATGTCAATAAATTTGGATCAATGTCTTCAAAACCAAGGGCTTAAAATGAGACTCTGAGCTCTTAAAGCCTTGGGCATCTTGTGAAATTCAAGTGGTAGTATGCTTGATGAAATCTTAAAAGAGAAGGTAAAAATAAGTTCTATTTGTTCAATGTTTCAGTCTTTACCAGTTTTACACCACTATTAGGATGATCAGTTACTTATTCCAAAGTAAACTTTTCAGTTAACTTTCATATAAATCTAGGAGGATATATAAAGTAGGCTATATAATTATAATATAATATCACATAAATAAATGTATTATACTGACTGTAAAATGCATAATTCTGGTTACTCATATTAGGCAACATCCAGAACTTCAAAAGCAATTTACTTCTGAATATCAAACCATGTATTTATGGGCCTAAATACCCATATAAAATCAATTATCTACAACTTACATTAGTTTACAGGACTCAGTACCCACAAGTTGTAAGTTCAGTGATAGGGTGGACATTTCCTTATATTTTATCTATGTTTAGGACCAAGTCTTAAACATAACAAAATTCATCTTGGCAGGAGCCCTGAGAGGTCATCCTATCCAACTTCCCACTCCAAACCATGATCAGTGCTGATTTCAGACTGGCTTTGTCAGGCCTTTGTTTAGCTACATCTTGAAAACTTCCAAGGAAGACTGTGCAGTGTGTCAGCCTTCAGCTACCTTTCAGTGACTTTTTTTTTCCTTTTATGTAGATAAAACCTCGTCTGTTTCAATTCAGAATCACTGTATCCTGGTGTCCCAGAGCGCACCCCTGTAGAGATCTTGGCTCTCCCATCTTAATCCCCCTGCAGGCAGGAGGAGGCTGCTGTCAGGTTTCCCAGAAAAGCCTCCCTTCCTCAGCTTCTGCTCGCAAGGCATGTGAGCCTCTGGACTAGACCATCTTTGCAGTCAGCTCTTACCTCAGTTTATCAGTGTCTCTCTGGCACTGGGAAGCACACATGGATCAAGAGCTCAGACTTGATCAATTTTCACTGTAGTAGCTCCCCTTCTCGAGTCCTCTCTCAGGCAGAGTCCTCAGACATGCAGACTGATATGAAGAGAAGGAGCTTTAAATATATCTGCTGTCACAAAATCACCCATTGAGCTAGAGGTCCCTGTCTTCTTTGTTTATTCTGCCATTAGTATAGAGGTAGAAGGGCTTCTTGTTGCACTTTCTCCTCATTGATTTCAATTGCAGCTGAGTGTCAGCTTTTCTAATACTACCCCAGCAGTAGTTTTAGTATTGGGCCAGGAGATTCCTCTATATTTCTTTGCTTCCTGCCTTAATTCCAGCTCCTGTATATGCTTAGTTTGTGCTGGAGCTCAATCCCTGTTCGATGAAGTCAGTCTCCTCCTATGTTTGCTACTTCTGAACATCAGATGGACCACTCCTGATGCTCTGGAGAGATTGTCCTGAAAGTCTAGCCAGTTCACTCGAGGTCATTTTTCCTAAGGACCCGTCTTTCACAAGATCCTACCTACCAGAATTCTTCACAAATATTTTCACCCTTAAATTAATCTGTGGACATTTTAAGCCTGATTATTAGTAGTCTGTCTTGTCTGATTCCCCTTGAGACCATTCAGGTTGATTCCTTTTTTGCCCAGATTGCTTCTTGTCCCCCTCAGTGCATGACATTATCTGTTAGGTATACATGAGGTTTTACAAACCTTGTCACTTCTTCCATCAGCTCAGAGAACAGCTTTCTCCAAGAGTTTTTATTTTGCCTTTTTCTTTTTCTTTTTTTTTAATGACTTAATAATGGAAGATGGCAAGGGCTTTTTTTGTAATTTTTCTCTTTCTCTTTTAATATCTCTCTTTCTCTGAAGAAACCCATTGCAGTCACAGTTGAAGATTCAGGGAGCAAAAAATCTATCTCTAAAAAAAGAAAAACTAATCTAACCTAACTGATTATAATGCATATTTGTCATGCTTTAAAAGAAAAAAAAAAGAAGAAAAAAAAAAAAAAAACAAAAAAAGAGAAAAGAATTCTTCTTGGTGAAGGATTATAAAGGTAATGCTAAAAGAAATAAATTAGCTCTGACAATATGGATGTTTTACTCTAGCCTGCTGTTAGTTTGCAATATTTCAGCATGATGATTTTCTTATGTGCCTTTTGTTTATACAAATTGTTGACTTCTTTCCCCCTTCTTGGTGCCTGCTGAGCATATGCAACACAAGTTTTGAAAATTTATACTTCATTTGGAATTCTCTTTAATCTCTGGTTTTAGTCATTTTCATGCTAGATGCAGCATAACTGAGGGAACACAAGAAAAATTAGTGAGAGAAAAGTTGATCAAGACAGTTGGATAAAGGGTGACTTCATGAGACCTATATGAAACTGTTCTTTGGAGGGTTTGCTTGTTTTTATTCCACATGATCTTCCACACTTTCACAGTTAACTGGACAAGATTTTTTTGTTCATGAGATAATATTCAAATAATGAATTTTTCTTGCACTTGCAATAAGAGAGTGTTGAAGCTGCTCAGACAGACGTCATCCCTCTTCCATCAAAGCAGAGCTGGATGGCCATTTTGTTAAACATGAATAGCTCCATTAGTCCTCTTCCATCAGCCCCACTACACCATCCTTTCATATGAATAACATCCTTTTTTAAAAAAATTGCCAGATTAGAAAGGCAAAGCCAACAGTAAAAAGACACACTCAACCCAAACTGCTTTGATGATTGACAATGAAAATAAACATATTGCTTTCCTGGATATGAACTACAAAATCCTAAAATGCAGGCTGTGGTACCTGAAAAATTTTCATGTAAGAAAACAACACAGCAGGAAAAGGCCTTCCAAAGTTTTCTGTTGATACCTCTGTTTAGTTGTGCCTGTCCAATTTTATTCTGTAAAAAGGCTTGATTCTGTTATTAGAATGAGCTGTTTCAAAGTGAATCTAATACCAGGCTGTCCTATGAATAACACATTTATGGATGTGTCTGAGCCTTAGTTATTCTGATTTCAACCTTCCACACACATACTTGAACTTGCATCAGAGCCACGAACCCTTTGACACCAACAGCAATCCCACTGCTGGCCACCAATTTCCTTAAGGAAACGTCTAGAATCTGTGTCACCTCGGGTGCCAGCCCTTTATGTGCCTCCTGACTACAGCTGCCTTATACTTAGGCCTCTGTGGTGCAGGAAACAGACTGCATGGCTGACAAACAGGTGTCCAGTAAGCCCAAAGCATTACAGGCCCTAAACTCTAATGGAGTTACTCAAAATTTGATGTTACTAAACTGTTTAGATGCACCTGCAAACTGTGCTGCATTACAATGAAGAAAGAGCTTGGGGGGTTTCCATCCTGTGCTATTTTTCTTTTTAATCAGTTAACTGAGACCACTATGCCCTACTGGCAGTTGCAGATGTCTGCTTTTCAGGCCAGAGCTCTGTTGTTTTCTCCCTACCTAAAAGCACCACGCTCCTGAGCTCTGCTTCTTCAGGGATGCACAGAAAACCCATGTTCTCTAGCAAACCTTTTGGCAACTGACACTAATAAGTACCAGTGGGAAATGTGTTTCCTTATAGAAGAATTCCCCAGTGTGAGGATTTGAATACTCTTTTGGAAACAGAGCCAAGTAGCCTGCAGAACTCTTGCCTGGTGTTACATACAGCTTTGGAGTTCATGACCCATGTTAGGAGTTGGCACAGTAAACCAATTTCACATGCAACTACAGATTTTTTGAATAAAAGTGTTGATCAAGTGTTATATTAATCTAATTTATTATAATGCTATTAAGGTAGATAAAGGTGTAACAATACAGTGATCAAATTACAATCTATTATTTTTAATTTGCTCACAGTATCAAGTTTTAATTCTTTTCCAAGGGAAGTAACATGATACAGGTAAAATGCCTGTTCCTGTCACAGTTAGCAAAAGAGCTTTTCCAAAGCCTTAACCCAAGCTCAAGATTGGATTGTACAGTAAATCATGTTTTGAACCCAATGACACTTTATTGAAAGTGACTTTGTGGATGTGAAACTCCAAGAAACACACACATAAGAATATGTTGACTAATAAGATGGAGTAACAGAAGGTAAAGTTGTCATTTCAATGAAACAAGAGTAAAAATAGTTTGAAGTACTTCCACCTGATTACTGAAGATGTTTAATTTAGGTAGTTGTTGGCAGGCCTTCAAGTCTTGAGTCAGCACCTCTCTTCTTGCTAATGATTCTAAATTTTATTCTTGTGTGCAGAAAGACTAGGGTAGGGAAACACAGAGAGTTTCAGATGCTGTACAGCAGAATAGTTTGAATAGAAGGAAAGTGAAAGCCCATTTTCTTCTATTTTGCTTTGTTCTTGTGGGAATTACTTCTCATATTCTCCAGTTCATGAGCAGATGTGGTTTCTGGGCTAATTGGGTGAGTCCAAGAGTCCAGAATAGTCATTGCAGTCAAATTAGTTTTGGAGAACTGTTAATGTCAATCTGGGAAACCTCATCACTGAACAAACCTTCATTTTGGCAAATAGCCTATAGGTAAGAGGATATTTTGAGTGTAGTGTATCCAACATTGGCTAGGTGCCAGGTGCACACAAACCCCTCTATCACTCTCCCTTTTCAGCTGGCCAGGAGAGAGAAAATAAGATAAAAATCTCTTGGCTGAGGATAAGGACAGGGATAGATCACTTAGCAATTGCTGGCATGGCAAAACAGACTTGATGAAATTAATTTATTGCCAGTCAAATCAGAGTAGTGTAATGAGAAAATTTAAAAAAAAATCATAAAATACCTTTCCTTTCCCTTCCTACTGTTTTCATCTTCATTCCCAATTTCTCTATCTACTCACTCTCCCAAGCAGCTCAGGGGGAAAAAGGACTGGAGGTTGTGGTCAGTTGTCTATGTTGCTCCCTTATCCTCACAGTCTTCCCTTGATCCAGTGTGGGCTCCCTCTCAAAGGAAACAGTTCTCCACAAACTTCTCCAGTGTGAGTCCTTCCCACAGGCTACAGTTCCTCACAAATTTCTCCAGCACAGGTCCCTTCCATGTGATGCAGTTCCTTAGGATTTCTTTAGCGTGGGTCCCCCATGGGTCCACATGACCCACCAGGAAACCTGCTCCAGCACAAGCTTTCCATGGGGTCACAGCCTCCTTCAGGCATCCATCTGCTTCAGTGGGAGGTCCCCCACGGGCTGCAGGTGGATGTCTGCTCTGTTGTAGACTGCCATGAGCTGCCTGGCTCCCCATGATCTTCAGCACAGGCTGCAGGATAATCCGTGCTTGGGCACCTGGAGCACTTTCTGCTCCTCTTCCCTCACTGACCTTGCTGTTTGCAGGGCTGTCTCGCTTACCTATTCTCACTCCTCTCTTCTTTGGCTGCAAGTGCTCTCACACAGTAAATTTTTCCCTTTCTAAAATATTTTAGCCAGAAATGTTGCTGTTGCTGATGGTCAGCAGCAGGTCTCTCTTGGAACCATCTGGCACTGGCTCTACTGCACAAAGGGGGAAGCTTTTGGCAGCTTCTCACAAACAATACCCCTGTAACCTCCTTGCTACCAAAACCTTTCCATGCAAACCCAATACAATAAGAAAGATTAAAGATATCAGGGATATATTTTTGAGAAGGCTATTTATTA
This sequence comes from Notiomystis cincta, assembly GCA_013398075.1. Classification (NCBI taxonomy): domain Eukaryota; kingdom Metazoa; phylum Chordata; class Aves; order Passeriformes; family Notiomystidae; genus Notiomystis; species Notiomystis cincta. Next base: position 98,787 of record VZRX01013148.1, on the reverse strand, counting down.
CATCCTTTCCTATCTGGATGAGATAATGGATGAGACAGCCACAAACAGCAAAAATTTGTGTGTGATGTTAAATGCCTAATTGTCTATTTGTAGCTCTCTTCAAGAGATTTTTTGAATAATTCAAACTTTCTTAAAATTTTTAAGTCTGTTCTAGTAGGATACTAATATGAAACTTTAAGCACTGACAGAAAAACATGACCTTGTAGGTTGTGTCAATGTCCTTTGAATTCCTTTTCCTAGAACTGGCTTCAGATTCAAGTCAAAGTGAGACTTCCTATCAACCTGACTTTCTTAAAAGTGGCTCAGTTCTGCAATGCACAGCTCATAGATCAAATTTAATTTTCAAAATGGAAATGCTTTACTTCTATAAGACTTTGTGTGAGTAATGCCATTGAGTGATATTCACAATAGTGTTTTGAAAAGTCATTCAATAATTCCATCTAAATTATTTACTGAGTGGAAAATATGATGGATAACACATGGATGCCCTTGGAAAAAAAAGGAGTGCAACATCTGGAGAGCAGTTTGTAATCCCAAAAGTGCAACTATCTCATGCTGCAATTGAGGGCTGGTGAAGGTGAGAGGCAGAGGAGAATCAGACGTGGTACAGTCAGCAGATCAGTCAGTAGATGTGATGTCTGAGAAGAAACTCAGCCTGAGATCTCTGCATTGCTTTGTCTCAGAAGCAGACACACACATGGCACAGAGAGTTGGCAAGAAGGGGATGCTATGAAAGACAGAGAAGGCTTGAGAAAGAGCTCTGCATTAAACAAACCATGGAAGTTTTGTGTTCAGCTTCAGTCTGGTCACACAGCTTGTGGTGTATTTGCAGTGAGTCCTCTGGCCTCTCCCCTGCAAGCAGCTCTGCCATGGACAGCTGAACTGCTGTGGCACACAAGTACATCTGGTAGCCATGCAGCTCTGTAGCTGGCACACAGATTCAAATAAACCTGGTTGTAATTATTGTCTTTCCTGCAGATTTGATATGGATATAGAATAGAGGAATTCTTACATAATGATCAATTCCTTAAAGCAATCCTCTTTGCAAAGGGAAGAATTATTTCTCTCTGTATACAAACAGCTTGATGAAAAACATTTTTATTTTTCTATATTAATTATGAAAACATCTATTAATGCTGGCATAATAAAACAAGTGCATACAGGCTATTTGTTGTTAAATTTTCAACTCTGACTAGATCATAATAAAGCAGATTTGAAGGAGGAAAGCTGGCTAGTAGATAAAATGTGACAAAAACCCACTGTGTGATGGAATGGCAACTTATAAATAACCAAGGTCAATCTTTTGTATTGATTTAGAAAATACATGGTTTCAGGGTTTCTCGTACTTCCACAATCCTCTTGGCAGCTTGAAATTCACCAGGATGGTGGGGGATGTGCCAGGAAGTATGGCCTGAACAATACCAAGTGTAAAAAGCAGGTGCCAAGTGTTTGAACCACGTGGAATCCTGAACTCTCATAAAGAGGCACATGTTTGCAGATGTACTGGGCAGTATATAGCAAACTAAATAAGCCTATGTCCATTTATTCTTCAAAATGTTGTTAACTAACTTTAGTGAGGTAATTCATGGCCTGTGGAGTATTTATCTTTTCATTCTGAGTAGCTGTCTTACACAAATAATGCTTGTTTTACAATTTAAGTATTAAAAAATAAAGTTAGTTTGTATATATTTCTCTGTACATATAAACACATACATATATATATAGAGAGAGGCACACAAATAACAAATACTATTAGAAAGAATTTGTTGAATGAAACTGAATAAATTTCAAATATTGAAACTGCTGGAATTTGCCTTGACTCAGACTTTTTAAGTCTTCTGAGATGTCGAGATTTCTCACTGGTAATATTAAAATAGTATTATTTATGTATATATGTATTTTCAGATTGATTTATTCTACAGCTGCAGTGAATTGTATTTGCAAATTACAAAGTGTATGTGTGCAGTTTGGGTTAACAGAAAATCAAAATCAGCCTGGTTTCAGTTATGGTAGTTTGAGCTGGTCCACAGCGTTCTGTTTTTAAAGGCAAATTTCATTGCAGATATACACTTATGCAGATATACTCTTATACTCATGAGAGTAATGTGTTGAATTTACCTTTTTTACTTCTTTTGGTGTAAAAAAAAACCCCAAACACAACCTGACATGATCTTGAGCTCACTGGACTTAAATTCAGTTTTATTTGAAGGAGGGGAAAAATACCTTTTGTATCAAAACCCACCACCCCATGTTCTGGATGTCAGTTCGGAGGTGCCCTCTGGCAGTCCGAAAGCAGACAGAGTCCTACCTGCTGGCACCTTTCCTCTGGGAGAAATTTTCATCCGTGCGGAAAAACTTAGGGTGGGAGGCCGACATCCAGCCACAGTGTCCTGGATACAAACGACGCCCCTTTTCCATGGGAATCAAAACCCACCACCCCATGTTCTTGATGTCAGTTCGGAGGTGCCCTCTGGCAGTCCGAAAGCAGACATGTATGGAGAGTCAGTGTTGATGCAAGGAAAAAACAGTGTAGATAAAGCCATATACAGTTGAGAAAGGATAGATGGAAAGTGTGGTGGCTTGGGGTTTTGTTTGTTTGTTTGTTTAATGGTGAGGATACCTCCTTCACACAAAGCTTGGAAATCAGGACTTACTGTCTCCCTTGGTCCATGGAACTGTTCACCCACAGAATTGTTGTCAGGATTGCAACCTTGAATTCTGTGCCTTAATAGCAAAGGTGTAAATGTGTTTTAAAAAGGAAAGAGACAAATGGACCAATGTAATAATGCAAAATTATTCAGATAGAAATGCTGCTACAGCTCTTTATGGTTCCAGAGTTGTCTGTTGCTCTGAATGTAGTCCCTCCTCATTCCTTTTTCTTATGATTAAAATGAAGTAATATGAAGTAATAATGGAAACAGCATGATTTGGCAAGCATGCTTACAAGACAGGGTGGGAGAACAAAATTTGCAATAAGAGAGGTTAGTACAGTCTAGCTAAGGGTCTTCCTTAGCTGTGTTTTGGGTTTTTCTGCAAAAGTGTTTTCAATTTCACTGTGACTTTAGTTAAGAGCTTCGAAAATGCTTAAGCACAATACAGAAGGCAACAGGGAATCATTACGATGACTCATAAGGCATAGGATACCAATATTGAAATAAAAATGAGTTGTTCCAATTTCTATGTTTCAAGAAGTAATTCTGCAACATCTAGGACTGTTTATAAAGCACAATCTTTTATTTTTTAATAAGGAGATAATCGCAAACAAGTTAGCCAGGCTTGAGAAAAAAACAGTGTTTCTCCTGGTGAGCTGGAGATCATAAACATTTCTTTGACAAGGATTTACAGAAAGCTCTGGCTGGATGAGGTCATATAATAGAAGCTGGTCTTCCTAACCCCAAATATATATCTGACATGATGATTCTACACTTCGGGAGGTGTCAGCAAAAAAAACCTCTTGGGTTCCTTTTGTTACTGCTTTGACAGCAACTACCATCTTGAGACACTAGGAAAGAAAAAGTGAGCCTGACAGGTTAGGAATGAATTGCCTCCATGACAGAAAGAAACTGCTGTGTCTAAGGAGGTAATACACCAACTGCAGGAGGGTGAAGATAAATAAGGATGTATATGAGGACAATATCTTTTCTATATTGAGTGTCTAAGGACATTAGTCTTCCTTATATTTTTTCCTCTTGTCTCCTACTTTCTTCCTGCCATGAAGTATACTTTTTCAAGTTTGCATGTTTGCTGTTTAAGTAGGTTTTATTATGTATATATCCATTGTACTATGTCTTTTTCATCATTTTGCATATAAACCCCATATTGAATCATCTCTCTTAATCCCACAACGTCTTTTGATGCCCCTGAGAGGTTTTTAAATGACATGGACATAAATCTTTCACTTATGCAACCTACCAGGCCCAGAAAGCCCAAGGTGCTCTAAACCCCACAGAAAGCAATATTATATGTCTAGGGGTTGACCTGAAAGGATCTCTTACCACCCTGTACTTGTGGGCTTGGATTTTAATGCCTTGGATTGAAAGCTCAATTTGTGATACTGTTTGGTTTCTTTATCTCTGCAGGTGATGAGTAGAAAAAGGTAAAATGTTGATGTCATTGAAGTCTTGTTGCTATTTTGAAGGTTTTAAGTTATTAGCTAGGAAGCATAAGTTAAAGAAGGTAGTGTTCAAATCATTAACAGTGACTATGGTTAAAATTAATTCTGTGCTTTTTGGTACATTTGTGGTAATTTTGATTTTCCTCGTTAGCTTGTTTGTAACCATGACTTCTGCTTTGACACTCCTAAACCTTAAGTTTAAAAATCAGATTAATTTTGCATTAGCACTTTACCTTTGACTTGTGAATAAAATTATTTCATTGCTTTCTGATTCAGTCAGAAAATAAGAAAATAGATATGAGAGTAGGTAGAATGAAAACTTTCAAACACAGGCTTGTATTTTAAATATGGTTTATTTACAGAAATAGATGAAAAATCTGAAATATGGGGTAAAAGAAAGATAAAATTCAATGTAGGGCAGTGATAGCCTAGAAAAAAAGTGAAAATATCTTTGTTCCTGTTTTCCTGATCTCTGTAGTTACATGTCTTAAAAGCAACTTGTCTAAGACTCCATGGACTGTTTGCTAGCAGCAGATTTCATAAAAATATGAGCAGAAAATGGAATTAAAGGTTGATTTTTGCCATTTTGTAGAGAAAAACAAACCTCAGTTGTAAATAAGACCAGGTATTTCTCACTGCTACAGATATAATTTTGATTTTTTTTTCAACTGAAAAAATACAACATGGAAAAAATCTTTTTTGACATTTTACGCTGTTGATCAAAAAGAATCAGTGATGTTAGAGAAGGAAGGAAGGAAGAGCAGAACAAATAGGTTCCACACAGGTGTGCATGCTCTCAGTGGCTCTGTCAGTCATATTTGTTCAATCTGACCTGAAGAAAATAAATCCATTAAAGTCTCAGTGGAAAGAATAACTTTTCTGATCCTTAGGTGAACAGCAAATACATACTTCCCAGGGAAGCTACATGGTACCTTACAGCAAGGGCAGCAAATTTGCACAAGTCAGAAACCCAACATGGTTCCTCCCTGGACTTCAGAGGCATTTCTCTGACATCTATCCCTAAGCTAGAAATTATTCAGATGTTAAATGTGCAGAAGAAAATGAGCTTATCATATTTTGAAGTCTTTTGGGCCCCTCTTCTCCTCTCTGTCAGGAATCAGTGACATCCTACCATATTTCACCTTTGCCTGCCTAATTAACAGGTACCTTTCTTTTCAAGATAGGCCTATCATCACACCATGTCAAGGCCATTCTTTCTTTCTTTCTCATGTTTTTTTTCCTCTACTTTTTTTTTTTTTATAGAGAGATTATGGTTTAGTATTAATAGCAATTCAGATGAGCAGGAATAAGCACATATTATTAGGAATGAGTGGCTTCTCTCAGATACCATATCACTGGTTGACATACTCACTACAATCTGAAAATTACCTTCACTTGTATAACTGTGTCCATCAAATTCATAGCATCTAAGCTAATAACTTAACAAGAACCTACAGAAGAGATTAGTCTTACATTCTCTTCACCCCTCAGCCAAACAGCCACAACAAACAAAATCTTGTGCTAAATGTGCCACTTAAGATCTTTGTACATTTTCCTTGTTCCCTCTCTGGCTGTGTTTTTCTAGTCTTTTTCTGTTTGAACTCTGTCAACACTGAAGAAAAAGAACGTCTCAATCAGAACCGTCAAAGCTGTGGAAGGTCATTGAAGCAAGACCTCATCACCTATGAACTGGCAGTGAGGGATGCACACTGCATACTTAATAGCACCTGCAGAGCATCAGATTGATCACCTCCATGGCAAGTGCTGTACAAACATGTTGCAAAAGAAGACAGTCCCTTCCCCACAGAAGGTTCAGCTGAAAGTCTCTCTTGTCTACCTTTTGTTCACTTTCCTATGCCCACTCCAATTACTACTTCTATTCTTGTTTCATTCTTCTTGGGCTCCTTATGAAAAGGAAATGATCCTTTCAGACAATTTTGTTCTACTTCTTGATCCATTTCAAGTGCCTCAGTATGGAGCTAGAATATTTTGTTGAGGCATCACCAGTGGAAACCCCAGCTGGAGTAGAGAGGTCATGGTGTGGGGAAATGTCCCTGTGGGATCTGGTGTAGCTTGTGTCACTCTCTGAAAGTTAAAGATAAGTAAATAAGGAACAAAGAATTAACATGTGATCCTGTAATGAGCTAAAAACCAAACAAATAAAGAAACAGGACACAGGATAGACAATCAGGGAAGTGGCTGCACCTAGGTTACAGCTATGCTGCAATTTCAATCATATTGTGACAGCTGTAAGTAAAAACTTCATCCATAAGTCATGCAAGATGCAATTGCTGCAGCAATGAAAACTGACTTTCTTTTTTTTTTTTTTTACTCCGAAAGGACATAATTATGAGTCTCTGATTTGTGCTTTTAGCAATGAAGCCCCTTTTGGCCTCATGGAGTAAAATTGCTCTTGAATTGCAACTTTACACCTTGCAAAGAACAGTGAAGGAATGGATTTTGACAAACTTACTCAGTACCTCAGCAGGGAAATTTTGGAGGATAAGACAGATGGATATTTTTAGTGGTAAAAACTTCTAATCAGTTCTTTAATCCCAAAGCTAGCAGCCAAAACCTCCAGCTTTCAGGAAGAGAAAGAAAGAGCTGGAGGCTTGGTTTTTGGCTTACAAATGCTTTTTCACTGAGATTATTGGGGGCAAAGTAGAAAAGTATTTCAAGGATTTGAGGCTTTGCTGGTTTGCTGTTTTTATGCTAAGTTCTTGGAACTACATTAAAAACATGATGAGTTTGCTGACTGCTGGAAGTATTTCACACTAACATGTGAGTGAAAAAATGCAATATATTGCCTCACTCAGTCAATTTATATTGTCAAGGGCAGTACAGCTTTAATCTGTAGTCTTTAGTCTTCATCTCCTTGATTCCCGAGATGGGCCACTGACAGTAGTTTCCATGTCAGAGTAAAATCTCTGCTGAGAACAGACTTGGAAGTAGAAGACCGTGTGATTTAGCATGCAAAATGACCCAGGTGGTGGATACAGCACAAATATTTGGCAGGAAGTAACAACATGAAGAGCTCATGTTGAGGTACTGTGATATTACAGCAGCATACAGAAAGAAAGCAAGTAGAGGAGCAAGAGGGGATTAAAGAGACGCTTCTTTTCTCTCCTTGTGTTAGCCAACTTCAGAACTCTTTGGGATGAAGGTTTCACAGAATAAGAGTATTCTGATTTGGACAGGACACACAAGGATCATCAAGTCCAACTCTGCAGTGAATGGCCCGGGCAGGGATCGAACCCACAACCTTGGCATCATTAGCACCATGCTCAAACCGACTGAACTAACCTCTGTATGGTTGGCTAGCTGTATGCATACTATACCTGCAGGAAAGTGTTTCTTGGAGATTTCCAGTGTGTGTTCGATTTTCTCCCTTTTTTCCTGCATGAAGAAAAGCTGTTAAAGGACTTTTTTTTCAGGAATAAAAGACACTTGAAGGCTTAAGAAAAATATCAAAATTAAAACAATACAATTTTTTTGTACGAAAAAAATCATATATTTTACCGAATTTTTCCATTGTTCACAGCTTATTTCTCCAGAACTAGGAGATAGTATGTTCATGAGTATTTTTTTCCCCTAAGATCACAAATATTCTTTTGAAGAAGTTGTGTTCCTGTTGCTAGACTCCAAGTCCTGCACATATACCTCCTGTTCAGGTACCTGTAAATATGCTTTTCTAGGCATGTTTACTGTGTAGAGCTGAATATGTCATCAAGTGTCTCTTTCAGTAAAATGATGGTTTTGACTGAGGCTGCATTTACCTCTTTTTTGGTACACTGTGGTGCTTGATTTTGTAAGCACAGCATGTACTACTATGGCAGCATCCACTGGGGTGAAAAAAAAAAAGCAGGACAAATTGTAATTTCAGTCAATGGTTTTGAGTGAGTGAAAAAAACTAGGAACCTTTGGTATATTGGAAAAAGTTCCTGATAACAATGTATCTGTAAAGGAAAACAGCCTGGTTCACAAAATAAGGATGTTGTATGTTATTTACTGGTCTGTTCTAAGTAAAATTATCTTGAAATATCATTCTGAATATCAAATTTTAAAGAGTCAAAAGAAATACATTCAACTTCTGTCTAATTACTTGATATGCAACTAGAAATTGGATGAGAGTACTTTTAAAAGTATTTCCATTCTGCATTGCCATGCTAGAATGAAAATAAGTTTTGGAAGTGATTCTTACCTGCTCTTTGATAAAAGGAAATTGATTGTGATTTATAATATACTGTCCCAAATTTGGTATTGTGACTTCTGTGGTAAGAACATCAGTGTCTTGGCAGCATCTTTTACCTATCAAGAGAAAGATTCATTTCTTGGCTGTATTGAAATCAAACCTTGAGAACGGTTCCAATTAAAAGCCTTATTGTCTTTGGGAGCAACTCCCTTGTAAAGCTTACAGTACAGCTTTAACCTTCAAAAACTACTTTAAACCTTTTAAAATGAGATTGGATTAAGTACTTCAGAATATATTTTAGGGAAAAATCTTACTTAGGCAAAGGAATGAAAAAGATGCAATTAGATTAACAGTAAGTCTTATATCTGCAATTTTGTTTTTATTTTTGGGGACTGTATGACTGTAGAGGTGTTGACTTGCTCAATTCTTATTCCCTGCAGCTCTCATCTAAAATTAGAAATAAAAAGTAGAATATGCCAGTTGATGCTTCTGATAAGGTAGGAAAACATTGAATTTAATGTAAAGACAGAGACAGATTTAAACTTTGAAGGTAGGAGCCATCCTTCTGTTATTAGGGGAGTAACTTGTCTCAGGGCCTTAATTCTGTAGTATTTCTTGCCCTGTACTATCAGTGGGGGAATAGGAGAGTTCTTAGCAATAAACTCAGTTCCAGCTGTAGCTGGAAGGAAACCACACTGTGACTTTTCTGACAACACAAAGAGTGTAGCAGAGGGTGAGTTTCATGGCTACTGCTGCACTATAAATATACTGTATTACTCAGTTGATGGGATACTCTTCCAGTAAGGTAAGAACTAATCTTGGTGTTTAAATACCACTGTCACCTGAAGTAGATATAAAAGTCTGGATAATGGACACAGCTTAGGAGCTAATAGAGTAACATATACAACCAGGAGTCCTTATATTTTTGTGTATGGAAGCTGATATTTTATTAATTGTAGTGAAATTTACAGAATTTGCAGCCTCTTCTGGAGCAAGAAACACAGGCTTAAGCTAAATTTAGAGGTCTTTGAACATTTCGGCAGTACATTTCTACTGAAACAGCTAGATGCAGTTAATTGGCAAACACATTCTACCATAGCAAGTAAATTTGTAATCACTCTCATGCTTAGAGGATGAACTGCTGCTGTAAGGCAGGCCCCAGAGCACAGAATCACAGAGCACACATATTCACCGCACTGAAAGTATTCCTTTTTTTCTCCAGTGCCTTTGCATAAGTTCTGCTTCTGGGAGTAGGTGAACGTGTTTTGTACAGTCTGTGCTTTGTCTTAATTATAATATTTCATTCTGTTCATGGGAGAGATATCGTGGGATGATCTTGTATTCCCCATCTGGAAGGTTTTTTTGTGCCTTCGGACTGCAGCCAGGAGGACTCTTCACGGCGGCTCGCCTGACCTTGCAGCCGGAATGTTTACATACTTTTGCCCGGCTGGAGACTTTTTTTCCTCTGCTGGTAGCGGAGGAGGAGGGGCTGCGGCCAACTTTTTTTCTCAGCTGTCGGCTGGAGAGGACGGAGATCTGCTTCTGCGGCTTCTGCTCCTTTCTGGACGGTTTTCGGCTCGTTTCCTTCATCCGAGACCAGCTCGCCATCTCTGGGACTCGTGGTTGGGACCCCTCGATCAGGCGGGGCCCGGCTGGGCTCGGGCCTTGGGCCTGGGACACGTGAGGGACCTGTGGGGAAAACCATCGACCTCCACCTCTGGGAAGGGAGGGGGGAGCTCGGTTTGTTGAATAAACGGGGGTTTTTTCACTCTCGTGTGAGAAATTCTTTCTCCCGAACCCGTGAGGGGTGGGTGCTGCCGGGACCTGCTTGCTTGGCTGGCAGGAGAGAGGAAAGAGACTCCCTTCCGGGTTGTTTCCTCCTCGATTTGTGTCCAAACCGGCACAGAGAGAATATGGGGTAAAGCTGAGGAATTTGTGCAGTAGCTTCTTGAGAAATAGAAGCTATGAAAGGATCTACTGTCCAGCTTTCTTTCACATCACCACTCAAAATGCTGAATCCTCACTCAGCATTTAATACCCAATACTCCTCAGCAGAAAACTAACACGGAGAAACTGATTTCTCTCTGTCAATTGCAACTTTTATTGCCAACATGTATGTGATAATGATTTATTAACTGATCTTTGCAAGAAAGTAATCCATGAACAATACTTGATTTCCACTGATCCTGGCCTTAAGTGCTAACCTACTTTTATTGTCAAGCCTTATGACTAGAGAGTAAGAAAAGTAGCAAGTCAGAAAATGGCTTTTTTCTCAAAGAGTCAGAGAGACTGGGAAATTGTGAAGGGGAAAATATCAACTTCAGCAAAGAGAGGAAATAATGCTGATCCTGAAATATCACAACGATACTTTAAAGGAGTTGCACTGGAAATCTGTGTCCTCTTCCACTGAGAGTCATCTTCACCAGATTATTTCCCGTGGAGTACTTCTCTCTCTCTTTTTTCCAGTGTCTCAGGGCCAGAGAATATATTCTTCAGAAGACAGTGGATATACTGAAACAGTTGAACTAAAGTTCCTCTGTAGCACAATGACAGTGTATTCAAATCTACTATGGGTTTGGATGCTCTGGTTTTTGGCAAAGCCTTTGGAAAGTAGATGCTTTCATATTTTGCTTCAAAGCAGAACATTTTTTCTTTCTTTATTAGAAAGCGACGAGTATGCTAAATTTGTTATCAGAATTTACTTTATTCAGAGCATAATTTACTCTTTGCCTTAAACTTCACTTAAAAATGGTATGTATATTTTCTGGGGTAAATGTCTATTTAATCTTAACTTTATTTTCTGGCTTACATTCCTCAAGCTGATACATTTTTAGATACAAAATGTCTATCTGCTAAAATATTCTTATTTATGTAATTGTAAAAAATAACAGCAGATGGAATCCTCTTGCTGTTTGCAAACAACAGTGTTTGATGACGAATGCACAACGTTGTCATCCAAAATTGCTGTTTATGGCGAACTGCAGCCTTTACTAAGAACTTGCTGTGTATTTAAGAGTATCCCGGATTTCTGTAAAATGCTTCAATAAACTTGTCATGCAGATTTCTCTCCCTCCAGGAAAAGACAACTTAATGCCTCCTCTATATTTACCTCTGTTTTGGATTTATCAGTGGAGTCATGCATGTGTATATACACACTAGAAGGTTTTTATGAATTGCACAGTTATTGTTATTTCCTCTCATACACAGAGTAAAAAGCTCCTTTCAGCCTGACTGAATTCTAATTCTGTTTCAGAGAATAACAGTACAGGAAAGCATCAGTCAAACTCTGAGAGAGCATGTTCTGGGTGTCCTGTATAATCTGTGCGCCTGTGTGTGGCACAGCCTAGACTTAAGTAACTCTTAGAACAACCTGATTTATCTCCCATAACCTTACTTTTGGTGTTAGGAGGATTTTATCAGCTGTAAACTCCTCAGGTTAGAGTTTTCCATGCTGTGCATGTACCTCCAGCTGTTTGTATCCAGTAACGGTTTGTGAAAGCTTCAAACCAACATGGCACAGTTATTTATATGATGATTAGGGAAAAATATATTTAGTTCATTTGAAAGATTAAATCTGAAAATATTTTTAAGAAACACCATCAGTGTTCTTTCCTTCTCTCAATCCACCAAAACCTATGTTTTAGTGCCAGCACTTGAGGTGGTAAATCATTACCTGCAAATGTTCTCTTTATTTCCATAAAAAACCCCCTCTTTTAGCCATGTCAAAAGCCTCTGAAAAAAATCTCTTGAGCATGAGCCAAAAAGCTTTTTCATCAGAGCACCAGATTTCTCCAGATATGATGAGCATTGCTTATACCCTGGCCTATTTGATAATATTTGCTTTTACGATCATACTGCTTCAAACTATCCAGTCTTGTGTGACAAAGTGTGGTCCAGCTATTTGAGCCCTAGTAGGGGTGGAGAGGTGAGCTGGAAGCAGCTTTTGAAATTGTGGGCTAAGGTGTCACCGTTCCCATGCTTCCCACCCTTTTAGCCCTAAGGAGGAAGAGATACAGAGGAGGTGTGAGCTCAGCCTACAAGATGGTGGTGGAGGTAGGTGTGGTGTATAAGGGTACAAGGGCAGAGACATGAAGATACCGGGAACTGGAGATGAAAAGAGAGGATAGGGTGGTTACAGAGATAAGATGAGGTGAATTAGATGCCCACTGCATAGGGAGGGGAAGCTAAAGATGAGATTTTGGGAGTAACTTTAATTATTTGTTTCTTATAATTGAAATGTGATGGTGTCCTGAACACTTGTCTTACATAATAGCAGCCCCTTATTCATCTCCTACTCCAATTAGAGGCAGTTTCAGCCTCTCAAGAACATCTCTAGAAATTTCCTTTTCACAGCAACAGGACAACACTTCTCTCATGTCACCTAACAGCCATGTTCCTTGGACAATAAGCTGAGCCAGCACTGCATCACTTGGGAGCATATTTTGAGCTCAGCTGCTCTATCCAGGAAAATAGGAAGAAAGTATTCTGAACATGGGAATTGAAATGCTGGGGATAGTGTAGCTTCCTTTATAATGTGGGGTCAGGTAGGAAGTTTTTTCATTGAAACAACTGCAACAAGTACATTTCTAATTTCATGCCAAAGGTGCTGTTTCCTTCTTGGCTTAAGTGGACATATATTTATTTTTTATCATACAGAGAAAGACTGTGCTGTACAGACTACTTCTCTACAATATCATCTCTCCTGTGTTTTTCTGCTAATTTTATAAGGTTGTCTCTTTCTATTTTTGGAATTAATCCAACTTTGTGTGTGCATTCCTGCCATATTGGGCAGGGGAGATGAGAAGAGGTTGTGCCCTCTATGTAAGTGGCCAGCTGGATCTCTGCCAGGGGCTGGATAAGGAACTGACTGAGAGTTTACCTGTCAGAATTAAAGGGAAGGCAGGGACAGGTGACACCCAGCAAGGATGACAGAGTGGATGAGGCCCTCTACAGACAGATAGGAGCAGACACATTCACAAGCCCTGGTCCTCATAGAGGACCTCAACCACCCCAATATCTGTTGGAGGGACAACACAGCAGGGTGTAAACAATGCAGGAGATTCTTGGAAGGTGTTGATCATAACTTCCTTCTCCAACTGGTAGAGGAGCCAACAAAGAGAGGTGCTTTGCTGGAGTTGTCTTAACAAGGTGCTGTGGGGAATGTAGTCCTCCAAGACAGCCTTCTCTGCAGTGGCTGTGAAATGACAGAATTTGAGGTGCTTAGGACAGCAAGGAGGCAACACAACAATCTCTTTGACCTAGTCTTCAGAACCGCAGGCTTTGGCCTCACCAGTGATTTTCTTGGTAGAATACCGTGGAATAGAGAACTGTAGGGAAGAAGAGCCAAAGAAAGCTGGTTGATATTCAAGGATCACCTCCTCTGAGCTCGGGAGCAATGCATCCCGAGGAAAATGAAGTCAGGTAAAAATGTCAGGAGGTCTGCTTGGATGAACAATGAGATCCTAAACAAGCTCAAATGTAGAAAGGAAGCTTACAGAGGGTGGGAGCCAGGACAAGTAGCCTGGAAAGAATAGAGAGAGGTTTTTCAAACAGCCAGAGATTGGATTAGGAAAGTTAAAGACTCAATAGAATTAAACCTGCCCAGGGATGTCAAGGGCAAAATCAAAAGCTTCTAGATGTATGTTGGTGATAAAAAGAAGACTAGGGAAATGAGAGGCCTCCCTGGAGGGAAACAAGATTCCTGGTAACCCAGGATAAGGAGAAGTTTGTGGTACTCGACTTTTTTGCCTCTGTCTTCACCAGCAAATTCTCCAGCCACACTGCCCAAGATGTAGAAGGCAGAGGAAGGAACTGGAAGAATGAAGAAGCACCTACTGTAGAAGATCAGATTTGAGAAGATCTAAGTAACTTTAGAAAACTTTTCAAAAGCTCTAAGATGCACATCTGTGGGACCTGATGAGATGCGTCTGTGGGTCCTGAGGGAACTGGCAGATGAAGTACCTAAACTACTATCCATCCTATTTGAGAAGTTGTGGCAGTCTGGTGAAGTTCCTATTGACTGGAAAAGGGGAGACATAACCTCCATTTTAAGAAGGAAAAAAGGAAGGCCAAGGGAGCTACAGGCCAGCCACTTTATCCTCTGTGACTTACAAAATCATGGAGCGGATCCTCCTGGAATCTATGCTAAGACATATTGAAAGCAAGGAATTTATTTGTGACAGCCAACATGGCTTCACTAAGGGCAAATCATGCTCAACAAATTTGTTGGCTTTCTATGATAGAGCTACAATATTGGTGGATGAAGTGTGAGAGACTGGAAAGTTAATGACTCAAAACAATCAGACATTTGCAAAAGCAGCAGGTGTTTGGCGGATGTACAAGGTCACAACCCCGGTGCAGAGGAGGTACACAGCTAGTAACTGGAGCTTACTGTGTTTTGAGCCGGAAAAGGGAGGATTCTGATGAAAAGCAGATCTTGCAAGGTGGGATGGTACTTTTTATCATGTTAATGTCCTTCCTTACACAATTGGCTCATCTGTAAAACTCTCTTCCATTCACATTCACACATTGGCCTGAGGGTATCCATCCTTTCTGGTGGAGCATAACTGGCTCAGCATGCTGATCTGAGAGGCAGGTCATAAATGATCAAAGGCACCCAAAGTGCCCCCAGACTCATTTCTGGGCCCTTCCATCAGAGAACATCATGTGATCCACAGTTTTGCAACAGATCCACAGTGCTGCAAAAGACTGTAAAACTCCCCCCACAGGGGAGGTGCTTAGGCACTCCACCTAAACCTAAATGTGGATTAACTTTGTGTTTTATGGGCTTTCCCCCATCCTCCATGGAGCAGGACTGTGGCCATCACTTTGACCACACAGAAAAACTGCAACAATCAAATCTTCTTGCTGAATCCACAGGTGGTGATATCTTTCTACTTTTATCCTTTATCTCTTCCTTTCTTTCTTTTCCTTTTACATTTTCTTAAGTGTTATTTTTATGCTTTTATATTGCTATATATTACTATTGGTAATAATAACCAAAATGGCTACATGCCTCCTTTCCATTGCAATCAAATTGTTCTAAAATAACTCTTACCTATACAAATATCTTTAGGAACACCCATCATTCAAGGTCATTTTGGTCAAATCTGCCCCAAGTGATCTATTAACAAGGACTTTAGTTATCCTCCTTCCAAGAGCAGGTTGTAACATAAAGGAAGGACAACTGATGTCATCAGAGAGAGAGGGACTTATTTCCAAGGCCTATAGTGATAGATCAAAGAGTAATTACTTTAAATTAAAATTTGATTTTGATTAGATAGTAGGAAGAAATTCTCCACTTAAGGAACTGGTTGCCCAGAGAAGTTCTGTGTCTGTCCCTGGCAGTGTCCAAGGCTATGTTGGATGGGGCTTTGTGCAACTTAGGCTCATGGAAGGTGTCTCTGTCTATGGCAGGGGGCTGGAACTAGATAATATTTTATGTCCCTTCCAATTCCAATCATTCTATAATTCAATGATTCTTAGTTAGGAACTGTCAACTTTATTTACTTGCATATGTCATTCTTCTGTCAACCTCTTTACTTTCTTTTTAGGGCCCACCTAAGTAAGTATTCCTTAGCTGGTTTGGGTTTGGGTTTTTTTCCACCTGGTACATGCTTTTTCCTTGGTTCTTTATGAAGGAAAGAATTAATCTGTCTGTGTTTCCTTCCAGTGCCTGAAGCCAAGCAAAATCTCCGGCTGTCTTGATTCTTTCATACTGTGTTTTTGAGTCTGTAGTGGCTTGCAGTCTGAGCCTGCTTCTGCACATTTTCATTTAACTTGAGCATTTTCACTGGTCTTTGTATTTCTCGGCCTCCTGGGATTTCCAGTGCATGTATATTGACTAACGTGAAATATATTTTTCTCTGAGTTGATTGCTTCTTTTGGCTAGTTCTGTTTGGGTTTTGTTCATGTGTCCCCTTTTCAAGCATGCATTGCTAGAGAAATAGTGTTTCTATAATATCCATCAGCAGCATTCATTGAACTAAAAATTTGATATCATGATTTTGTTCTTCCCCATGCAATTTCTCTGCAGATGTAACTTATGTGCAGATTGTTTGTGTACAAATGGCCAAAGTGGAAAGATATTTTTTTGAAAAGTCTATTAAAATTATTTTTTTTTGTTTACACTTATTATTTATATAAAAGGTCTTCTCTGTTGTATTAGCTTTTCTTTGAAAGTCCTTCTGTATCTATTAAGGGGAAATTTTAAGCAGTTCTGGCAGATACTGTGATAAAGTTCTGTGGGGTATGTTACTAAAGATTTTAATTGACAGATATACATTGGTTGCTAGCAGTGCTACAACACTCTTGTGAAAAGGCTTTATTTTCTTCCACTTAAGAATACATTCTTAATATTATGAGTGTTGCTGCCTGGCATCAAAGTAATCAAAATACTAATCAATTATTTCTTTTCTATGCTTGTGAAAAATGTGCAAATTTGTCAAATTAAAAATATTTTGAATCCCTTTGTTTTTGTAAGATCATAGAATGAATTGTATTGGAAAGGATCTTTAAAGGTCATCTAGTCCAAGCCTGTGTCCAGGGACTCCTTCAAACACATCAGATTTCTCAGAGCTCTGTCCAAGCTGACCTTGAATGTTTCAGGGATGTGGCATCTAGAACCCCTCCGGGCAACCTGTTGTGCCCTAGTTAAATTGGAAATGCATGTTCCTGGTACACTAAGCAACCATCAAAACCCAACAAAATGAAGAGAGCAGGCCTTCTGCAGGTACACGATGGATGGTATACGGCTGTTCTATCATTCTCCTCCTTTACTTTTGTCCTTCATACCAATATAATCTGCCACGTGTCAGCTTCCTCTAGCCACAGAGTACTGTCATTACCACATTACATTTCCTCTAGTTAAGTTTCTTCTCACAATATAGGAACAGAGATGGATAAGAAAGAAATCTAATCACTTATAAAATAAGCTAGACAACAAATTGAAAAGGATTAAATTGAATGATACCTGCATTAATTCGGTGGAGTTGGATTTGAGGATTGAGCAGCATCTTCTCATCTGGTTTCCAGCTAATCTATCTTTCAGATGAGAAATTCTGAAATTATAGCTGCACTAGAACCAGAAAGTGGAAATATGTTGCTAGATTTCTTGCTTCTCAAAACCTGAGGATGTTGAGGTCATCCAGTAGGGGTGTCTGGCTATGATATGGCAAGGCTAACTGGTTTTCCCTTGAAAGCACCTTCCTGCCCCAACAGTTCTCTGGTATAAGGAATAGGGCAGAGCCAGAGGATGCAAATACAACCTGTTATTGAACCCACTGTTGGCACAAGTGTTCAGCACACATTTGCTCAGCAGCTACCGACACAGCTACAGAAACAGACAGTGCTGAGGCTTTGAGAAGCTCATTCGTAAATCATATTGGCCTGACTTGTTCTGGCAACTTCTAAATGCCACAGCCAGCTGTGCTGGGCTTGAAATGCACCCAAGAAAATTACATATAAAACATGTGCAGGCATGCAATGTCCAGGTCAATGCACTTCCAGGAATTCTGTGGGCAACAGCCCTATTTGAGGCACAATCCTGTTTTGTTCACTATTTTTAATACCTATCCTCCAAGATTCCAGATAGCCTAGTGTAAACATGTATATGGACCCCAGTGGCTGCATTAGGACTGCAAAGGCACACTGCAAATTTGTATTCCCTGACCTTAGGTGCTTAAATGTACAACCTAGCCCTTAAATTTGATTATTCTATATGTAGAAGTATGTGCTATATTCTTCTGTCTACTTTCCCTCAGCACTAATGCAACAAAAACCACCAAAAGTCTACTGGCCAAATCTTATTTAAAAAAAAGCCAAAATAAAAAAGAAATTGAGCATAAACTTTAGGACTGAGGTGATGTCTTTACAGTTAATAAAAGTTTTCTTTTCTGCCTAGGTTTCATGAACTTTATGTTTCATATGTGTTCTATAATTTTATGTGTTTATAAAAAGATGTGCAGAGGTAAATAGTTTAACCCTTAGTTTGAATTTTAAAATAGCTTGATTTTAAAAAATGTTAGTATCTTGATAATGAGATTAGGGTTTGGGGGAAGTGTTTTTTGTTTCTGGGGCTGTTAGTTTCTGATTTTGTTTCTGGGATGGGTTTTTGGTTGGTCAGTTGGATTTTTCATTTTGCTTTGCTTTGCTTTGCTTTGCTAGGTGCTGCCAAATACTACTGTCATTGCTTGGATTTCAGAAAAAAGAACAAACGTGGTAATTTTAACTTTGTGTAGTGGAAAAATTTTCACTTGAGCGGCATATATCTACCATTTGGCTCAATTAGACTTGAACAGACACAGCAATTCATAATTCCTGGAGGGGAAACCAGTTTCTGTTTCAGTAACATGGATTCAAAAGTTTTCATCTCCAGAATGATCTCTGAGGGCATGAAACATGTTTCATTTAAATCTCAAACCTTGATAATAATCAAGTAAGACCTGTAACAGGATATTTTCACTCTCATTTCTTAGGATTTCTTTTCCCCTTCAGTGGGTTTGAAATATCTGTTAACAATAAATTATATCTTTGTGACCCAGCAAGAGCTAAGGTGCTTTTGTGTGCACATGTGCCTACACATGGTTCTATTGACTGGACTGAGACTGCATGAATAGGAAAGACCCTACTTGCTAGTTCTTTGGCAAACAATATCAAGGCCACATTTACCCTGTATCAGGCAATATCTTAGCTAAGGTGACTCATTTATTCCTAACAAGGATGCCTGTGTTGATCTCTCCATCAGAAAACATCCCAACAGCCTTCTCTGTGAGACCTGCCAGACTCAATGCTGATGTCCAAAGTGACCAGACTTGATCATTTTTCTGCACTGTCTGAACAGCTGGTGGCCCTGCATCCTGCCTGCTGGAAATCCAGAGGCCCATGCAATTTCACCAGCAGCCCTAATGAGAGGAGGAATTGGGTATAATCTCCTCAGATTTTATTCATTATCCTTTTTGACCATCACCCAGATATCCAGGTATCTTATGTCTCTTGCCACTGAACTTGCAACTCTCCCTTCTCTTCTCTACCTGCTGGTTCCTATGGATTCCCAATCAACATCCATGGAGAGACAATGTTTGACGTTAAGGGTTGAATAAACAGATGAGTGAACCGGCTGCAGAAACTTCTTCAGAATATTCACAAATTGCTGATTTGTTTCATGATCTAGTTCTTTAAAAATTTGCTCCTCAATATCCTTCTGCTGTTGCAAACCACTGAAAGACTGTAATCTGCTGGTTTTTCTTGGTAAGAAGAGCGATGCTGGACCTCACCTCATTTTTCATGTTAAATGACACAGTCATTAGAAGTCCAGAAGCATAAACTCCTTGAGGAGATGTGCAGAAGATAATTTATTTTTTTAAGCTAAATTTGGCATTGATGTTTCAGAAAGGCCTTAAGCTGCCTTGTAAGAAACCATCTCTTCTACAGACAATGATGACAAGGAATTCGCTTTTTAAAAGGTCAGATCTTTGGGATGAGAGGTACAGTATTGTGTGAGATAGAGAGCCGTGACATCCAGGAGGTGCTAGGATTAATGTGTTCTACATCATGACTCATAATAATCATATTTAGTGTAAATGGTAAACACATTTTCTCCTCAGAGCTTGTGCCACAATTTGATATAAGCTTTTCACTTGGGGAATATGTGTCAGTGTAGGAATTTGGAGAGTTTAAAGGCTTCTGACAATTGTCAGTTCAGAAATCAGTGACCAGAGACAAAAAAAACAGTGATGTTGAATCCACAGTAAGGGATAGCTTAACCTTTTCATCTTGAAACGTTTACATGTATTTTATTTTTTGACATAAACTTACACAATTTTACACATAGACAACAATAAACTCCTGTGAAATATAACTCATGTTGAGAATTCAAATTTTTTTTTCCTTAGGAAAACAATAAAAAAAAGAATATAAGGATATTAAGCATTTCTCTATCTTCTGTTAGTGTTACTCTGCTAAATGATAACCTTAAAAAAAATCTGGTTTTGACATGAGCATTAATTTCTTGACAAGAAGACCAGAGATTAGATATTTCTGGGGTTTTTCCAAGCAAATAAAGTGCAAGCTACACTCTATCTAAATTCTAATGAAAACATGAATGCATAGAACTATAACCTTTCCTCTACATCAGGATGCCTAAAAACTACAGCCCAAATCTTTAATTAATATGTACATGCTTATGCACAGTTCCATGCACAGTTTGCAGAGTTGCCAACTCTCACATAAACTGTGAGTCTCATGACATTTAATATCAATATTAAAATATCAGCTCACTGAGAACATGGGTTTTCTTAGAAATAAACAAATGAGCTTTTTGTTGTAAAGAAGAATTAAGACTTAAGACTCTAAAAGTCACAGCATTCAGGGCGCAGACTGAGGATATTTCTGCAGCCATATCAGCATCTTTTTTCACACCTCATATCACCAACTTTTGATGAGATTAAATATAAATAGAGGCCTGCTTTGGGGACCCAGTACTTGATTTCTGTGTCCAAAATAATTCAGTGTTGAATTGGTATAAGCACTTGCCTAATCTTTTTTTCCAGATCCATAAAAGTTCTCATGCAGTTTCTTTAGTAAGTGCTCATTTTTGTGCAGCTGATGTCACATATAGCCTCCTACCTGAGTTATACATTTCAGGGACAGCATATATATATGTGTCACATTCCTTTGAAATCTAATCTGGCCCTAAGGTAGAAGGGAGTCCTGATGAAATCCTTATTAATCCAGATGTCAGAGTAGGTGTGACTGTAGGCTGATTACAAATGCTGTTTGCATATATGTTGAAAGCTGTCAAAATGACTGAGTTTCTTTATTGTGTTTATTAAATTGTGCTCAACAAGCTCTTCTGCAAATTCCCTCCACTGGCTTGTGCTTTCTCTTCAGTCTCCTTTCTTTTGCATTCCATTGTTTAGAGAAGTCTTTCATCACATTCTTTTGGGTTATTTAAACTTTTAAAATTCAAGTTCAGTTTTGGATGTTATATTTCTGTAGTATTCTTGGCATTGGTGAGTGATGGGACCTGTAAGAAAAGGCCTCCTCTGTCATGCAAAGATGATTTTCTAGGGCCAGATTAACTTCTGGAATTTATTGTAGATGCACAGCCTTCTAAGGCGTGTGAATGGCCTTATGAGATTATTCTCTAATTACAAACTACTTGACAGAA
This sequence comes from Notiomystis cincta, assembly GCA_013398075.1. NCBI lineage: Eukaryota > Metazoa > Chordata > Aves > Passeriformes > Notiomystidae > Notiomystis > Notiomystis cincta. The sequence continues at coordinate 77,313 of VZRX01013148.1, read as the reverse complement.
TACAAGCTAGTGATCAGGAGCTGCTTACTGTAAGATGACTTTTCACTGCTGGCGTAGAAGAGTTGAATGTAAATGAGAACTCTGGCAGTATATTTATGGGTAGATTCAATGATTGTTCTTTTTATTTTGTCTAGTATTAATAACCTTCTACCACTAATGTAACCTACTGAGAAGAAAATGTAGGCATAGAGTTTACTTGCTTGATGTGTCATGTTTGTAGTGTTACAGAACTGAGTGCTAGCTCCAGGCTCTTCAGAAATATGTGATTCATACTAAATAAGTTCTGCCTGTGCCTTGTTATTGAGGGAAATAATGCTTTCCATATTTTAAAAAGAAAAAAAAGACAGGAGGATGGTAGTACCTGGATAAGTACCAGACTAACTATCTGCAGGAAAAATCTGTGTGCAAAGCAAGGTTAACCCTTCCCTTAGTAGTGGCACACAGCCTTGCATAGCCTACTGCTAGGAATGGCAACACAGTTGTCTTCCAGTGTAGTTGGCATTTCAGGCATGTCTTTAGGAACTCCTAATATTGAATGATCACAACATGCAAAAGGATACTCAGTGCTCTTTGAGACCAGAATGTATGACCCTAATTTGCCAAATAAGGTGCACCTGGATGTTTTTGTTGGATTAGGTGTTAACTTCTTACATGTACTTGAAATTAACAATTTGAGAGTGCTTACAAATGAAAAGTCAGTTTTTGACCCAGTTATTCCAACTGTACAATGTTGCTTATGTGGCTAATTAGCCTGAAGCTGAGATTGTTGTTTGTGAGCCTGATATACCACAGCATTTATTAATGAAAAAGTGCCATTTGATCTCAGTGGAACGAATAGTTTAAGTGCCTCTCTAAAAAGAAGCAGTTTTCTTTGAAATATATCTTTAAATTACAGTTTTTGATAGGATACAAATATCCCTGAGAATACTGTTTTGGTCATAAGGTCCTTGATGTATTTTATCTAAATCCTTGATCAAGATACCAAAACTGGTAAAGACACTGCCCCAGCAGCTCCTTCAGATTAATAATGAATCTACTTTATTCTGGGAAGAAAAACTGCAAGGAGTGCAGAAGTTGAATTTCCATGCAGGGCAGACTAAATCTGTGAAGTTCAGTCATTTACACTCCTCTATTATCTGGTCTCTAAGCCATGATTTAATGAGCTCTCTTTAACTGGGACCACAGCAATCCTCATGATGAAGTTCTCTGATGCCCCTTGGAAAAAAATACTTGTATTCTCTCAGATAAGTCAGAATTAAAGAAATCTGCATATCCTTTGTTCTTTGAAGTCTTGTAAGACTTTCATTTACAAAAATAAACCCTCCCAAAAAAACCCACAAATTAAAATTCTTGTGAAGTAATTTAATGTGTGGACTGCATAAATAATCTAAATAATGATAACAATTAATTTGTGTGTCCAACATATCGTTCTTATATAGAGCAGTCAGAGTTTGAAAAGGAACACTCATGTGCTCAGGCCTGTTGACATTTTTTCCAGGTTTATTTTAAATTACAGTGAATGATGATGGTGAAAAAATTGTTTCAATGTAGAATTTCAAAAAAACTGTGTTTGAATGTAGAATTATGCGGTGTCTATAATTTTTTAGGGTAAGAGGGCAAAAGGAGTAATTTTTCTTTTTTTGTTAAAATCATGTAAGCTACATATCTTAATAGAGAAATATTAAAAGGTATTGTATATGTATTTACTGGGAAATGGGAAAAAAAGCTAGGGATTCTTTGAATGTATGGTAAGAAAAAATAATGGTTTTCTTCCTGTTTGATAGGGTGGGAGGTAGTTAAAGGCATATGGTAGATGGAAGAACCTGTGAGGAGAGCTATGTTATGAATAGTTCTTTAATAGACAGTTCAAGTACTCCTTTGGGTGTTTGTTTCTTGGTTCTTGCTCAAGCATTCAAATTGTTTTAATTAGTTCCTGTCTTTTTTCCTGTGTTTTGTGTACACAGTCAAAACTAATGAAAAAAAAAACCTCTGTAGAAAGAGTGAAGAACTCAGTTTGGATGGAGGCATGAATTTTCTCTCTTTCCCTTCAGGGATAAACAGAGTGATGCCTCCAATTTTATAATATTTATGTAAATTTTTAAAAGGATGCTGTTCATGTTTCCTGAGACTATCCCGGCCTACTTTCTTCAGCCACGCCAACTCTGTAACTAATACACTTAAAAAGTTGCTTCCAAATTTTACTGCTAAGCACAATCAGATCTCTCTCAATTTTAATTTTTTTAACTGAGCTAAAAACCGGAGACAACTGGCTTTCTTGCAAAGAAACAGAAAGGACCAGCCTTCTTATATCTCTCTCTCTCTACATACCAATGACAGTGAGCATGTGTGTGTGTCTGAGAGAGGCTTCTTTTCTTGGAAAGCAGAGATATAGCCATATCTTCAGGGTAGGAAATTTCTATCTTCAGAGAGGAATGGACAGTGTTTTGTAAAGGATCTTTTACTGCAGATAGGAAGTCTGTCAGTAGCAAGGGGGAATGGGGCCTTAGGTATCTCCCTAGAGTCAGATGATAACCATGGAGAATAGGATGCCAAGTCTGCACCTTATGTAGGTCAAAAAACAGGGAGAGTGAAGGGACTGTTTTGCAGTGGTTAAAAACAGCCTTCCTAAATAAGCAGATATTGCATGAAGCTTCATGGCAGCAGAAGAACAGAATCATGGCCCAGGGGGCTCTGCAAGTTTTTGTGTTGCAAATTAACTTTGCACCATGTGGAAAGCAGCTTCCCAAACACATGCTGTGGGTTAGAGCCACCTTTAACCATCTCCCAGGTCTGCTGCTGCCTCTGACAAAATGACAGTCACTCTTTCTGGGGAGAAATATTCAACAGCATGGGTTGAAATATTCAACACCTTAGCCAAGGTGCCCTCACCACCAGCTGCTTGCTCCCTCACCCTTTCTCTGTGAGGAAGATTCAACTTGTGGAAATTTAATTTTTTTGCCATATAAAATAGAATTGGATATTGAGAAATAGAAAGACAGGCATTAAAACACCATACTTCCTCCCTTCACCCTCCCCTCACTCAGTCTCAGCCCTGGGACCACTGGAACTGGCTGTGTTCAGCCTGGGGCAGCTCATCCCCTCTTCTCACGGACACCCCTGCAGCCGCCTGCCACAAACTGGGCACCAGCACCCAATAGACACATACAGCAGGGAAAAATGCATTAATGGGAATTCCCAAATCAAATGTGATAAGCAGGTATGTCAGAAATGGCATGCTGCATAGAAGCATAAACTGTGTTAAAATAAATCCCTGGAAGTTACAAGAAGGTAACATTAACATTTCGTGGCCTTTCCTGAGACGTCCCAGAGAAAAACACACAAAGTGTTCCTTCATTAAAAAAAAATATAGTCACTAAAGATTGGCCTTATGTGATATGGTCAATGATATAATTTGAAAAATTTTGTTTGATATATCTAGTAAGTTAAACAAAAATACTTCTCTTGAAATTAAAAAAGGAAGCTCTTCAGTCTACCTAAAATCCAAAGTGATACAGAATGCTTATTAATGTGAAGCAAAGGATTAATAAACTGTTGAGAGAAAAAAAAAGCACACAGTAAAGAAAATTAGCTAGAAGAACCTTTATGAAAAGGGCAATGGAACTGATAAAAAGATTCTGGCTTATCTCCTCAGGAGAGCTCATCTGAAAGCCATTTGTCAAATAAGAACTAAAAAGGGATGTGATAAGGGATACTAGATCTATTAAATCTGTCCTTTAGGATTTCTATACCTATTGTGTCATATCACCTCCCAACACAGAGTGAATAAAATCATATTTTAAAATGTGAAACTACCTTTTATATCAAAAATTGGAATTACATTAGAGGAGGCAGTCTCAAATGGAGACTGAAAATACTTAAGTTTTAATAAAACTTTCAGGAAGTTTGCTAAAATTTTAGGAACAGGTAGGCCTTTGAAAAGCCTCTAGAAGTGACAGCATCTGATCCATTGGTTTGTTTTCAAACCCAGAGCTGAAGTCTTCAAGATGGATGCAAAACACCACTGGCATAGTTTGCCATTGCAATAGTGTTTCATTGAAAGAAAAATGCATGTTTGGAATGGATGAATTTTGAAAACCCTGAACCCACACTAAATCACGTATACTTGCTTGCTTAATTGTAGCTTTTATGACATTATTATTCTAAGACTGCAATTAAGTTATGCAGTGTTTCACTGCTGAAAAACAAAATGTATTTTAGCTATTGTGTGTACACATATATACATATATGTGTGTGTATATATATACATATATATGTAAAGCTCTATCTCATAAAAAAGTTTGCAGTTCATGAAAGGGTGGTGATCCAGAAGTCATGCAAGAAGCCTCAACTGAAAATTTTTAAAAAAATTTTCAATTGTCAGATTGAAGATTCTGGTTTCCAATCAGTTGTTGTATATGGATATAAATGTAGGTATAGCTGGGCCTCTTATTGTCAGATTTCCCCTTAGGAGATATTAAAATATACACTGCCTAAAGGAATGAAGATTAATGTGCATTCTGTTACTAAAAATGAGCCAGCCTGTATCATAAGGGTGGAAGATGCAGATAACATGTTAGCTATGATGAATGGATTCTGCCTATGCTGCTCACGGGGTACTTGTTTTGTCATTGTAACTCATGAGAGAACTTTGACTATGTTGAGTGGCTATTTTTACTGTTTTGACCTCTTTTGAATGATATGAATTCTGCCTGACCTTAGAGAACAGAAAAAAATCTGCTTTATATTTTTTCTGAGAAATAACACTGTGTTTCAAGACAGATTGCAGAAAACTTCAGGTCATTTTGTGGTTTATTCATAAATACCGTGACCTTCAGAAAAATCACTTAATCTACCCTCTAACTCTATTGCCCATTTTATAAATAGTAATTCTCAATTTTAAGAGCATTTTTGGGAACACAATCTATCAGTAGTTTCAAAAAGGATGAGATACAATGATGATAAGAGACAGAAAAATGATAAGGTAAATATTGTTTAACTTCCTGTTCTTCTTGCTGGGTCATTTTCTGTAGCTATAGAGGTGCTACTTGGAATTCAACAAGAATACCTTAGGGCAAGGAAGTGATGTGGGTTTGGCATAGGAATTACCAGGCCAGTGTCTATAGTCTGTGATTTGACAGAAGATTGGACTAGATTATCCTAAGTGTCCTTCACTTCAAAATTTAGTTGATGTTAGCAGTCTCAGTTGAAAACTGAGCAAAGGCCTGTTCATATGTGAGATGAGACAGCTTTTCCTACTTTGTATATTGTCTCCAGATCTCCTGACCATTGCCTGGTAGAGAACAAAAAAAGAAAGAACAAAATCAAGACTGAATCATAGAACATCTTGAGCTGCAAGGAACTCATAAGGATCACTGGGCCAAACTCCTTTTCCTGCACACAACAGTCCCAAAAGTCACACCACGTGCCCAAGACTATTGTCCAAATTCTTCTTGAACTCCGTCAGGCTTGGTGTTGTGATCAATTCCCTGGGGAGCCTATTCAGTGCCCAGCCACTCTCTCAGGGAAGAACCTTTTCCAAATATTAAAACTAAACCTCCACTAACACAATTTCAGGCCATTGCTTTGAGGCCTGTTACTGATCACCAGAGAGAAGAGATCAGTACCTACCCCTCCTCTTCTACTCACAAGGAAGCTGTAGACTGCGATGACATCTCCTCTCAGTGTTCTCTTCTCCAGCTGAACAAGACAAGTGACCTCAGCAACTCCTTTCATGGCTTCTACTCCAGGCCCTTCACCATCTTTGTTGCCCTCTCTAATAGCTTTATATCCTTCTTATATTGTGGCACCCAAGACTGCTCCCAGGACTCTCCACAGCAGAATAGGGCGGAATAATCCTCTCCCTTGCCCAGCTGGTGATGCTGTGCCTGATGTACCCCAGGACACAGTTGGTCCTCATGACTGCCAGAGCACTGCTGACTTACATTTTACTTGCCATCAATCAGGACCCCCAGGCCCTTTCTGTGGTGCTTCTCTTCAGCATCTCATTTTCCAGTCTGTCCATATATCCAAGGTTGCCCCATCCCAGGTGCAGAATCTGGCACTTGACCTTGTTAAGCTTCCTATGGTTAATGCTTGCCCAGTCCTCTGAGTTGTCAAGGTCTCTCTGCAGGGCCTGTCTGCCTTCAAGGGAGCCAACAGTTCCTCCCGATGTTGTATCATCTGCAAACTTACTTAGTGTACCTTTGAGACCCAAGTCATTTGTGAAGATGTTGAAGAGTGCAGGGCCAAGAATGGAGCTCTGCAGAACCCCACTAGTGACAGGTCACCAGTCTGCTGTCACCCCATCCACTGTAACTCTTGGTGCCTGACCTGTGAGCCAGTTGCTCACCCACTGCTTGATGTGTTTATCCAGCTGTGGGCTGGACATTTTGTCCAGAAGAATCCTGTGAGAGGCAGTATCTAAAGCTTTACTGAAATCCAAAAAGATTACATCAACTGGCTTTGGCTGATCAGCCAGGTGGGTTACATTTTCATAAAAGAAAATTTGACAAGCAGGACTTTCCTCTCATGAAGCCATGCTGGCTGTGACCAATGACTGCATTGCTCTTCAGGTGTTTTTCAGTACCTTCCAGAATAATCTTTTCCATAATTTTACCAGTCTCTAAAGTGAGACTAACAGGCCCATTGTTTGCAAGCTCATCCTTATTACCATCCATGAAAACTGGGACAACCTAAACCAGCTTCCAGCCAATTGGGACCTCTCCAGATTCCCCAAACTGTTCAAAAATCATTAAGGGAGGTCTCGCAACAACATCAGCCAGCTCTTTGAGTATTCTTGGATGTATCCCATCAGGCCCAATAGGCTTATAGGGATTCAGCTGGAGCAGCAGATCCTGCACAAGTTCAGGGTCAGCTGGGAGTTGATCATTCTCATAGGCAAGCTCAGGCCCCTGGGACCTCCTTAGCCCATGATTAGTGTTGAAGGCAGAGGCAAAGAAAACATGAAACATCTCTGCCTTGTCTGCGTCCCTTTTTTGAGGTGACCATCTTATTCCTGTATGGGACTGATGATAATGGATTCTTTACCGGACTTTTTAAAGCTCTGGCTAAAAGGTACCAAAAAAGTGTCACTAATTACACCCAACAAAGACTGTAATTGTATTTTCAGGCTTTAAGCAATAGTATTGGGTAGCTGACTTAACTATATGTCATCAAACATTCCTTGTGCTAAGACGTGTAATATTGGAGGTTTAGCCTTAAGGCATTGTATTTGTTGTTAATGCTAAATTTACCAATCCAACAGCTTTTCTTAATTAGGAAACCTAAAGATTCGTACCTTCTAGAAAGAAAAGAATATTACAACAGTTCCTGTCACTGCATTTAAAATTCTAGCTTCAAAAAATCTGAAATGGTGGAGAAATTAGATTAGTAGGAAAAGGCATAAACTTCTACAATCAGAATTAGTTTAGAATCAGTCTTATTTCTGGATAATCAGAGAGAAGCATAACAACATATCAAAATATACATCAAATATACAGAAACAGCAAACTGAATTATAAGGGAATAAAAGGAAATGTTTTTATGTTTCAAATTGAAAGAGGAAGTAAGCACAACAGAAGCTATCAGTTCATGCAATTCTATAAGTTGAATTCATCAAGTTTGATATAAACTGAACAAACTTTTTGAAAATATTTCGTTTGGGTCAAGACTGAGATATTCACAACTAGCACAGCTTGGAATTTTTCCATCTATGTAAAAATATTTGGTTTTCTATTATTAGAGGTAAAGGAGAGGTAAAATCCCCCAAAAGGAGTTTCTTTGTAAAAGGTAAAAATGTGAATTCTTGCTTTTTTCCAAATGGGAGAATTCCTTCCCTGGGAAAAATAAGTGAGAAAAAGAGAAGAATCTCAGAAGAATCTCATCTGGTTCAAAACAAAGATTTTTCCCTGAAAGTGTCAAGCAAAACATTGCTTGCAATGATAGATTTTACTCTATGGAGTGAAGACTGTGGTTCACAAATCAGGAGCCAGAGGAGGTACAATAACAGAGATGTCGTGAAATGGAAATGGGCTTGAGCAGATCACTGCTGTTTCCTGAAAGCATAGAATTACTGGTAGTTCCAATTGCTGGAACAATTATACATATAAAAAATATTATGTTCTTTCCAGGAACCTATATTTAGAATACAGAATACTGAAATGTCAGATGCAAAACCTATTAAGAGCCAAACAGCTTCTTAAAATATTTTTTTTTAATTTTTTCTAATACAATTCTGCAGTATTATAAGGATCAACTTTCTCTTGTAAAAGGTCAGACTCCTGAGATACACCTTTCCAAATAATACAAACAGATTTAATTCCACTGGCATCAATGAGTTTAATCAACTGACATTTGGCATTTTCTCAACTCCATATAGCAAAGTCTGCACAGGAGGAGATCAGAACAACTGGTTCTGTTTGTGGGAACCAAAGCCCTCAAAATTCATGTTAAATGGGGCTTAGGGATTAGATCTCTTTCATATGACTGGATTTGATCAATAATAAGTGCCCACTTTGTAGTCCATGGCAAGGAGGGAAGGAGACTTGGGGATTTATCTTTTCCTACAGGACATTAAAGAACTTCAAAAACTGAAAATGTCCTTCTTACACTGGAGAGCAGTTGATTCTAAAGATGAGCAAAGTGCAAATTATATTTCACATAAAGACACAGAATGTTATACTTATTAAATAAATATGTAGTTTATTAATATTTTTTAGTAGGGATTTATATCTGGTTCTCAGGTGTCTAAACCCATTTTTTTTAGGATTACTACATTGTTGTTAGGGTACTTTCTACCTTTGAAAGTTACTTTACACAGTGTCTGGTTGAAATAACATGTTGGCTATGTTAATAAATATGATCATTAATATTATTATTTATTACATATGTAAGAGTTAAATGTGCACAAAAGTTTTCTTACATTTACAGATGTAAGAGAAATCATTCAGGGTTTAAGCTCAAGTCCTATTGGTGCTGTTACTTTAACAGGAAAAAAATACCTTGAGAACCATACTCAGGTTAAATCCAGCAGTATAGTGGTGGTGTAGGGGAGTAGTCTCTGCTTTTTGTAGCAGATGAAATTTTAGATTTTGGTATGCAGCTTGGAAGAATTTTGCATTATATAGATGCTTCTAATTTTTTACATATTTAATTTTCTGAATAAGATGTGCTCAAGCCCTAGAGCCTCTATGACCTTTCTAACTACAGTTTAATTTTTGTGCCAGATGGCTGGATGAGCACCAGGTTGTTTTTATTTTTATTCCATTAAAAAAAAATCTTAAGTGCAAGTAGTAAGAACTTAATGGCAGAAGGGAGAAACAGAGATTTGCTTATTTTTAATATAGCATTTGTGGCATTTCTTGAGATTGTTTCTGGTGATACAGATTTAAAGGGAAAAATCGAGATGGTGCTAATATTACATCAAAAAGTACTTTTTTTAACTGGCCTGCAAACATTTTGGTCTGCAGAATTACGTGCTTCTTACTGAGAAGGCCATGCCTGTGCACTCTAGCTATACAGAAAGCCCTTATAACACCATATAAACCATACTAATGTATGTTGAGTTTTTGAAACTGCATAATAATTTAGTGGCTCAGTAATTCTGATTGCTTTTGTTGCACCCTCATAATCTTTCCAAGGATCAGCCACCTGGGGCAATGACCTATTATTTTTATGGCACAGTTGATCCATTTTCAGTTCTGTGCACACTTCTGGAGCCCTACTCATTAATAGGCTGTATATAAAGGCTAAATACAAACAGTGTTTGCCAAGTACCCTCTCATTTAGAGCTGTTTCTGTAAATTATTTCTATTTATTTTAATTATAGTGTATTTAAATTTGGAGAAATCGTCAATATAAAAAACACCGGAATTTTCCATTTTAGTTTAATACTGTGAAGGTTTATTTGGATGCAGAATTTCTGATCAAGCTAAGATGAAAAATAAGCTGCATAACCCAGCAAAGTCATGTTTGTTGAAAAAAGTATGCTCCATTCTTTCATCTAGTATGGGAGAGACAATTAATTAATTTGGGGCTGCTGCAGGTACCATGAAGAGACAAGGCCACTGCATTGGAATTTGACAAAACTGAGTGGTGTGTTAACAGTCAAAACAATAATATAGGGTTTCGTCTGCATATTTTTTCTCCTTTTTCACATTTTTCCTCCTCATTTGCAGATCATTATATTTCTGTAATAACTCAGCAACCAGGAGAGACAGAGGTAATGACAGTCCCTAAGTAGAACTAGCTGGAGGAAGAGCTGCAATTGCTTTTGGATCACTGACTACTGGAGGAGTTTGCCCTCTCAGATTCTTTTGCCTTCTATTATTAAGTCTTCCTGATGTGAATGTAGCAAATAAAGGTGAAAAGTAGAAGTACAAGTACCACCTTTTGAAGAATACAGCAGAACATCCAAAGGGCAATCCAGCTCTGCCTATTAAGTAGAACCCCAAGCAAGTTATCCTCAAATTATACTATTTGCTGTAGAGAAACCTAAGCTAAGTCTGTCGGATGGATTTTAATAAATACAGCCAAATGAGAATGATTTGTGTCTGTTTATACCTGTGTAAGACCCACTGTAGTTATGTACTCTATGGCTGAGGAAGCACCTAGAGCTTTTCCTCTTTCAGCGTAACTGTTCTTTTATAGTCTGGTCCTATTGAGAGGACATACCCACCTGATCTGGCTGAGCTGGAGTTCATTTTCACAGCAGTCCTCACAGTGCTGTGCTCTGCACTGGTAGCTGCAAAGCTGACAACTCCCCTGTGCTTTGGCTGCTGCTAAGTAGTGTGTGCACAACATCAGCTCTGCATTTCCAACGATCTGCCCCCCACACCACTGGGCCAGAGAGGAACAAAAGCTTGGGAGGGAACATAGGCAGGACAGCTGACCAAAACTAACCAAAGGGATATTCCATATTTTATTGTTCAGCAATAAAAGCTAAGAGAATGGGGAAGGGACATATTTTTTTACTACATTTGTCTCATGGAACAACCACTAAGTGTACTGAAGACCTACTTCACAGGAAGCAGCTGGGCATCCCTGCTGATACGAAGTAGAGAATAAATATTTTGTTTTCCTTTACTTGTGCAAATGACCTTTACTTTTGCTTTATAAAACTGCCTGTATCTTGACCTATAAGGCTTTTTTTTTCTTTTTTATTTTCTGTTGCCCCTGTCCTGCTAAGGAGAGGAGTGAGAGAGTGGCTTGGTGGGCACCTGGCATCCAACCAAGGTCAACTCACCACAGAGGATGTTAATAAAGCAGCTAGAGTTTGATACCATTCAGCAAGAAATTCCTGTAGCTCTGCAGACTGTCTAATATTTCTCTGAGCCCTTCAGTCTGAAGGGCAGGTTGTGAACCTGCATCATTTCTCAAGAAAAGCCTTACCTGGTGCTGAGACTGGCACCAAAAAGGTGGTATATGTTTCATTGATAGTCCACTGGCATGTTCCCAACCTCTGTCCATTTATTCCTATTCAAAATAAGGTATTGCTTACTCAACTGCTCCAAGTCTGGATGTTTATAATATGGCTGGTCTCTCTTTTTCTCCCTTGGAGGAATGCACCATGTGGAAAAATGGATATTAAGCTTTTGTAGGCAAAATGCTACAAGTAAGTATATTTAATATGAAATGCTTGTTCCTTTCCATAAGAAATACTTTGCAATATTTCATTTTAGATGTGTAGCCTATTCAAACAATTCTAGTTCACTCTGTCTCAGCCTCTAATTTTATTTATTTTTTTATTTTCTGTAGATATATTAATAAATAACAGATCCATTCAGGTACCATAGGTTTTAAATGTAACTCTCTATAATTTACTTCCTAGACATATTTTGTAAGAAATTGCTTTTGAGCTTAGCCCATCTTAACAGTGTGTGTGGGAGAGAGAAATGATCTGAATGCTTTAAAAAAGTTAACATCTCCACTGTTAATACTAAGCCTTTTTATGACATGTTTCTCCTGAAATGTTCTCTGAAAGGTGCTGTACTATAATTAACTCTTTAGTCTGATAATTAGTTATTTTAGGGTTAAAAAGCCAGTGGTACATTTTTAAAAAGCAGGCAAGCTGTTTAGAAACCAGAATATTCTCCCCTTCTTTCCTCTGCCTCAAAGGGAATCTGTGGCCAAATTTTAACATGTATTTAGGCCTTTTACAAGATCAGCCTAGAGAAATTTCAAAAGCCAACTTAGGTGTTCCACATATGGTTGAAAATTAAGCTGGTTCCCTGAGGCTATTTTGTGCATGCTTGAACAGCTTTGAAAATTCAGACACGGGGCATTTAGTAGTTCAGTTTTCATTGACTTGCAATAAAACCTAAGCTGTTAAGAGCCAGAGATCCTGTTTTCCAAAATGAAGAATTTGAGAAAATAAATCATATGGGTACTTCTGGAAACTGTGTATCATGCATGAAGTGCTATGATGGATGGGGGGATAGGGATCCTGCCACGGACAGAAATAGCAGTGGCCAGGGGCTGAGAAGGCAGCAGTACCAGGTTGTGATGACCCCTGGCAGTGAGGGAGGGGATGGAGACACAGCTGTGAGTGACCAGGTTGTGCTCTGCCAGGAATTTTCCTTTGGAGGTACAGTGGGGAACAGGGCAGCAGTGATGAGGAGGAGGAAGGTGGTGCAGGAGGTGATGAGTATCTTAAGGACAGACTAGCAAGTGGGCTGAGAAGGTGGAGTGAAGTGCCAGAAACCCTGGCAATGAGGTTAATGGGCTGAGTAGCCTTGTAACAGGCCAAGTTTATGGGCTGGTGAGGCCAGATAATAAACAGATCAATATAAAGGAGAAGAGGGAAATGGCAAAAGGGAGTGAGGGGGACAAACATAGCCTGGTGTCAAAAAGGAAAGCAGTGAGAAAAGGTGGGAAACAAGGTGGTGAAGGATAGAGTGAAGGAAGAATCAAAGCCTGGAGATTAATATGTACATAAAAGATTCCTCCCCCTTAGTGAGAAGATGCAATAAAAGGCAAAGAGAGAAGCACTGGTGGTAAAAAGGACAGCAGTGGAGCACTGCAGTTGAGGGGTGGGTGGTAAAAGGCAGGTAACTGTGTGGAAAGGGCTGGCATTGGGTAAGGGAAGTGGTGGTGGCAGCAAGGAGGACAGTGAGGAAAGGGCGGGCAGGATGCAAGGGGAGGAAAGACCAGCAACAGTAGTACAGCACAGCACAGATTAAGGTCAGCTGTTTTGGCAGGAAATGGTACTGGGTCTGGCTGGGATGGAGTTCATTTCTCCATGTTTCTCAGTCCATATGGTACTATGTTTGGGATTTGTGACTAAACCAGTGTTGGTAACACACCGATGTTTTTGCTATTGCTGAGCAGTGGTTGCACAGCATCAAGGTTTTACCTGCTTCCCACCTCACTTCCTCCACTCCTCACACTGCAGTGGGGTGGGAAAGAGATTGGAAGGAGTCACAGCCAGGACTATGGATGAAGATATAGCCGTATCACATGTCATCATGCTCAGCAACAGAACAGGGGGAAGAAGGAGGGAAGAGAGTACTCCAAGGTAACTACTGCTTAGAGGTTGGCTGGGCATTGGTCAGCATGTGGGAGGTGGTAAGTGATTGTTTTTTTGCATTTCTGTTTTTTCCCCCCACTTCTTTCCCTTGCTTATAATACTGTCTTTGCTTATTAACTTCATTTATTAACTGCATTAAATTGTCCTTATCTCGAGTTTTCTAGCTTTCATTCTTCTTGTACTCTTCTCTACCCCACTGGGACAGGAATAAGCAAGAAGCTGTGTGGGAGTTTTGCTGTTGGCTGGGTCAACCCTCCATGGAGTTGAATACTGTTGCCTGGAAAGGCACTGAAGGCAGGCAGCTAAGCAATCAGGAGCAGAAACACCTATGGAAAGTGGTAAAAGGCCAGCTGCATCCCAGATGCAAGTTTGCAGGCAAGGGGAGTTTTGAGAGCAGTCAGTAAGGAGAATGAGGAGGCTTGCTAGGAAATGAAGTAGCAATCACAGACAGAAAGTGCAGATGAAATGACAAGAGCAAAGCTGCAGTCTGTGCAGCAATGGGAGAGGTGCGTGTTTGACAGGCAGGCAAGAGGAGGGGGACAAGAGGGTAACAAATGAGAAAGAACAAGGAAGAAGAGTAAATGGATAGCAGATGCAGCCTCTGGGCAATGTGGAAAAAACAGGAAGCATTTGGGGAGAGAAGTTGAGGAGGAAGGCACCCAGCAGATCAAGGCTTGAGAGGACACACTGAGCACAGAGTGTGAATGAGGTGCAAAGAGGCAGGGGGCTGGTAACAGCAGAAGGCAGCAAATACCCCCTGAACACAGTTGGCAACCATGATCCAACATGAAAACTGACCATGGTCAGCAAGTCAGGTATTGAAATGATGTGATGAGGCCAGAAAGAAGGGAAATGGTGATCCACAGCAAGAAAAGGTTGAGAGTGCAATCCAGAAATGCGGCTTTCGAAAGCTGTAGGAATGACATTTACAAGCACAGGAATCAAGCAGTGGCAAGAACAAGCTGGCAAGACAGGCAGTAAGAGCCTGTAGCTAAGGAAAATGGTGCAGGCAAACAAGAAAAGAAGGGGCTTGTTCTGTGTAAAGTTGGCCATGGGCAGCAATACATGCTGGTGGCATGGAAATGAATCAGTGAAGAGATGTGGGAAATACAGGGGTCACAGGTGGCAGGAGGAAGAAGTGAATGGAGGAGAAGTTTGCTGATGAAGATGAATAGTAACAGGCAGTGAGTGCACAAGGATGTCCAGTAGATGGGAAATTGAGAAGTCATGAGGGCTGTCTGCAAACCAGGCAACTCCAGACAGGTGGAGAGAAAATGAAGCAGCAAGAACAGAGGATGGCAAACAGCAGTAAGTAATGGCTTGGCAAGGCGATCTGAGACAGGTCCTGGTCACCTGGGGAGCAGGAACAGGCAGTAACTGGAACAGTAAACAAAAATAGTGTGTGCAGAGAGCAAACACGGCTGCTGGGACGAGAGGAGGAGGAGGAGCAGAGGAAACAGCAAATGGGGCTGGCCAGAACAAGCAGTGAATTACAGTAGCAAGACAGTGTGGAAAACAGAGCAGTAAGGAGAAGGGAAAGCAGAGGCAAGCAGAGAGGTGTTGAAAGTGGGTGTCAAAGAGCAAGACAAAGCTATGGGGCCATAGAGGAAGGTGACAAAGGGACAGGAAAACAGTACATGAGGCAGTAAAATGAGATGGTGCTGTGTTGAGAGGAGAGGCACTAAAAGGAGTTAGGTAAGGGCACACTAGGAGAAATAGGGCAAGGCAGGCATTGATAAGACAGTAGGGTAAGCAGCAAGCAAGGTGATGAGGCTGCAAGAGTCAATGAAGAAATGATGAACAGGAATAGAGGACAGAAACAGAGAAGACAGTGGTGGAGGTGTGGGGGTAAGCCCAGCAATGGTAGGCAAAATTGAAATGGGAGATATAGTAAGAGATGGCAGAAAATGAGATGGAAGCAATTCCAAAGGCTGTGAGTGGGATGGGGTGCCACTGGCTGGCATGGCCAGGTGGAGGAAAGGGGCCAAAGGAAGTGCAAGTGGCAAGCCAGCGCATGGCCAGTGGTGCACAGGGGAAGAGAGAGGAGATAAGCAGGTAGGCTGAAGTAACTGGCCAGAAAACAAGTGAAACAATGAAGGTGATGAGCAAAATACAGTCCTGAGCCTTGCTGGTTGGAATTTATTATACCTTGAAAATAATTGTATAGTATTGTACCTTGTACCTTCTCTGGACTTGCTTTTCCCCATCTGACTCTCCTGAAAGGGGAAGCACTGGCATCTTCCCCCTCTCTCTTCTCTGTGGCTTTAAATGGAAGAGGTTTTTTTGTAAGCATTGTCTGCAAAAGACAGGATTCTAAATCTACTGACACCAGTTCTTAGTACTGTCTAGTAACTCTGGGATGGTTATTAACAGAAGCAAATCCTTGAATCTAAACTCAGCATTTCTCTTTGTCTTTGACCTGAGGTGTTGACCTTTCAGCTGTTGTCTCTGCCCTTTTTGTTCAGGCATTTGCATGTTACAGCCCAAAAAACACCTGTGCCAGCTTTCTGGATTGAAAAAAGGTATAATCCACTAAGCAGGCCTCTTGCAGGCTGACTGGAAATGGACATTGTCTAAATCTGACTACTATGGTGTGAAAACAGTTAAAAACTGGCTCTGACTGAAGAAGTTGGATCCATTTTTTATTGGCCTAGTTGGTTTCTTAATAGGGGATTAGGAGTAATTTATTGCTTAAGTCAATGCTGTGTTTACTCACACATCAAGTGGTAGTAAAAAGGATAGATGCAGCATTAGCAAAGGCCATATCAAGGATTTACAAATAGGAAAAAAAAAGAAAAAAAATTATTATCTGCTATTTATGTTTGCACCTGAAGTGACTCTGAAATTTTCAAATTGTTCTCATAGATCAGTTACATTCAATGGCAGATGCATATATTTTATTGCAAGAGGCAATTTCAGGATTTGTTTAAAGCTGAATCACAAATATCAGCTTATCACACAATATCCTAAGGAGGAGCAGTGAGGAAGCAATCCAGTGGAGTTGAGTCAGCCCTTTGTCCTTCTAAAGCAGATGAATTGCATGCTGTTTGCTGTGTGGCATGTTTCAAAGGAAACATAGAGGAAAGCAGCCCTACAGACTTTGCCTCAAATCTACAGTCCATCCAAGGAACTCAGATGAAGTTTTCTATTAGGGATTTACAATGTTGGCCAAGGTCCTTCCTCCACTCAGCGAAAAAGTGCTGCAGAGTCTACACTGAGCACAGAAACTGCCTCTGGTGACCATATCCTTAACTTTGCTCCTCCTACATATTTTGGGGAATAATCAGTGCCTAAAAATGGAATATGGACCCAAGAGCTCTTCATCAGCAGTTCCCTTTTGGTCTCAGTTTGGTGGCAGGCCTGCTTTCTGCTGCTCACCCATGGAAGAGCTGATGGATTCTGGTCGTGCCATGCATATGGTGTGTATAATTAAGCATGGAGGCTGTCTGTAGGGTGAGTGATTAGAACACATTTATTTCCTGCATCAAAGAGAACTCACATTTAATTAGTTTTTCCCAAGTGAAACTGATACCATGAGGGACTGTCAGGGAACTAATTTCACATTGTGTACCATTGCAAGTCAGGTTTCTTTGAAATATTTAAGAAAAAAAATTATCAAATAAAATGTTAGGTTATTGCTGGGTTTATGTCTCTCTACATAAAAGTAGAAATGTGAAATTAGCTCATTTTCTTCATAATTTTCAATCTTTACTGTTGATGCACACCACTATTTAAAACTCTAAAAGAGATTAAGGCAACTTTGCCCATGGAAATATAAGATAAAAGCAGTTTGGGAAGGACATCAACACTAATGAAGTCTGGTTTCCTCTAGATTTGCATCCTCCATTTGTATACCGTCACCACAATAATAATAATAATAATGTTAGGCTTTCTTTAAAGTTCTTTAACAATCTGTCCCCTCTGCTAGCTGCTATGAGGTATCATCAGTGTTCTCAACTACCGCTGACTGTTGAGGTCCTAAGACAACTCAGGTTTTAAGGGACCCCAGGAGGTCTCCAGTCCAAATTTCTACTCAGAGTTAACTGTGCTATCAGACCAGTTTGCTCAGAGCTTCTTCCTGCTGGTTCTTGAAAAACAACAAGGGTGGAGACTGCTCTGACAGAGGCAGCATCACGCTTGTGATGCAATCTGCTCATCAGTGGAGTTCTAATCTGGGTCTGTCTCCTCTACTGAGCCTTTGATTTTTCCCAAAGCTGGTGAAGATGCAGTATGGGGGGCTGGAGGATGTACTTTGCTGTCCCACCAATGGCAAAAGTCCCTCGTGGGGGTGAGGGAGAAAAGATGAACAGGTAAGCAAATCCACACAAGCCACATGGATAAAAGCATCCTATTTTCCCAGGTGTCCTATTTCCCAGGCATCCTATTTCCCAGGCTAAAATTACATCTGCAAGCACTGAACATCTCCACAGAATCTCAGATAGAACCATAAAATTAATTTATATTGACCGTTCCTACATTCTGAAGAAGTATGTAGTTCTCAGTTCCTATTTTAGGAGCAATGTTAAGATAAAGCAATGCTCCTCTGCCTTGCAGAAACTGCAGCTGGACAGAACAAGCTAAGAGTGCCTTAACACAAAGTGCAAAAGAGCAGTGTCAGCCACCTCAACGATCTTTATTACTTCTGAAACAGCATTATTAGGATCAGTATCTCTCATTACTATGTTTCCATCTATCACCTCAAAAAAGTTGCTTGAAATAGGGTCTTGTCCTCCTGAAAAAAAAATATCACGTCAGGTCCATGTGGGCTGGTTTTGGTTGGGGTGGAGTTAATTTTCTTCACAGTGCTGATATGGGGCTGTGTTTCTGATTTGTGATGAACACGGTGTTGACAATCATTTTATTATTGCTGAGCAGGGCTTGCACACACTGGCCAGGAATTTTGGGCATGAATGGGAGATCTGGGAGGAGACATAGCCAGGACAGATAACCCAAACTGACCAAACTGATGCATCATGGTCAGTAGATAAAGAGGGGAGAAGATGGAGGATGGGGGAATGTTTGGGCTGACATTTGTCTTTCCAAGTAACCATTACGTGTGATGGGATCTTGCTCTCCTGGAGATGGCTGAACACTTGTTGCCCTTGGGAAGCAGTGAATCTGTTGCTCTGTTTCTGTACATAGCCTTCACTTTCCCTATTAAACTGTCTTTATCTCAACCCATTAATTTTCTAACTTTTACCCTTCTAATTCTCTTCCCAATCCCACTGGTGGGGGAGTGAGCAAGCAGATGTGTGGGGCTTGGCTGCTGGCTGGAGTTAAACCACAACACCATGTCAAGTCATTGTTCTGGTCCTTGCAAGGTCTCTGCTGCTACTTTACCAGTGCTGCTTGTGGAAAATGTTAGATAGAGTTCGTCTGTCAAACCATGAGTTAAGGTATGACCCCAGCCAGGATAAAAGTGCACTACCAATAAGCAAACAAACCCTGAGTCTCACAGGAAAGATCAGCAGTGAGAAAATAAATAAGAGCAAGATCAGTTAAAGCTTTTTTACAATTGGTTGAAATTGCAGACGGTTCAAATAAACATAAACAAAACACAGCATAAAGAAAAAGGAATATTGTGTTTGCAAGAGGCTGTACGTGTGAAGAGGTTGTCATAGCATAATGAATGAAATTGTAGTGACAAATAGGAATAGGATAGCAAGTTGTTCTCAGATGCATCTAATCTAGCTATTTAGATGATAAGCCATATAAATCCTCATTGTGTCATCTAACCCTACAACTACTATGATCAGGACGATGTTAAATGTCAAGGAATTTGTTAATTCATTACAGGATAGGATGACAACTTACTTGAAAGGCTTCCTAATAAAAGGGACAGAAGACATGTTTCTTGATTCATGCTCTAAAAATTTCTTCAGCCCATATGCATTGCTCAACTTACAGAACTATAGTGAATTAATTTTGTGATACAAAACAAAGTACATGTGTGCATTTTCTTGAAACAGGAAAAATTATGAAGCTGGTATAAAAAGCAACCTAAATCCAGAATATTTAGTTTTTTCAACCAGTTTTAGATCTATGCAAGTTTTAAAACATCTACACAACAGTATGCTTGGGGAGAGATTTGGGTAAATTTGGTAATGTCTAATTTCCTAAATACTGAGGCTGTAAATCTCTGAAAGCTATTTATTGGCAAAGACTTTTGTTCAGAGGCTTTTATATGAATGATGAATATATTGAATTAAACCAGCGAGAAGATTTTAGGACAAAGTCAAATTATCTCCATTAGTCTCAAAAGTGATTAAATTGAAAGAACTTTCTTATAAACATAGAGTAATAGGGGCTTTTTAACAAATCCAGAAGCTATTATCTCTTAGAAATGTATGGCTTGAATGTTTTGTAATGAATCTGTGAAACATCTAAGTTGAATTCACAGCAGAATACACAGGTTTTTTTTTACTCCTGTCTTTTTCTACTGTTTTTTCTCTTTTTAGAATGTGTAAAATTATTTAAGTTATAAATTAAGGCTTTTGCTTCTGAATGTGACGTCACCTTCTGCTTTTCCTGGGTTATTGCCTGGTACCCCTGAGGGCTAGATATGCTGCTATGTTGTGTGTCTCATCTTACCACCAAATGATATGACTCTATTGCAGCTCTGATGTGATAAAATTAAAAATATTGCCTTCAGTGAATTATATGGGGTTTTCATTAGAAAGTCTTCTGAACTCCCAAATGATTTTGCATTTGGTCTCTGGTGCAAGAGACCATTTTTATGTATTTGCCAGCATTCAAACATGCAGAAATGTGGCAGGAACATAGGCTGTACTGAAGTCTCCAGGACTTCTAGTGCTCCCAAGTAAATGTTGCAAACATGTTAGGAAATTATGAAGATGCTTTGCCTCACAGGAACACATTATTATTACCATTATTAACCTTTCTATGGCTGTTATTATTTATAGGATCTTGAGGTTAGTGCTTAATCCCCAGTGGTAATTAGTTTTACTCCAGCCAATTGGTTTCACACTGTAGATGAGAAGTAATAAATGCAGAGACAAGACTATGACATGAGCAAGCTGAACAGAGAGGGGAGAAGGCAATAATTCCTGCAGATATCTCTATGTAAAACCCAATTTGAATGAAAGGTGACTGTGTCCCTCCCAGTATCCTCCTGTCCAGCTGAGATGAGCAAGTACATGGTGCAAGGGGTGAAGAACTGGCTGAAGGGCAGAGCTCCAAGTGTTCTGGTGCATGGGGCTACACCTGGCTGGTGACCAGTGGCCATGGTGTCTCTCAGGGTGCAATTCTAGAGCCAGTTCTGTTCAATATTTGTACCAGTGATCTGGATGGAGGAGTTGAATTCACAGTTAGTAAGTCTGCATATGAAACCAAACTGGGAGGTGCTGTTGGCTGTCTCAGGTGACAAGAGGCCTTGCAGGGGTATCTGGATAGATTGGTGCATTGGGCAATCACCAGTGGCATGAAAGGCTGGATTCTGCACCTGGAATGGAATAACACCAGACATGAGACTAAACTGGGAGAGGAGTGGCTGGAGAGCAGCCCTGCAGAAAGGGATCTGGGGGTGCTGATGACCAGAGGCTCGACAGGAGCCAGCAGTGTGTGCCCTGGCAGCCCAGGAGGGCAAATCTCATCCTGGAATGTGCCAAACACAGCATCACCAGCTGGTCAAAAGTGACAATTATCCTGCTGTATTTAGCATTGGTGCAGCCTTGACTACTGTGTGCAGTTCAATTTAAGAAGAATGTGAAGGTACTTGAATGAATCCAGAGAAGGGCACTAAAGCTGGGGAAGGGACTGGCAGGAATGTCCTCTGAGGAGTGGCTATGGGCTTGTCTGGTTTGGAGATGAGGAAGTTGAGGAGTGACCTCACTGCTCCCTACAGCTTCCTGAGGAAGGGAAGTGGTCTCCAAAGTGTCCAACCACCAGTGTCTGAAGAGCACATGGGCACTGGAGTCTAGTCCTGAGGGGGTGCTCACAGGCCTCAGTGGCTGGGACTGGCCTCCCCTGGGACCCCCACCCCCACCGTCTCCTGCCAAGGGGCCCAGGGGACGTGTCCCAGCTCTGTCTGGGACCTGCCTCCCTCCTGCCTCCTCCTCCTTCTCCTCTTCCTCCTCCTCCTCCCTCTCCTCCATTGATCAACAGTGACAAGTGACATTTGATTTCCATGTTTTCTAGTTAACATCAGGATGGCTTAGGTTTGGCAGGCTGCATACATTTTAGGGGAGAGTTGTTTGCCTTTGGGTGGTTGCATTGGTGGGGAATTTGCTGTTGGATGTTCTGTTAGTGTAGTGACTGGGGATCTGATCTAGCAGCTTACAATCCCATTTACACCTGTGAATAAAGAAACAGCATTCTTCATACTAAAGGCTTGATTATCAATATAAATGAAATATTGCAGGCAAGTAATTCCATATCTAGCCAGGAGGTGGTTTTGGTTTTTTCTCTTCTGACACTGGAGGTTCATTTAATAATATGGGCTGCCACTTTTTTTTCTGAAGTACTATACATTTTAAATATGAATTCACACAGTTTTACTTTTAGCTTAAAATCGAGATTTGCTCTATGTTGTCGGGTATTTTTTATATATGTGACTCAGGTCTTAATATTCACATTAGGTTGTCTCAGTTCCTTGCATGATATTAAGAGTTGTAGTTTACATTCTGTTAGTCACCCTTGGCTGCTTTGTCTTCAATAGACACAGACCAAGAACTCTCTCGCACCAGAGGCGTCTCTGAGGGAGGGTCCAGGGTCTGCTAGACACGAATTGTTATTCTTCACTGCTTTCTAAACATGAGCTGTGGGAGGCAGGGAGGGAGGGAGGGAGGGAGGGAAGAGCTAAATGAGATGACCAGTGGTCTGTGCAAAGCTGAGAGGTATGAGACTCAGGATCAAGTCCCACGTATGCCACAGAATTCCTTCATGAACTTTTGAAACCAGCTTTAGCTATGCTTACCAGATAACTTGCAATGCTGTGGAAATGTTCCCAAGCTAGTTAGACACCAAGAAGAGGGCTGCTATTCACACAGCACTTTGTTTAGGCTACTTAACCCCTAACTGACAAGCTGAGTATCTTCCAGGCTTGAGTATCTTCAGAGCTGCACTGTATTTGTAAACATCCCTACTCCATGCTTCAGCCTTTTTCTATGAAACCCTCCTTCCCTGATCACACATTTTTGACGAACTGCAAGGGGAGGTGCTATTTCTCACACTGTTTGGATGGCACCTAACAATGGATGCCATAATCCCTACCCGACAGTGTGATACAAAAAAACAGAAGGAGTGATCTGCTATTATTTGCCTGTAGTGCTCTATCAGACAGAGATAGCAAGCCAATTTTATACCCTTCAGAGTGAAAACATACATAAGCCTGTGGGTAGAATGATAAGATTGTAGATTGGATTAATCTTTCAAGAAGGATAGCAGGATCTGTATCACCTATGAGACATCTGAAGTGGTCTGGATGAACTGTTTTGTTCCAGTAGCAAGACAGATTAAAGGGAAAAAAAAAAAGGAAGGAAACCCAGACAGAATATCACTTAGACAGCGAAACAGTGACCACCACCAAGTCACACCCCACTAGCTATAGTTCTCTTTCCCCAGAGCACCTGGCTGGCCTGTAAGGCTTCCCATTAGTTGTCACAAGGTGGTGCAGGGGACAGTGTCCCTGTGTGCCCAAGGAACCTCTGCAGGTTGGCATTTCTTAACAAGGGAAGAAGACAGGCTATGCTGCCTTATCAGTGATTTCTGCCTCCAGCTTGCTAATGAGTGCTTTCCCTCTCCAAAAGCTACCTGGCTCCCTGTGTCTCTTTTTGGCAGTCTGCAGTTACTCTCATTTTGTTCCAAAGGATGCACTTTAGGTGAGACAATGTGCTGCTGGTTCAGAAACTTGCATGGCAGCTCACCTGGCTGTCCTGCACCTCCCCCTCTGTACCTGTGGTACTGCCCACCAAGTATTTCACCACTACTGAATCACCAACACAACGGCAAATAAAGCAGAAAGGGAAGAGATGAAGCACTGTGTTGAGCCATGCAGCCTAACAGCTGGTAAAGCATATTCCCAGAAGCCAGCTACCCTCCAAGCCAGGAATTGCATGGCATTCTACACCTAGTATTCTGAGGCATGCTGGGGCTTTATTTACAGGATTTTGATCTTATTTTTGGCTCTTCTGAATCATAGCCTGAATACTACTGTTAAACTATGGATCCAAGTGTCACAAGGGCATGCTACAATTATGAAAGATTAATGAGATACTTCATTAACCTCTGCACTTTTGACTGCTTGGAAATATCTCATCTGTGTTATTTTAAAGGAGAAAAGGGGGGAAAAATGTCTTAGTAAAAGGAAGCAAAATACTTTGGTGTTATTAAAACACTTTTGTGCCAGAATTTAGCACTGGGGTGTTTTTTTACTTTATCTTCTCTCTCTGCTCATACCTCCCACTGTTCTCCTTCCCCTGCTTTCTCCTTTCTCCCCAGGCCTGCTCTCACATCAACCTGAAGAAATCAATTATCTTCTCAGTGGTTTAGGGCATCTCACCAACAAACTACCAAAATTCAGGGAAGTTTGTACTCTCATGACTGTAGTTTTAATCTTCTTTCATTTTGTGACAGCTTTCCAACACCTCCCATGATTTAATGGTGAATTTAGAGGCAAGTTTATTGTAGGTAAAAGGAGGAAGGTAACTTCCTATTCATGTAGCTGCTTTATGACTCCTCTAAAGAAGTATCAAAACTAAAACACATATCTAAGAAAAGTAAGGTTTACTTTCTGAGGCTAAGTATTCTGTACAGCAGGACAGTTTTAAACTATGTTAGAAATTTTCTTCTGTGCTGTGGTGAAGAAAATGAGTAAATGAGGAAATATCACCATAATTATAACTCTGTTCAAGCCCCATTTTAATGTGTCCAGATTTTGCCTTAGAGAACTCATTACCTAGGTCTTGATTTTTAATTTTTTTTTGTCATACTGTACTTTGAATTTTTACAGGAATTCAGTGGATTAAGCACTGTACACAACATTTTCCCACAGTGCTAAATTGCTTTTTAAGTCTCTTAAATCTCATTCAAGTCCAGTAAGCCTGAGATTCCTGAATCATTTAGGTGTTCTTAAAGCTCTCCTTTAGTTTATTCTCTTTAGGGGTTACAGCCCTAACTCCAAAAGCTAATAGTTTAAAATTATACAAGATAGTGAAATAATTGAAGTGATCTGGATTTTGTGGAGGGGAAAAGTCAAAGACATATTAGAGGAGAAGGTTTCACACAAGTCTAACTGCATCATGTAAAGCTAACATACACCTTTTCCTATCCTTATTTCTTTGTTAATTCCAAGTTTCAGTGGTTTGTCCATGTCCATGCTTGAATTGGATAATAGGCTCTTGCTTCCATAGTCCCTGCTGATGTAATCTCAGGCTGGTCCACCTCATCTCCATAGTCACTTTATTGTCTGTGTTAAGGAAACATCCAATATTGTGTCCAAAGCAAGTTCTTTAACCTCTGCAAAACTGTGAACTTCTTTTATGTTTTTCTGTGAGATCCCCTATCCTCACTGGGGTCGTGCCAGTAACAAATTGCGCTTTTATGAGAGTTGCTCTTTTCCTCCTTTAAAAAGAAAATGAAGGAGGAAACACTGGTGACCTGTGACTCCAGAATATTGCTCTATTCTCAGTAATGAACCTGCTTTTGATGGAGAGAGAGTGGAATTTGGAAAAGGCTGAGGAACCACTCCCAGAAGAACATGACTTACCAGATAGGCATTGGGTGTAAATCACAGTCCTTAAATCTCACACCTGTAACAAGCTCCTAGCCCATCCACTCTAGTTCAGCTGATGCTCAGTTGTCACATTCTAGAGGTTTTCTTTGAATTTTTTGGCTTTCTTTTGTGCATAGAAGCTCTTCACTAATTAAAAACAATTCTTGAGGCTGAAGCACCAGTTGGTGATAGCCAGCTAAGCTTGCATCACTTTCACCAAACACTGTGGGTGAAATTCTGGTCTTACAGAAATTACTGCATAAAATTCCCATAAGGAAGGCTAAGATCTTGTCCCATAAGAACAGACAAAGGTCAACAGCCCTTAGCAGCCTTTTAATTTGCCAAAAGAAGGCCTAAATCTTCAGTTTCATTCAAAATTTGCACCTATAGATAGATTAGTAATTTAGCTAGTACCTAAAACATGCAACATACTTTTTCTGTCTGAAAAAGAATCCTGGAGTCTGGAGAAAGGCTAATGCAGTCAAGCAGTAACAAATTATTTATAAATGAGCATCAGGCCTTGTGTTGCCTTGCCAAGGCCTGCTTGGAAATGCACATCAATCACCTTTAACTGGTGTGCCTAATCTCCCACTTCAATTTTAGGGCCTTTTTTCATCCTTTTTCCCGTAAATATACCTTTTTTTTCCCTCCTCACAGAGGAACTGGTGAAGGTCAAACATCAGTCCCTCTTTTTATACTGGACAATTTAAAGTCTATAACGATGAACTCTATATTGAACGCTTGTCTTAGTTCAAGATGTTTCTAACTTGGACTTTTCACAAACTGTTATTGATCTCCACCTCCAAACCAGTAAATCCTTTCGTGTAGTAATTCCATAAATACAGTAGAGTTGGGAAGGCTTTGAATCTTCATTTGATCAAAAAGTTTCAAATCTCTCAGATAAATCTATAGCTCTCAGTGGCAATTTTGAAGGTGTCCAATCATCTTTCCTTGGACACTTAATGAAATTCCTTGAGTTTGTGTTTAATTTTTTGCTATGGTTCCATGACATCTTTCTTAAGTATGTTGTCCTCAGGTGACTGTCAGTTAAATATAGTTTGCATTTATCATTATAAGAAAGAGGTTACCCACTTAATAAATTTAACTAACTCTTTTTCCCTTCTTTTAATTTATGGCCACAGACAGATATTTCAGAAGAATGGAGGGGGTAAAATAATTACCTGAGTCTGCTTAATGTCTTCCTGTAAAGTTCTTTAAAAACTGGGTTAGTAAACTCAAATTGCTATTTATTTGGACTATTTATAATAAAGCCCATTAGAATCTCCATTGAAAATACTTGGATTGGGTGAAATTAACTTCTTACAGTCACAAAAAGAGGTAGCACTGGATACTAATTTAGATGTCTGAAACTGAGTGCCAAGCATTCTTCTTCACTCTTTGTTCTTTAGCTGCTTGGCAGTGTGGGAAAAGTAGCTGCCTCAACAACTATAGCTGGAGTTACTTCTTAAATTTGGTAATACAGGCCCGTATTCTGTCTGTAATCTACATATTTTCACTGGTAACACAGTTGTCCTGCTACCTGTAGTGTGTCCTTTCTTTGCTCTATAAGGGGTGGAAACAGTATTACAGAGATGAAGATAAGGGGTTTTTTTCCTGCAGAAATGAACTGTCATCATATTCAGAATATATCTCTTTTATTGCACATCTTTTTATCATTCACTAAAATAAATGTTCAAAAACACACCATGCAAAGTATCTCTCGATGACACACACAAATCAAAACCACCTTACTCTATTAGGCATTAGAAACATCTATTCATTAGTGATACGAGTTTTATGGTATTTTATAACTTTCCCTATTTCTGAGGCCTCGCCAGTGTTCAATAAAAAATACCTTCCTGTTTCTGTCCTGCACAGACAATCTTAGGCCTTCTCTCTCTTCTCTATAGGCAGTGTCCTAATCTGAAAGATATAATCTGAGTAAAATTCAGAGGAGCCTGAATTTAGCTTGAATTTGACTTTGAAGTTTGCTGCTTCTGTTTCAAACTTGGAGAAAGAAGATTTGTGTCTGAAAGTCTGTCTTCTCATTATTTGGCAACCTTTTCCTTCCAGTCTTGACTTCATTGTACATTAGCATATCACAGCTACTGCAATACTACTGCTGTCAAAAGAAGACAATAACAGAAGAAGGATTTGAAAAAATAAAGTTGCCCTTGCAAGGCCCTAGATTTGAATTGTTTATCATTCCTTTGGATAAAACCATCAAGTTTTTGGTTTAATCTAATTCACTCCTGATCATATGTTTTTCCTTTTGATACTCCTGTAGTCTCCCAAGACTTTCTCTGATTTTAAGAAAGCAGTTTGTTGGCCAGATAAAACAAGGCCACAGCTACAATTAGCTAAATCAAGGCCTCATTATGATTTTGCAATTTTTTTCCCAAGGGTTTTCACTTTTAAATTCCTCTCAGTTTATCAAACAATCCCTAATTACTCTTTAACATCCAGTTAAGTTTAATGCTTTGTGTATTTTGTATTCAAACAAAGAAGTTTTGTTGATCATTTATGCTAGTTATGAAGCTCTGCTTTTTCCCTTCGTCCTTATTCCCAAATGTGAGGTGATTGCAACCAAGTGAAATTCTTTTATCACAAGCAATAAAGCCAATGGTTATTAAATAGTAGCCTATCATTTGCATTGGCTTTGTTGCACTTTTAATGAAAAGCATGATAAAAGAAGTGCAGAGGAGCCCACAATAAATGTTTTAGGATAGTAGTTCTGCCTTGTAAAGATTTGCAAATCCCTGAGCTTGATCACAGAGAAACTACAGCGTTTTTATTATTGTGCAATGTAGGGTCTGGGAAATGTTCACAATGTTTGAAAACAGTCTTCAGTTACTAAAATTTCTTTCAGGATATGCTTGTGTTCATTAAAAAAAAAAAATCCATCCTCTTTGTCCAGTAACCATCCTTCCTCCCAACAACAAAAAAAGCATGGTTATATTTTTCCTGTAAACTAAAGTAATATATACTCACACATACAACAAGTATATATAACAGGTATTTGGAATGTCAGGTTTAAGTCCTTTGAGCCTGCAAAATCTAAGCAGGAAAGGGGCCAGACTGTGTTTCCAAACTTTAAATATGTCATCACATTTGTGAAAGACTGGTTTTGCACCAGGGAAAGTAGCAGTAGAATTTAAAGACTCGATCCAAGAGACATAACAAAGGATGATTTGAAGGACTTCACTTATAGTAAATACAGGGCTGTTAAATCAGTATGTGCCAATGAACAGGATGTGACCACCAACTCTCTAACACCTCGCTGAGATCCAGCACCCCTACCATGTTAATCTGATGGAACACATGCTCTTAAAACCACACAATGTGCCAGCAACTGACCAAAAAAAATTATGAAGGGTGTCAACTTTGACATTCATTTGGCAGATAACAACACCTGATGTTCATCTGTCTGCATTTAAAGAACTGGCCAGCTTGCAGTTCATCAGCATTGCCTTTGTTCAGGGTCTGCCTTATGAATGACTGCCTGTGAAGTTCCAGGTGAATGCCTTCTTCCATTTTTTTTACAAGAGAAAGGAGATACTCAAAATAAACTCACAAGGGACAAAAAGTAATTGGAGAGTAACACCCCTCCTAAAACATTCCTACAGCTGTTTTAACCCAGAGTACATTTGGATAGTGCTCTACACCACATTCACCTTACTTAATGTTTATGTGACTTGACTTCTTTTTCATTCTCTGGTACAAAGTGGAAACCTATTAACTCTTCTATACTAAAGAAACATGCACAGAGAACAAAGAACAAGAAAATTAGAAGATTCCCCAGGCTGACTTGCAGTCTGGCTAACATGGACTGAGACTGGGATAACACCCTGGGAAACTGATATGAGCCATAACCCATCAGAAAATACATAGAAGAGAATCACAGAATGATTAGGTTTGGAAAAGACTTTCAAGGTCATTGAATCCAACCTTTGACCAAATACCACTATGTCCAGTAAGCCATATCACCAAGTGCCACATCTACTCAGTTTTTGAAAACTTCCAGGCATGGTGACTCCACCACTTCTGAGGCTTACCCACTCTTTCACTGAAAAAATTTTTCAAAATATGTGACTTGAACCTCTCTTGGTGCAACTTGAGGACATTTTCCCTTGTTCTGTCACTGGTTGCCTGGGAGAAGAGACCAAGTCCCAGCTTGCTACAACTTCCTTTCAGGCAGCTGTAGAGAGAGATAAGATCTCCCCTGAGCCTCCTTCTGTCCAGGCTAAACATCCCCAGCTCCTACAGCCAGCAGTCTGAGGACTGAAGGACTTTCCAGACCCTTCACTAGCTCTGTTGCCCTTCTCTGTATGCACTCCAGCACCTCAATGCCCTTCCTGTAGTGAGAGGCCCAGAACTTGAGATACTTAAGGTATGGGCTCACCAGTGCCTGATACAGGCCAGGATGCCATTGGCCTTCTTGGCCACCTGGGCACACACACTGGCTCATGTTGAGTCACGGTCAACCAGCAGCCCCACAGCCCTTCCTGCTGGGCAGCATCCCAACAACCACTCTTCCCTCAGCTTGTCGTGCTGCAAAGTGCAGCATGTTGTGATCCAAGTGCAGGACCTGGCAATTCACCTTATTGAACCTCATACCACTGGCTTCAGCCCATTGATCCAGCCTGTCCAGATCCTTCTGTAGAGCCTTCCTGCCCTCCAGCAAATCAACTTGTGCTGTCTGTATGTATGGCCAAGCAATAAATATACAGCTACGAGGAGTAACTGCCTGAAGGCAATGGTTTATCTACATGGAAACTGGTATGCATTTCAGTTTTGTTATAAAGCCACTGCAGGTTTAAGTATTGCTTAAACCAAGGCATAGATAACTTCCTGGATATTGAAAAGAGGTGGACCTGTCATGTTGGACCTCATCTAATAATGTTAAACTGTCCAAAAAAGTGGCATCCCTATTGAAGCTGAAGCTATCTATTTATTACTATTTCCCATGGAAAATGTCACTGAGAACAGATGTATTCCTTCAACTTACTTCTATAAAGTAGAAGTGCTACAAAACTGTTTCGTCAGAGAAAGAGAACTGCTGTCCTTTGACTTTCTTAAGTCTTGCTTGATGGCTTTTGATACATGGTCACATTAAGACTCTGTGCTTTATTCCACCGATATATTTTCAAAATTCGGTCAGGATGCCTTTATGTTTTGCACTTTTCTTTCAAAGTTAGATGCTGGGAACAGTTCAGGTCTTTCAATTTCAAGGTTGCAGCCCTTAAAATTTACCCTCCTCAAAAAGTGTCTTGACAAGTTTCAGAGATCTAGAATTAGAAGTAAACAGAGTTGACAGGACCATTTAACTTCTGTTCTTAGGTATTCCTCCTGTAATAATGCAAGGATGACATAAGGAGATGCCAGAATCCATTATCCATTTCCTTCTCTGATATAATTTAGATAGTTAATACAGGACTGGTTTATTGCTGAAAAAAAATCTGTGATATTTAGTCATATACTTTTATTGTTAATATTTTGTTTAGTAAGCTGTTTTTCTGTAATTTTCCACTTTATCCCTACAATTTTTTAAATATTTGTCAATTTCAGATGCACTTTTCTGGATGGGTAGACCCCTTAGAAATATGAAGTTCCTGCAAACTTTGTGGTGAGAGGACACTGGGGAGGAGAAATTAGATACTTGTGTGATTTTGTACTAACAGCGAGTCCACATAGACAGTTATCCATGAATCCATAGAAAACAGGGATTTACTCTCTCTGATATTCAGAAACTAGTTAAAATTTTCCTTTTCTTGTGACCATGGTCATGACTGAGAATAAACTGCATTCACAGTTAATCTTTTCCAGGTGCATGCATGCTATCAAATTGTTGTCTCTACACAAAGCACACTTGATTCTCCTAGCAATCTGCACTGAGCATATTTCTTCTTTTATCACTTTAGTTGCCCTCACTGGTTTCTTTCTGATTTATTTCATATTTTGGGTCAAAGCCAGTGCTTTTCCACCAGCACCAACTTGACTTACAAAATAAATCTTGGCATAACAGAAACAAAAATAATGGCAGCACCAGAGTGGTGTGTACAAATGCAGACCTGGCCTCGAAGAGTTGATGTAAAATAGCGCTTCTATTGCTCCCTTGATTCTTCACTGGGTAATGCTACTCTTTATGCATTTCAAAACAGCAATCACCTCTTTTTGCAGCAGTAGCTTCACACTTCATGCTTGTCTGGAGTTAATGGGCTCAGGCTGCATTGGGATATCTTGATTAAGCTTTGGTATGGTGAAACACTTCAGGTGTACTATGTTTGATCACAGCACCAGCCTGCACAGCAGAACCTCTCTCCTTCCCCAGCAAAGCACCTGGAGCATATGGCTGGGGTTTTTTTACTAGTGTTTACTGCAGTTTAGCTGCCTCCTTGGCAGTTTAACTGCTCATCTTAGTGTGTCTTAGGCTATTTAGGCCAAACAGCCCAATCTGGTGGTCAGCAGTTAGACATTTAAAACATTAACAAAGCACTGAACAAGTAGATGGACTTTTATCTGATTTTTTTTTTCCCTCTTTTTAAAATCAGTAGGATTTCTGAGTGCTTGAGACGTCTAAACATCACATCACTTTTGCGGCATATAAAGTTTAAGACTGAAGTGTTGATATTGTCAGTAAGTGGGATTTAGGAAAAGTAAGCTCCTCAGCTGCATGTCCCAGCAGGGGCAGTGGGAAAAGAGAATCTGAATGAAGCTAAAAACAGGGGAAATCCACTCCTGTTTGTTTAGCATATGCTACACCACATTCAGTCAAGGTAGATGGAGAAAAGGTTACCACAGTTCAGCTACTTCTGAACACAAAGTAGAACTTGACTTTGGCAAAATTTCAATTATTACTGTGTTCCTGGTGTACCAGAGGAGAAAAAAAGTTTTAATTGCTTCCCTAGTTGGACTGATTAGACTTTTCTTATGCAACTGATAAGTAGTCTCTTACTTAATAAAATAAGGATTATGTCTCTAGAAAGATGACTCCTACTGGAGCTTGCAGAGGTAGCTAATTCAAAGACACCACTCTAAGGTACAAGCCTGCCAGTCTGAAGTTCAGCAGTAGAAACATGTTGACATAGTTATTCCTTATATGAATGTATTAAGCATTGCTATATCTAATGTAATTAACTGTCTGAACTGGTTTTTGGTTTTGTTTGGTTGGGGTTTTTTTTGTCACAAATGCCCATATTTTTATATAAATACATATATATGTATATATATTTTACACGTAGCATGCACAGCAAAAACTGATTTGTTTATATGTGTGGTCTGTGTGTAAAGTCTTGGTTTTTTACCTTGAAGGAATATAAGCAACCTTCTACCACCCCAAATATTTTGTCTGGAAATTTAAGTGGATGCTTCCCATGGGCTGCCTTTCCTTTGAAACAAACTTCCAGTCCTAACTGGATCTCCTATGAGGCGTCACCTCTTGGTGATTCAGTGCAGCACTTCGTGGATGGAATATCCCTGGTAAGCTGCAACTCCCATGTAGCTCCAACAGAGCAGAAATCTTCATTTTCTTGGAACACTCAAATGTTTTCTATCTTCCAGGTACTGCTCATAAAAATACAGCTTTTTGTAAATTAAATGCAAGTTCTGGATAGAAGATAACTCAGGAGAGCCATAGACTAAGGGTTTAGTTACAGAATGTGCTTTTCTAGCACAATGTACCTTACAATCTGTGGTCACTTTTTAAGCAAGTAATTAAATATTACTGTGAAGTATGTAAGAAAAATTATACCCATTTAACAGATGCCTGAATGGAAACAAAACAAAGCAGTAGCTGGTAGTCCCCAGGAGAGCCAGAATACTGCATTCATTTCCAACTTTTGTATCTTAGCCTCTTTCATAGCATCACATATTGTCTTCCAACTGCAATTTTCACAATTATTTCTCAGTAGATCAACTTTCTTTGAACTACAGCATTTAAGCAGATGTTTTAATTCATCCTCATCACCTCAACAAGCAAATGCTCATTATCCTTGGAGACTGTTACTCTGAAATTGCTGGTTTTGCCTTAGACAGTGACCTCAGGAACATCCTGGTGGCCCTGTAAAAGAACCTGAAGCATTCAGCATTGTCATATTGATAAAACAAGTTGGCTACTCAGGACTGGTGAAGAAGAAGCCTTTGCAAAATAGTTACTGGTGGTAATTCTAACTGTTCTGTTATCCAAAATGCCTTGTTGCCAAACATTTGTTGTGTCTTATTTTGGTCATGGCTCAGATATTTTATAATACAGTAGGTGGCCTTTCAAGAAGAATCAACATGGATTTTTTTTCTTTCATATTTCTTTATCCTGTGTTTTATAATCCAATTCTACTCTAAGCATCTGAAAATGTCTTTACTTCTGCTGATAAAGCTTTTTGGGTTTTTTTTTTGGTTGGTTGGTTGGTTGATTTGGTTTGGTTTGGGTTTTTTTGTAATTTGTGGGAAGGCTATTTTAATATAACACCTATTGTTAGAGGCTTATTTACCAAAAAATCATCATTTATGGTTAGAGCCTTGAACTAGAAGCTGTTCTTATTTGCATTACTGTAACACCCTCAGGTCTCTTAAGAGATCTTGCACTTGCCTTTGTATTACACTAAGATATTATAGACAAACAGTAAGATGCCATTTACCATTCCTATCCCTGAAGAGCCCTCAACCTTCTTGTTAGATGCCTGACCTGTATGCTCATTACTTTTTCTTCTTTCCCTCTCATCCATATGCAGTTTATTCTTCTTGCTATTTCGCTATTTTTACTCATAGGATTAATCCCTACCACGGAAGGGTTTGAAAACAGCAGTTATATTATTCTGGCACTGTACAAATACCACAGTCCCAACCTGAAATACTTACAGTTTAAGATATAGGCTTGCTTCTGGGGTGGGTTTATTTAAAGAGGGAATTGTGCCCGAATATGAATATGAATGGAGTTAGGCTAGTTTTATATGAATTTCACTGTGAAAACAAACTTTCTTACTCAATCCTACATCTCCTTTATTTACTTTCTCGTTACAGCCATGTAATTCCATACACTTTGACAAAATGAATTATGTCTTATGCTAGCATTAACAATATGAGAAATAAATGCAAACAACACATTATACAGGTAAACACTACAGGACATGGCCATTAGAGGATATACTGGAATGCAAATTGTATGCTTCAGATGCTGAAAATGATTGTAATGTGCTCACATTTGGTTATTTTTATTCCCCTCGATTTAGTCCAAAGTACTGGAGATGCTTGGTGGGTCTGTTACTCTGAGATAGATTACACGATGCAATTACTTCAGTAGGAGGAAACACTCGCCTGGAACTGCATGGAAGTCAATTTTATGCAGTTCAATTTGGATTTCAAAACAGTCTCCTACACACAGAGCATAAACACTCTCCCTCTTGTCTAGGTGGAGGCAGTAAAATGAGGCTCCTAATTCACACTGGGTGGTAGGAAGCGTGCTGGGACAGGGACACACTGCTGCAGTCTGTGCCAGAGGAGGGAGTCCTGGGAACATGGGAAAATGGTGCAAAGCTGTATACAGTTAGCACTGTGAGATTTGTAATGGCTCCATTGATAATTGTAACACTGGTCAATAAAAACTGGATTTGGTTTTGTCTCCTTATTTCCAGATTTTGAACNTATTTCCAGATTTTTAACTTATTTTGCTCTTTTTTTTTTTTTCTTTAATTCTTCCCCCTCCCCCAGGTTGGTGGGGTTTGTTTTGTTTTGTTTTCTTTTCTTTTTTTTTTGTTTTTTTAATGGTCTTCATCAAGCAGCTGTTCCTCGTGTAGGCACCTAATCACTGTTGCTTTTCATTTGCCATAGTCCCACCAGGACTCTCATGTCATCAAGACATGTTTCTTATTCTTTAAGGTGGTGACTAAAAGGCACATTAACCAGATCCTTTGGTGTCATCCACAGAAATTACCTATTGTCAAGGTAAACAAAGACTAAGACTTCAACTCTATTATCTTCCTTTTTCCCCTTCTTTCTTCTGTTTTATACGTTTCTTCTTTTTTTTTTTTCTTTTTTTTCCAGCCACTTCCATCATAGGAGGGCAAAATTCCCAGTCCTTTTTTTTTTTAATCACTTTTAATCACTTTTAATCACTTAAAGCAAGTCAACAGCAGCCTTACTACCTGCTTTTATAGTGAGTATGTGAAAAAATTCTGCTCATAAAACAACTGTAAGCTTAACTTTTTGGCCTCTAGTTTTTTTTTATTCCTTGCTGAAATGAAGAGAAATGGAGCCTTCCTCTGATTTTGCCAGTAGTTACAGCCTGCAGCTTTACCTCTGTAAAACTGCATTCTAGTTGGTGAGCTAGATTTAAGTCTTACAGTTCACACTGCATTAGTCACTGCTCTAGTCGTCCTCTGAAGTGTCATTTTATTACATATAAGAAAGTCATAACTAGTGTTATTGTTTTAACTGTAATTGTTGAAGTATTTATTATTCTACATAGCAAATATACTCATTAGACTGGACTAATTCTCCAAGAAATTTTTTTTGGCAGAGCTTTTTTTGGTGGGCAGTAAGGAGGATTGAATTGTTTATTTTTTTGGAAAGCTTTGAAAAGATGTTTAAAGAACCTTATGGAGAACAATACTAAATCTAAATCCCTCTATTTTTAATAAGCAGAAAATGCAATTAACCATCTTTCCCTAGAGTAGCAATATAGCAGGCTCCAGCAGGTGTGTTACTATTGCAATATCAAAATAAAAAGTCTAGTCAGCCTTTCACTATAAAAATAAGTGAAATGCAGAGCAGATGCTGTAATAACCATTAATTTACATTCACCAACTATATTTGTTGTAAAAGTAGATGAGGACACTGGAAAAACAAGTTATTTTTGGCTCTTCCCTGCAATATCACAAGAAAACTACTGTAATGTGTTTAGCAGCGCAATGAATACATATTGACCAAATTTATCTCTGCTATAACCCTGCAGAAATGTAGAATGAATTTAGTTCTAAATTTTACTTTGTGGAAGGAAGGGTAAAATTAAAGGAGTTTATTGAACATCACCAGAAAATTTCCAGATCTGATACTGAACCAACTTTGAAAAGCTTCACAAGAAAAATAGAATGATATGCAGATTTTACCCAAATTTTACTGTTCAGAATTTACAGTTGTAACTTTCTATTAGAAACAGATTTTAATGAGCTGTGTAATAACCTATATCCAGAGGAGCTCAAAAAGAAAGTAGCATTTTTTAGATGCTGATTTCTGTAAGACTTCTGTGCTTAGCATTGGGATCTTTGCACAGATTTTACCATGCAGGATGTCCCTGCAGAACCATGAGCAGATGTAGGCACATCTGGACTACTGGGTCAAAGGGTCAGGAGTGCCTTAGGTTCTCTGGTAGGTTTCATGTGGGGATGCTCAAGTGCTCTATGTAACTTTGCTGTAGGTCAATTTATGCTATTTATTTATTTAATTTTAGAGATAAAAACAAAAAGCTGAACCAGCCTTGACAGTTTACTAGAGGATTTGAAAGTCCTCACTACAAAGCACACTGTTCAGATACTGAAATAATTTGATCCTAAACTCATAGGATTTATATAATTTCTGTCTGTTGTGCAATATTTGACACCCCTTTCTACTAATGGCAAAGGATAAGAAGCAGTGAAATAATTTCAAAATTATTCTTGACTTCATTTTTCATGAGATATTGGTATTAAAACAGAGTTTTGACTTCTCTGCGAAGTTGTCTTTTTGTATTGAGACTACAATCTAACAGATCGTGGTTCTAACACATCAAGACATAAGCCTTATTCTCTCTTCTTGTTATTCATGCAGGTGAGTGCTTATGATATTTTGTCTGTATTACAAAGCAGATTTTTTTTAAGCCCTTATGTATATCTGCCTTAGTTTTGAATGCAAACTTGATTAATGACTTTTCCTGGTGCCTTGCTAGACCTGTGAACCGCATTTGTGTGAATTGTTTCAGGCTGGCTGTGAAGCCAAACTTTCAGGTTTTCCAGCTCAGCAAAAAGACACACATTCTATAAATTGTCAGAGGTTCACTTTAGTAGAAAAATTTTCAGAGGCTTTTGTTTTGTGCCTCTGATTTTTCAATGAAAACAACTGAGAAAATTCACTACAGATCTGCTGGTAAATTTAGTTCAAGGTGGGCATTTTTCAGAGAGTAAAAAAACATGCTTGAAGTCTTTTTCCAGCTGGAATTGTAACCATTGTGCTGCATCCTTATTTTTAGTAAAAGAGCTAGTGCTTGTGAGTTTCATGCTGAGCAAATTTGAACAAGGTGAGATAAATAGTCAGACAGTGACTTTCAGTGAATCTCCCGCATCAATCACACAAAGGACGAGGGGGGGAAGAGAGAGAAAGAGGGAGGTTCTCAGATGAAATGAGGAGATATATGATGGTTTGAGTTGCTTTGGGAAAGAAAGACACCTTATGATAGAGACAAGGCAATAAAGGGAGAGGATGGCATGTATGTATATGTCACTTTTCAGTGGCCCTGTGTATGGTTCTGGCTTTAACTCTGACACAGAGGGATATTCACACATGACTGTGGTGATTTTACATTGCCAGCTGCTTTCCCTGGACTCTCTCCGTTGTCAGTGGAAAGCAAATATTTCTCTGGAAGGTAATTCAGAAAAGAAGACTAATTTAGTTTAGCAGAATTGGTCTTTAGAGAATATCTATTTTTCTCCATTGCCTATGGAGGGCATCTAAATCTGGGTTTAAAGATAAATGGTGTGATTACTTTCTCTTTTCCTCAGCAGTTCTGCCCTGACTTTAAAGATCCCAAGAAACTGGACCATGTGATGTTTCTTCTGGAGATCTCTGGAGCACTCAGATACATACAAGGGAATGCATTTCAGATGCCAGACTTGAAGAGCTTAAATTCTTAGACAAAACGCATTTAAAAGACATGGAATTCAAAAGTTGAATCTCTATTAACCAACTGGTAATGGACTTAAAAAGAGGATATGGTCATAGGGGCTATAACCAGAGTAGAGGATTGATCTTGACTGGCTACATGGGATAGAAAAAACAGGTATCACATTGTGAACAAGTATTTTATATCCAAATTGCTATCTGGAAAGGAAACTCTTAACTTTACTTGCATTGAGCACACCTCCACAGAATGGTGTTTTCAAGAAAATGTGAGTTCAACAAAAGTTGTGTCTACCTCAACAGGTCAAGCAGTGTAAAGCAAGTAGATGTGTGGGATAGAAGAATTGATGGTGAGCATCTTGAACCCATTGTGCTTGGTTCACAGTGTGAGTTTGCGGGGGGCACAGGGGGTTGTTCTCTGGACTAGCTTTAGTGCATCAGTTACCTTGAATGGATGCACACACACAAAAGCTACACATGGTAGTAGGGAATGTCTTTCCTATTTTTGTCATTATTATTTTTATAGTACATTTTTGCCTTTCTTTTATTTTTTACACATCTCATTTATTTTTCCTCACTTTCAGTTATTTTTATCATTCTTCTCAGGTTACTAGGACTTCAGGGAAAAATTTGTAGCCACATGGACTCCACTACCCATTGGCCAACTGTTTAATTGCATCTTGACATGTCCAGTGTCTCCAGGCAGCATGAATTGTGACAGAAACACTGGGAAGCTAAAATGCTTGTAGTGTGCACTCTCTCTCATCCTGTACATATACCATGAGCATCTCATGGCACATATGTGCTTTAAGCTTCCCATTACCTTTGGGCATAGCAAAAAAACAAATTACTATTTTATGGTCCTGACAGTAAAACATAAAAGCACCACCTCCA
Source organism: Notiomystis cincta (assembly GCA_013398075.1). Taxonomy (NCBI): domain Eukaryota; kingdom Metazoa; phylum Chordata; class Aves; order Passeriformes; family Notiomystidae; genus Notiomystis; species Notiomystis cincta. Next base: position 38,302 of record VZRX01013148.1, on the reverse strand, counting down.
CAAACTCCACGAGAACTTGCCCAGTTTTTTAAGTGTGGGTAATTAAGGATCTGCCAACCTTATCTGTGGCACAATTCTAACAGTAGTGTTCTCCTGCTGGCCTACTACTGCTATCCCAGGGAGATTCAGCCATGGAGGAATTAATCATCAGCAAATTCTATTCAGGTACTTCCCTGTCTCCCAAGATTCTCCAAAGGGTGATAAGGTTCATGTCCATGTGGTTTTTAACGTGAAGAGCAGGCAGGAATTGGTGACCATCCAGAGTATCTGAAAGGCAAGGAAGAACAATGTGGGTAGCTTTTCAACAGGAGTGACCCAAAGTGGGTGTTTTTAAACCACAAATTTTACTTTAGAGCTGTTCTGCTCAGGTATGATGCACTTTAATTAGAATTTGGAAAGAGTACAAATGAAAACAGATAGGAAAGGGAAGAACTGTTTATTGGCCTTGCCTTAGCAGACAACTTGCTGGAGAAATGCACATTCTCATTGCACTTGCTACACCATTTATTAATATTGCAGCAGAGGATGGTACAACTGTAATCATTTGTGATTTCAATAATTTAGATCAATACACAATTCATGAATTCTGTGTTTGCACATTTGGAGAATGCTACAGCTGAAGAGGATCTACTGAAAATGTAAGAGATGAGTATTTCTAATCATATCCATGTTCTTTTCAGTTCTCTGAGAGAACAAGACAGCTACAAAATGCGAAGATCCAGGTAATTACTGGCATTAAAACTGCTGCAAAATATATGAATGAATGCAGGTCATAAAACAGGAAAAAAATTACCCATGAACCTGAGTGTTGAAAACAGTGTGTAAACACTGTATATTTTTAGCTCTTGAGCTACCAGACAGCACAAAACCATCTCTCTTCAAATGAAATCAGCAGCCCACCTTTCTTTTCTTTGTACCTTAGTACATAAGGATGTGTGTTTATATATTTGTGTCACGGGTATAAAATACGCCATTATCTATCTATCATCTATCTATCTATCTATCTATCTATCTATCTATCTATCTATCTATCTATCTATCTATCTATCTATCTATCTATCTATCTATCTATCTATCTATCTATCTATCTATCTATCTATCTATCTATCTATCTATCTATCTATCTATCTATCTATCTATCTATCTATCTATCTATCTATCTATCTATCTATCTATCTATCTATCTATCTATCTATCTATCTATCTATCTATCTATCTATCTATCTATCTATCTATCTATCTATCTATCTATCTATCTATCTATCTATCTATCTATCTATCTATCTATCTATCTATCTATCTATCTATCTATCTATCTATCTATCTATCTATCTATCTATCTATCTATCTATCTATCTATCTATCTATCTATCTATCTATCTATCTATCTATCTATCTATCTATCTATCTATCTATCTATCTATCTATCTATCTATCTATCTATCTATCTATCTATCTATCTATCTATCTATCTATCTATCTATCTATCTATCTATCTATCTATCTATCTATCTATCTATCTATCTATCTATCTATCTATCTATCTATCTATCTATCTATCTATCTATCTATCTATCTATCTATCTATCTATCTATCTATCTATCTATCTATCTATCTATCTATCTCTTTAACAGACTCAGTTTCCAAAGCACAGCATATCACAGGATATCAAAATGCCATGGGATATACATTCCAATGCAAAACTTCCTAAGAACTCTCAGCAGTTTTGGGGCAGTAGGACTTCTCCACTGGATGTAAAGTGAGGCAATCTGATGTGATGAACAGTAAGCATCAACTACCACTTTGAAAATCTGAGTCTGAGGTGAATAGTGGTTCTTGATATCTTTCGGAGATAACAATGTGGGTTGCAAGAGACTATTTTCTTCTGTTTTTTTGGTTTTGGTTTGGGTTTTTTTCCCATGTTTCAAAAATCTCAGATGTTGGGGTGTTTTCTGACTAAAGCCCAGTTTTGTGGGCATTTAGAGGTAGAAAAATGCTGCTGTAAATGAAGAGAAAAACCCACAAAATAAGAGAACTAACTCTGTTGCTAGACAGTCAGTTCATGGAACCACTTATGCCTAGCAAGCACGTAACTATGTAGGAAAGGAGGGCAGATTCTCCTCTGCTGGCAGACCAGTTATATTTGAAAAGACAATGTGTCATCTGTCACGCTCGATGGCATGAGAGCTTTCTTTTCTGGACATAAAATGTAATCATTGCCAGAGGTTGGAACTTGGCCTTGGCTCTTAAATTTATTTATTTATATTATTTGTCATGAAAAAAATGACAAATCGAGGTAAACATCTTCAAAAGAAAACTGATGACCAGATCAGAAACAATAGTTGAAACAAGATGAAGAGATTAGAGTGGTTTAGATTTCTTTTGAAGAAAGATCAGCTTACATTTTTCTAGCTGTCAAAATTATTGATAGTTTAATTTGTAAGTCTTTTTGTGCCAACCTAATTTTCATTGATGACATGAAAACTTTATGACTCAAAAATTAGATATCATTTTTATAGGTGATTTCAAAGAGAATTTTTAAATAAAACCTCAAAGCTCCTGTTCAACTGAATAATTCCTGCCTCAGCTTTATTGTTTATAGTGATATGTTTACATAGACATTGCAACAAGTTTTAACACAATGAGATAATTTGGGCTGCTGTCATTTGAAATTAGCCTATTTACTCTTAAGAGTAAATTTATTCCCAATTACTCTTAAGAGTAGTAAATGTGATAGTCATAAAACCGCACTACTATGCTTATTTTGCAGTCACCACAAATGGTGGTGCAACGTCAGATCAGAAATTTTCAGAAAATTTTCATACTGGTGTAGATTGAACATGTGGTGCTTCATGAGAAATGGAAATATCTTGCTGAATGTTCTTTCAGTTTTCCTTTAAATAGAGAGAAAAGAAAGCCCCAAGAATTATTTATTGTTTGGGTATGAAAAGTGTCATTCAGAAACATGGCAACAATGAGTAATTCTAACTTTAGATAAAGTTGAAAAAAGCTAAACTGTTTAACTCGGTCATCAAGGAAAAAGAATCTGAATAACTACAGGATCATCTTGTAGAGAAAAAGTAATTGACGGCTGCATTTTTTTGTTTGATACAGCTCTTCAAAAAAAGAAAAAGAAAGGGGGGGAAGAAAAAAGTCCTAGTAGTATGTGCTGTTGAGAATCCTGTTTTATAATGCAGCCACTATAAATTACAAGGACATAAATAAAGAGATTCTAGTAATGTCCTTATCCAGATGAGCTGCGCTCTCGTGATTAATTATGCCACCAGAAACCTGTGTAATCTATAGCTGCCTGTCTTATTTATCTGTCTATTGGGCTATCAAATGTTCCCATTTCATTAAGTGCTAGCTCTCTACTGAGAAGGTACTTAATATTTTGCATTGCTGTGGGCTTATTCTAGGGTTTCATGCTCCAAAGCCCAGTAGCCCCATCTAGTTTCTGCTGTTTTCCAGGCAATGCCCTCTGTCAGCAGCTCTCGAGTTACCACATCAGTGGCTTTTCACCTGTGACGACAAATTTCTGATTAGAAAGCCTTCGTTAGGGGGCTACACCTTTTCCAGTATATTTGTTATTTGTAGGAGCTCTGTAAATAAGGCTAGAGATTTTCTAGAATTCTAAATGCTCCCTTTCTCCCTCTTACACCTAGCATATGCCAACTAACTGGCAGCATGAGGGTGTCCCTACCTCAGGGGAAAACTTTCTGTCTTGAAAGAAAGAATGTTTTTGAGGGCAATTCAGTGTATTTTTCTTCAGAGTATGGTACTTCCTGGAGGCAAGTTCACAATTTAAGCCCTCTGTAGTCAGGGGAGAGAGGTATTTCCAGAGGGCAGATCTGAGCCACAGCTAGGCTTACTTGTCCTCTGGAAATGCCTCTACATTTCTCCTAACTGTAGTAGGAGCCTAAGATGATCAAAGCTACAGGAGAAGTGGAGCAACCAAAAGGGTTTAGTTTGTCAGGAGAGCTGCCAGGTGGGGGTGCAGCAGCCTCTGATCAGACTTGTCATGAAGTGACAGGCAATGAAGTTGTTCTGACTGTTAAAGAACAGAAAAGGAGAGGAATACACAGTTGGAAATTACTTTTAAAAATATTACTGAACATTAAAAAATGTGATTTGAAGGATAGAAAAAATTGGACAAATTTATCCTATGTTCCTACTCTTCATTCTTCCAGGTCAAAAATTATCAGTCTGTAATTTCTGTGCGTTTTCCAGTTGCTGACATTTTCAGAGGAGAAAAAATGACAGCTTTTAAGGAAGGAAAATGAGAATAAGGAATGGAAAAGATGAAGTTAAAAATACAACAGGTTCCTGGAGATATGGAAAGTGAGCAGCAGTACAGGAAGATTTGAAAGAGCAGAGGAGCATTGTGAACAAATTAATTTGATCAAATTTGATGGAATTAATTAGATTTTCAAACATGAATATGCACAGGATGCATGCTATGTGTGTGCACATAAGACAGATAGAATCAAGGAAAATATAAACTGTCACTTCCCAAGGCTGTATTAGTTGTACATAACCCATTCTCAGTGAGATAACCTGTTCTTAAAACCTCCCTCTGATGAAGGACCCCCAGTCTTGCCTGGGAGTGTATTATGCTGTTTAACCATCACTCTTTGTTCTCCTAACAGCTACTATAAATCTTACTTGTTGTAGTTTAACTTCATTCATGTCCTATTCATTGTGAAGAAGGAGAAACAGAACATGCTTCTCCGCTACAGCCTGCTACATATTTAAACAGTTGTAGTGTTCTTTACAACCCCCTCTTGTTCAGATATATTTCCTAGGCTTCTGTTATGCCCAGCTGTTTTCCATCCTTATTAACAAATGTGCTCAAAACTGCCCAAAAAACCTCCACTCGAGAGCATCTATCTCAGTTTCTGAGTGATGTGAAAATATGTCCCTATGCTGACAGGCAGCACTTTCATTTGCATGTCTTCTTATATGTCATAGGAGACCACTATTGATTCATGTCTTTAAAATCTGCTTTAATACTCATTTTTTCCCCATGGTTAAGCATATAAGGTGCTGTCTTATGGGTGAAATTTGACTGTTCCTGGAAAACTGTATCATATAGCTCTTGTCATGTCTTGCCTTAGGTTTTTTTTGTAATTCTGGTCCCAGTCTCTTAGTGTGTTGCAGTTACATCTACCTTGAGCTCATCAGACAATGTAACAAACTTATTCTCCATTTCATCATTCTTGGTACTTGGGCAAATGCTGACAGGGCTCAAAAGAAAACCTGTAACACCCCTTGATATATCCACATCAATAGCCAGCCACTGTAGCTTCTCTCTGACTATCCTTTTCCAAATACTCTTGTGACCACCTTTGAGTAGTTTCATCAGGAAGCAATGATGCATTTAGTCATCTTTTTCTAGGATGCCCAGTTCAGCCTCAGCTCTCATTTTTGGCTGCACTTCATAATGAACATTGATATTTGTACAGCTGCCTTCTATCTTCCTGGTTGCCTGATTATTTTCCAACAACTTTTGTAATTACCCTTGAAGAAGTAAATTGCTATCTATTATGCACAGTCCATCTGTCATTATGATAACTGTTCCTCTCTTCATAATATTTCCATGTTGGCTGTAACTGGCAAGCTTTTGTAGCTTGGCGAAGATTTCATGAACTCTCTTGTCTGTGCTGTGAGGAACAAAGAACAAATTTCAAAGGTAGGAAGACAACACTAATGAATATAGCTGCTACTCACTTGCTATAAAGGTGTCTCTCATAATATGCTCTGGGCCTATAGTTTGTTTGGTTTTTAAAAAAGTCTTTATTGGTGCGTAGCATGAAGGAAAAGTGGCTTTTCTAGCATATGTTTTTCTACACAGGCACCTTTATTTGTATGAAAAAGTAGTAAAGACCTCTCATAAGGCAACTTCATACTCTTTCCTGTGCAAATGCTGTGTACCTTTAGAGTGCCCTGTTTCAGATCGCTGGCTGAAGCAAAATTTTCTACTTGTGATGTTAGCTGGCACATTGTGTTTGCTTCCACCTTGGAATAAAATTAATTCTCTCAGGAAATATAGTGCAAAAATGCTACTGAGCAGAATTTAGAAGAAAAATACCTGGAAGTGTATTAAAGCATAAATCTTTTGATAGCACCTTATAACAAAGATCTGTTATTCAAGTTGCACAGATTTAAAACCTCAAGTAGATTTAAAGGGGGGAGTTTGAGGAAATAATATTCACATATATGCAGCATGGAACGTCATTAATATAATTAGAGGCCTTATTATTCCATACACTAGTCAGAACATAACAAAATCTTATAGTATGTAGCACCTGCAGATTTGATTCTCCAAAGTGTTAATTAAGCTTTCTTAAATTCTTGGAATGTCCTTTGGTTTGGTTTTGGTTGGGTTTTGGCCTTTTTTGTGTTTGGGGTTTTTTTGGGTGGGAGGGATAGCTCTGTTGTTTTGTTGTGGTTGATCTTAAATTTTTGCAGCTTGGTCTTAATTGTTTGCAAACAGGAGTAAGCAGCTTTGCCCAGAATTTTTATGTGGCTTTAGGTGAGAAATATGGCTTTAAGTGAGATATATGAATAAGAGCTCTGGTGTTGTGATTGTTAAAACCCAGCAGAGTGCGTTTCCATCTTCTGAAGTGGTAGCATTGTATTAATTTGCTTTTCAATTTGCTGTAGCAATAGAGGAGGTTAAAATAGATTATTTTTTGAAGTATGGGAAGGTCTTCATTTTAGAGAGCATTTAGGCACTGCTTATTTAGCAAACCATAATTTGCCATTTGCACCTATCTCCATTTGCACTCTGTAAGAGAATTAACACTCTGCCTTGATGCATACTTGAGATTGAGGTGATGATAGTGTTTCAGCACTACAAGGGAGCTCCTCATTCTAAATCAGGGATGAGAACTACAGGAAATCATAGTGAAAATACATTATTGAGGCACCAGCTCTTGAGGACATACACGTGAGCAAGTCTGACTGCTCTTAGGCAGTTCTGCTGTCCCTTTCATAAACAGGGACTTCCAGATCTAATGACTCTATTCTCCATGCATTTACAATTTTTTTACCTATTTTAGATTTAATTTGTTGATTTATTGCCCTGGATTTTTTTTTTTTTTTAAATCTAATATCAAATAGCAAAGTAACTTTGTATGTTATTCCAGGTGTGTCTTTGTTTTGGTGGTAAATACAGTAGTGTATAGGTGATTTATTGGGTTTTGCAAGGTATTGGAATCTTTTGCATCTAGAGCATTCACTAGTTTGAAATATCATTATTCCTTAAAGATCAGTTGATGCTTAGCACAAGTGTTCACTGTTCTAAACAAGAAAGATGCATTTTGAAGAGAGGTAGTTGATAGGGGACTTGGTGGAACCCATTTAGATTGATTTGGATGAGGAGATTTGAGAGTTTTAAACAAATAAAAATTGCCTTATATCTTCTCGCTACCACTATTCTCATGGTAACCAAGAACTCAGATTCATGATGCTGCTCTGAGGGCTTTCCAGTTATTTTACATCTACTACTTTCTACTACTACTTTGTGAATTTTCTCCTTTTCCCGTGAATGTTGCAGGCTCACACAGCACTTTCTTGACTTCCTTCCCCTTCAAGCACTTGTCTGAATTTCTCTCAAAAGGATTCATTTTTCCAGAGATACCAATTTCCCCACCTTTTATTGCATCAGAATTTCCCCAGGTTTTGAAAACACTGGATAAGTTAGTTCTAAGTTCTTATGTGAGGAAAAAAAAAGTAATTGGCTCATGGAAATACATACAAAAAGCTCTTTTTAAAACTGCTTATTTGATTGTCCTATTCCTTGGTGAGCAGAAGGGAGCTTTGGTGGTTGCTGACAGAAGAGGTGATGTAATATTAAGCATGAAGACCAGACACAAAAGGTTAACAAAGACAAAACAAAGAACTGACAAGTTCTTTACTTATACCATACAGATTGTTGTATCTAAAGTTATTCTGTGTAGAAACATTAGCAGATGTTTCCTTCTTTTTTTTTTCCCCTAAGCTGTGAGAATCTTGTCTAAATCACCTACCAACTGATAAATTCATTGTAATACAGACAAGAAGCTGACTCTCCAGCTGAGTACCCTCGTAGGCAGCTTCAGTGTTATTGCATTACTCAGATCCTCTTCTGAATCCAACTTTGAGCACAGGCTAAATTGAGGGGTCAAATTCCATTTTGTTGCTGCTGGAAATTTAGGGTTGACTAAACTGAGCTTGTTTTAAATAGTCACTGAGGTTAGATTACAGTTTATGATCTGCTTACTACAGAAAGATGTTTTAAAAGATTTTGGGAAGAGAATAAATTCCTTTCCGATGGTCTTTGGCAGTGGCATTAGCATTTTTAAGTAAACACTAATAAAATTCCAAATTTAAGCCCACTCTTCATAGCTGGGTGTGGCAGGACTGTCCTCCCCCTCTCTGCCACAGGTAGCTGGTGCAGATATGCAAGAGACAGCCCTGCTGAACAGCCCAGTAAAGGGTCATCTCTGGCACCAAAAGAGCTCGAGCCCCAGCTAAGAATCAACATTTTAGTCTGGAGAGTAAACGTGGGAAGAGATGAAAGAAATACTTTTGATTGAGAGACACTGTTTACAAACTATAAAAGACACATGAGCTATCACAGAGGCAGAAGCCTTCTACACTCACACCCTGAACATGTGGGGGACTTCTCCCCGGAGTCTGGACGCAGATCCCGTGGTTACTTTCCTGGGAATTGAGGGAAAGGATCTCGATGTGTGCCCCATCAGCAATTGGATGGTAAGATACATTGAATCCTAAGTTCTATTATTTCTTTGCTAGCTGTAATATTAATGGTACCTTTAACCTTGCTCTGTATATACCTATTAATAGTTTCTTTTTATCCTTATTCCTGTGTAGTATATAGTTTAAGTCTTATGTCTGTTAGTTTTATGTCTATTGAATAAATAATTCATTCTATAATAGACTGAATCAGCCATTATTAAAGAACTTACAAAAGAAAGTGGGTTTTGGGGTGCTGGCCACCTCAATAAAGTTACTGTCTGGGCAAAGGCAGGGACTTATCTTAACCCCCACATCCATTTGTAACACCGGGTGGATACAACTTGTTGATGAGAATTTGCTGTGGAATTTAATAATAAGTGGGAACTGGCAAAATTTGTCTTCACTTGAATGTTGTGATGGTCCAATTTACACAGCTTCAGTAGCAGGAGACAAATGAGCAGTGATTATCATTTATTCTGTCAGGAGCAATGGTGGTATGAAGGGCTTTGTCCAAAATAATCAGAGTGTTGGCTATAAGCCACAGAGAGGGAAAAAGCAACACATGGTGTTTTGCGGATTTAGACAGTAGTACAGCTTCTGACTCTGAAAAGATCTGAAGTGACTGGATGGGATGGAGAGTGGAGGGGGAAATGATGTTCTAATACTGCCATTTCAAAAGACAAATAGCCAGGAAATCAGACTTCCTGGTGTATGCATCTTTAAAACACAAACAACAGTCTTCTGTGTCTTGCTTTCACTTTTAATTTTTTATTTTTTTTTTTTCGCTCAGGACAATTAAACAATATTTTCTAGCCTTTTCTCCATATGATTCAAACATCTCTGTTCCTGGACTATGTGAGAGATCTGTCCACTGATCATGTCCTGGTCATCTCATTTCAAAGGAAGTGTTTAAAGCATGAAAGACTGGGTAAAGATATGAATTGCTTCAATCAATTTCATTTTATTTTGTGGTTAGTTGCCTCTTTCTAACCTGTCTATTCACTATATCTGAAACGATTAATACTTGGAAGTGGTCTTGAAACTTCCACTAAGTAGGTGAAGAAATGTTTCCTGATCCTGCAGTGCCAGTAGAGTTCCTGCTAGATGGGACTGTTAGTGCCACTGCTCTACATACGTCCTGAATTTTCTTCTCAATCAGGAATCTAAAAGGAAAAGTAATAATGTGCTGTCAGCTGAAAAGTAGGAAATGAGAACAATGAAATTTGAGCTCTTTGTGAAGGGCTGCAGTTCCATTGTATTGGCAGCTATTGTATCCATTTTTGTTGGTTGAGCTGCACTAATTTGGAGGTTTGATTTCTTTTTAACTACCAAAAGTTTAGTGAAACAAGCATCACATTTATAATATAGTAATCCAGTACAGGAGTTGTTGATGTCCATTTATGACAGAGTTCTTTACTTACTGGATGTTACACACTGCAGCACTCTGAGAATCATCATCAGAGGAAGGGGATTTTCAATCATACAGAGGATCATAATTTTTTTAACTATTCCCGGAAAGGATTTGGGCAACTTTTATGCAGCCTTAGGTGCTACACATTAAACAGTTTTGTGAACCCTGGAACTAATGAAGCCAGATTTCCTACTTCATTAAACTTACACTTTACTTCTCATTACTGTTGTTCATTTTTCAAATTAGTTTGTTGTATTTGTTATGTCCATCCCTCTACAGGAGTTGCAGATGAAGTTATTGAAGAAGAGCTGGGTTTGGAACACAAAAGAAAAAAAAAGCATATCATGAGCTACTTTCTTTGGTTTTACAATCAAAGTCAGTTGTGACAAGAGACAGACTTCTTGAGCATCCCACCTGCTGCACTGTAGAGATAATGTGAATGACAGCCATTGTGATACCACCTTGGGGAACCGCTACCAACAGCCAGTCTTTAATGGCTGTCTTATCTTCATACTGCCTGATTTATACCTTAATCAATTATATATGGCATAAATTGTAGCCCAGTAAAAATTATTTGGGCTCTTTTAGGACAGGGAATATGATTTTTTGCCATCACTAGAAAAAGGCTACAGCATTATGTTGACCTGAGAGCACAGGGTCTCAGGACTTGGTTTGCATTGGCACCTAGGCTTGTTGTAGCTGGTTTAATGCTTGCCAGCAGCCAGCTGATGTGTGCCTAAGTTGATGGGCTTCTGCCTGGTGAACCTCATGGACAGCAAAGTACTGACAGACCCCCTCGTCCCTGTGTACACAACAGCAGCCCTTTGATTAAGTGAGCTTGTTGTGCAACTTTCAAACTTTGCTGGGAGCTGATGAAGAATGAGATTGGGACGGGAAAATGAAAAAAAAAATTAGTCCCAAGCAGCCCCGAGGCTGAACAGGAACAAAATCCCACCATTAAAGTCTTCCCAGCAAGGACTGCAGAATACTACTGATGTGACTCCCCCCCATCACCATGAGATGAGTGAGACAGAAACAGACAAGCTTAGGACTCAGAGATACACCTAAACAGTAAACAGGATTGGCATTGGGCCATTTTGTACAAAAATGTAACTGCACCATCAATTAAGTTTTTCCGTATTCATGACATTGTTTTGGCCTATTGGACTGCTAAAATAGTGACTATAAGGACTAAAAATTAATTCTTAGTTCAATAGACAGTGTGTAAACTTTTGCTCATAAGATTTTGATGCTAAAAAAAAAAAAACCCAAGGAAAGTAAATTTGATGCACAATATTTTGCTGAACTAACATAGTTGGACTTGCCCTTTGTTCTGATTCTAGCAAGCTGAAGCAAAACAGTGCCTTGCTCTCCAATTAGCAGAAGTGAGACATTACCCATGTCATTACCCAAGGATAAATTGGTTTTTCCCTTTCTTCGATATTCCTTGTCAAAGTTTTCATTTACTAGGTCCCTGCCCTTGAATCCCAAACTCCATCCTGCCTTCCTTGGCTAAAATGCTAAAATACTTACGGATAGGCAACTTCTGTGAGAATGATTGTAAATACTTACTAAATCTATTCTTCCATATTGCAAAGCTCAGAAAGTGAGTTGTTTCAGGAGGATTCTCCGGTGTCTTTAACAGGTGAGTCCCGATTTTCTTTCCTTCATCATGTTTTTTATCATAAAACTGGAAGGAACATGTTTTTTTCTCAACATTGACAAAAACTCAGCTGTAAATCCAGAAATTTCTAGGGATGACCAAATTCTCTTTTTCTTACCTTTCCCCACGATTTCATGTGTACAGACGTTCATTATCTACTTTATGAAATTTCAAAAAGCATTTTTTTCTTTGCAAAATAGACCAAAACATCATTTTAAACTATCAAAAAAGAGAACTGAGGTTGTTTCTTGGTCTTGAGTCCTATGAATAGGGTTTCTGAAGAACAACAGAGACTTTTAAAAATATTTCCACACCATTCTCTTCATTTGATTTGCTATTGAGGTAACATACTATGCTCTGATGGCAAGCTTGTATTCCAGTATACAGCATGTTTTTAAATTACCATAGGCACTACAGAATGTATGACTTATTATGGTCTGTTTTCTGCCTTCTGGTAGTGTATGTGTTATTTACAGTACTTGCTATATTAACTTCTTCCTCACATCTGCCATACCATGGTCAAAGTAAATATTTTACATTACAGTATTGTAGAAAAATATATTCCATAGTGAGAATGAAGTAAATCCAATACTAGATCTTTACTTTCTGGTTTCTACAGAACTGAGGCTTTTTTTGTTTTGTTTTGGTCATAAATCTCAGTGCATGACTGTTGGAGTAAAATTCACCTCTAATTAAAATTGGCCTACCAGGCTTCTCTCTTTCCTTATAAAATATTCTTGTGTAACCAATTCCTATACTTAGGGTATGCAAATCTACTACATTTTGAAATCAGTTTCTCTAATGATGCATCTGGCAAAAACAAAAACATAATTCACAGCCTGCAACAATTTGTGAATGATTTAACAGCTCCTCAACTTAGTCTTTAAAGAAGTTTTAAGGTCACTACTCTCTTGATAGATTTGCCCAAAAATAAAAAACATGGGAAAAAACCTTGAGTATAACTACATGAGAGAAGTGCAGTGCAAGGGGACAGAAATGAAAGAACTGCATCTTTTATAATTGTAGCCTACATTAAAATGATATTGAGCTGAGCCAGGAGTCACATCCCAGATTAAATATCTTTAGGAAAAAATTTCATTGAGAGTCAGCAATTTCCTTCTCCCCACAAAGAACTTTAGCTTTTCTTGGGATACTCCATTTGCAGTGTATAGCCTCAAGTGTAACACAGATTTCTTTGGCTTAACATCTTAAGTAGGTGATATTTGCAAGGGTATTCCCTTCTCCACTTCTTGCCAAGGCAGGAAATAATATTAATCAGCTTTGCTAAAGTTACTCTGCTCCATTATTTCAGGTAGGAGGGCCCATGGGAAGACAAGGTTAGAACTCAACAGAAGGGAAAGAAAACTTAGGGAGCAGCTAGGAGAAAAAGAAAGGCATGAGGAAACAAATATTAAAGTGGGAGAAAACAATAATAAAAGAAACACACAAAGTACAGAGATCCTAATTCACAGTGATGTCCAGGTCAGGTAAAGCATTAAAAAAAAATATTTAACCCTTTAAAACCTTAAATACTTTGAAGCATTGAGCTAAAAGAATTGCCTAAATACAAACTTGAACGAGTTTAAATAAAAACTGTCAGGTAGCATGACACAACACTTGTTAAGCCAGTACAATTTGGTGTTCCAAAAGATGCATATTTAAGACCTTGGCTATGCTTGTGAATTTATCCCAGTCTACATAACAGATTTCACAGGTAAAATTAATAATCCAGCATAAATCAGGCAAAAATACACAACACATTTTCACAAGGAGTGCTTTGGGCATGATAAACTTCACTTTACAAATGAGATCTGCTAACATCAGCTTACATGTAAGTTCACCGGATTTACATCATCCTTAGGCACTTATGCAGTTGCAAGTTGCCACAGCTTGCTGTTGGGCTTGGTCTTCCCTTCTGACTTGTGTCCCACTTGCCACCTCTCCTTCCAGAGGAAGAGAACACCCTTGAGCTCTGTGCTAGTAACTTTACCCATTTCTTCCTTTTCCCAGCTGTGCTGCCAACCCTCTGTCTGTCCTTCACGGTTCGCAGGCAGAGCCTTGGTACGTGAATAATGTTCTTTAGTGATCTTTAGTGCTTGTATCCCCATGACTGGGCTGATACATATTGAATCCCAGTTTGAAACATCTTCCTGACCGGTATTTGGATTTCAGGGTGAGAAAACTCTTATCAGGGACATTGCTAAGACTCAGAATATTCCTGCAGTAGAAGCCAGGCAGGAACTGTTGGGGCAGGATCGACTTCAGCAATAGACAATGGAATTAAAGCAGGGAGGAAATGGCAGGGAGCTTGGAACTGGATGATCATTGGGGTCCCTTCTGACACAAACCATTCTAAGATTCTATGAAATGGCACCAAGCAAATGTGATTGATGTTGTGGCATGCTGAGCACAATTTCTTAAAGGGGAGGCAAGGAAAAGCAGGGGTTGGGCAGGAGTAAAAATGTGCTACATGTTTCATCAAATGCATGAGCAGCCCAGCTGCAAGTAGCAGTTTGTCTTAAAATGTCTTAAAATACTTGGATGAATTTTCTACGGTGACAAAGTGCCCAAGGGAAGAATGTAATCAAGTACAGCAAAAATCTCATAGGGTTCTAATTTGTATTAGGGGCTTGGAAAATCTGAGCTTAAGCCTTAAGTAAATGGCTATCATGGAGTGGTATAAAATTCCCAAACAACTGACTTGGTAAGATTGTTCTACTTTGAACAACATGAACAACAGCATTTCCCAGAAATTACTTTGTACATTTGTACATACAGTACTGTTTTTTATGCATAGAGTAGCTTAAGGAACAGAAGTACTTTTTTTTAATTTATTTTAGGCATTTTTAGGTGAGCATTGTATGTATAATGGTTTTGTACCTTCTTAGAATGTATGTATTCCTTATTAACATATTTAAGATAGATCCAGGATCACAGATAACAAAACTGACACAGATATTCTACATTTGATGTGCATACCACTTTAAAATTAAGCTTATTAAAGATAATGGAATGATCCATTGGCAGGTCTTCAGCTGCAGACTAAGAGGTGACAAGCTATTTGGTGAACAATTTACTGAGTGTCTCACTCCCCCCTCCTTCTTAACCACAGGCATTGCAAGTTCATTCTATTAACCTTAATAGTTTTGCTTTCAAAGTGTTTTATTTGGAAGATTTAAACCTGAGCTCTATCATATGTCAGCCGACAGCCAACTTAAGCAACAAAACTGGAAGAAGATGCACCATATTTATCTATGTGCATACCTGTATGTGCATCCACAAGTAGCAGCATCTAATACTTGTGAATAAATGTCACACTGTGCCTTGTGTAATGGTCTTTTGCTACACGTCTTTCACTGTTCTGTAGGGTATCTCAGGATTTTTTTTTCCTCTCAGTTAAAGAGTTAATGGCAGGCATCTCCAGCTAGGCATGCACTAGTTGAGAAAGGTTATGCAAATTAGAGAAGAGCTTGTTTTCCTCACATAACAACTCCAGTAGGTATATCTGAGGGCTGCCCTCTGTCCCAGCAGGACGTCCTTTTCTCTCCACCTGGGACCCAAGGACAGAATTAGCAAGCAAGTCTTAACACACTTAGCCTTTGAGGAAAGGGCAGGTTCAAGCAGCTTTGCTCAGACTCGTGGGACAGAACTGCAGCCATTATCTTTTCTCTATTGCTGCCCTTTAAAGAGCTCCTCAGACAGTACTGCCACTTTTATGGAACCTAACAAAGACACTGAAGCAGCTGGGTGCCTCCCATCTTTGCCATTCCAGAGATCCCACTAAGTGGGTCCCCCTCACAATGACACTAGCCCTGACAGGCTTAGGTCCTTTCAGGACTCAACACTTCTTCCCTTACTTTGATGACTTAGAACTTGGAGAGCTCAATACAGCTGTAAATGCCACTCATCAATGCCCCAAATTTCCATCACCCTGGCAAGTATCCATCATGGAAAATCCCACACAGCTCTTGGCCAAAATCAGCCCAGCCAGCCAAGGCAGAAGTGACAACAATGATTAGTGAGCAGGACCTTGCCCTGTCCTTATCCTGAGCCACTATTCACCTTCTGATCTCCACAGCCTTAGGGTCACCTCGACTTACTTTACTGCATGCTCAAATGTCTAATAGTAAATGTTGCCCTTTGCAGTTTTACAAGACTGTTTCATTCCCATGGGACAGGGATGAGAAGCTGACAGACCACCATGTGGAGCTACTGCATCAAGTGCAGCTACTGCACGGGACATGAGCAGTGACTCAGGACAGTATTCATCACACCCAGTCCAAACACACAACATTCATTACCCAAATGCTGCCTCCTTGGGCCACCTACTGAGATAGCTGTTTGTAGAAGTAGCAGAGTTAACAAAATTCAGGGTAAAGACATCAAGAACTAAACCCACAGCCTTTTTTAGTGCTGTGGAATGCATTTCTAAGAGAAATTAGGCTGTGCTGGAGACAAGATCCTGAGAGGAAACTGTGGAGTGATTCTCCATATTGGTTGTCCCACACTGAGAACAGTGAGAGTTCCTGTACGTGTCGGTCAAAATAAGACAATTCTTCCAGGCAGAATAGAGTGGAGCAAATCATTGGATTGTTCCTGCTTAACTCTTCTTGTGCTGCCAGGTCACCACAGCAAAGGCCTCCCAGGAATTCCTCACCAGGTTACTCAGTTTGCCTATCATTTCAAGAATCCACATAGACTGCTGACCTCATGAAGTTAAGAATATAACCATAGGTGTTAGCCTGCACAATCTCTGCCTAGTCCATAGTGGCTTGACAGCAGCTGATTTGATGCAAATGTTATTCCTAAAAGTTATCACTTCAAGACGCAATCCTCTTTCCAAAGTTTACCTTTCATCCATCTTCATGACGGAATATTGTTGATGATCATAATAAATCTTCTTCTCAATTTGTATAGAATTGATTCTTAAACAAATGCCATCTGTCTATTCATTAGTAACACAAATTCATTTGTATTTGGTTGTTGAACTTAGGTAAATTTAAAAGTACGGGTA
The DNA here is from genome assembly GCA_013398075.1 of Notiomystis cincta. Classification (NCBI taxonomy): domain Eukaryota; kingdom Metazoa; phylum Chordata; class Aves; order Passeriformes; family Notiomystidae; genus Notiomystis; species Notiomystis cincta. The sequence continues at coordinate 21,468 of VZRX01013148.1, read as the reverse complement.
TACCTCATTGATGCCATTATAGAGATGAGGCAACAAAGGCATAGAATGCTATAAGCTAGATCTCTTCTAAGCTAAATTAATTCCTAAGCCATTATATACACTAGAGGCTATGGCTCCATGGGGTTTGATTCTGTCTACACATGCCAGTAGTAGAGAGTTGGTTAAAACTCAAGTCTTCCAAATGCTGTGTCCTGTCTGGTAAACCTTGGGATTATTTCACTATTTTCTTCTGCTTTACTGTGTGGCCAAAAATAATTAATCTCCAGCCTGCTCTATACCATTTCAGAAACCAAGGGCACTTAACATTGTATTTTTTACAGTTTCATAATCTTTTCAGGATTTGAAACAAATGTGAAGTTGGCTCTATTAACTGGATCTGGACTTAAGGAGTGTATGTGTTAGATTCTGTCTGGCTGTGTTTGCAGGTCTTTTTCTTTTTTTCTCTCTCAATGACTGTACCTTTCAAATTAGTGTTTGAGTTTTGAGAAGGTTGTGAGGACTTAAATTGTTGGCACAGGAGAACTGCAAGGATGTCATATCTACAATAAAGCATCCCATTTATCTATTGGTGCCTGTGTTTTTTGAATTATCAAGCACTTAGGGATGTACAGACAATCAGACAGCTGAATTAGCTAAACATTTTCAACCTTATTACTCTGCATAAGTGCTGGAATAGGTACCAGAATGAACCATCCCAGCTTGCTAGTTTTAACTCTGGATTCACTTTAGTATAAATCTAAGCTGTGGAGAGAAGGAGAAAGTATTCTTAACATTTACATGTTACGTGACTCCTGATTGCCAGCCTTGTACAGACTGTTCTGTTTTAGCAATAAAATTGGAGTAACTGGAGGAACAAATGCCCCCTGCTTTACAAGCAACTTGTTTTAGACATTATCAAGAGGGACCTCTGGAGGTACCTGGGTAGTTTTGATTCTGCATAATTTCCAATTAAAAGGTTTTAGAATGCCAATTACTGAAATCTGCCATAGCGTTTGGAAAGAACCTAAAGTACTTTCAGTCAAGCATAGAGATAGGATTCTCATTTTTGGGTGAAAAATGGAGGAAGGGAGGGGGCAAAAAATAAAGCATTAAATGATGATGTCTGTCATTACCAGACCTACTTGACTTTCATTTGGGAGAGATGCATTATGTTGTGAATGCTAGAGACATGTCCTATCATTTTCCTGGAGAAAGTCCTCAGATACCTCTAAATCTTTCAGTCTCAATTAGATTAGTCTACCTGAAAGAAGGAAAAGAAATTCTGAAAGGAACTAGTGCTACTACAAGTTAGCCTCAGCAGTGTATCTGTGCTGGGATACACAGAGATTGATCATCCTAAGGAAGAACAGAAAACACTGCAGGCTTTAGCCCTGTTGTATAAATCCCCTTGCAACTCGACCTCCCTTTTCTTTCCTTGCTAAGTCTCAGGAGATGTTATGAGTAAATAAAAGCTGCTGCCCTCCTAATCATCCTTCAACTCTTCACACCTGACCAGTTCTAGTGGAGCTGAAGAGCAGTGCCAGTAATAAGTGTGCTCCACAGAAGCTGCCCAACTGACTGCTTCTCAGGACAGTTTTCCTAAAGAAGAGGAAGCTATCTAGGGTCTGCTAGGAATAAGCTTTTACATATATAAACATATATAGTAATATATATAAATTGCAGTTTCTCTCCATGGCAGTCCAGCCATCAAGTCTGTACAAACCTAATGGATAATATCTCAGGTGAGAGGCATGACTGGCTGCTTAGTTACCAGAGGAGGTAACCATTCCTGCCTGTCATTCTGAAACTTTCTCTGTCAGACAGCCCCATCTGTCACTCAGGAAGTATATCTGCTTGCCTCTTTGTTTTCTCACTTAGGGTTGAGGTCACTTGCCCTCCTTTTAGCTAATCAGAGGAGACAGTAGTAATCAAAGCACAAAATCAGTGTTCTGGGGATGTCTTTTTTGAATAGTCTCTCTGTACATTGTTCTGAAAATCTTGCAAAGTAATGTAGGCATATACAACCAGAGGAAAAGAATGGGAAAAGGTTTGGTTTGAGATCCAGCTTGAGGAAAAAAGTATTGCTGAATCTATATGCTACCAGGAAAAACAGGTGTAATATTTACTGAGGAATTTCCCATGTGTGACAAGAAAAAACCATCACTAAGTTTATCAAATGGTAGCCTTCCACAGGAAAATTCAATAGATGTCCCAGCACAGATGTAAAGTGTAAAAAGGAGTTGAAAGTGCTTATTTTTCAAAAAAGCATATCAGCCTCCTGACTGCTCAGTGCTCTTAAGGGACTATCCATAAGACAACATGCTAGTCTGTGTGGAGTTATTAATTTTGCTCTCTACACTTTCTCTACTAGATACCTTTGTTAGGCTCTGATAAACAGTATTAAATAGCTGTCAGGTCCTGCCTTCAAAATCAGTGCATTATACCATCTACTAAAGCTACTGCTGTGGAGTTGATTGTAAAAAAGACCTTTATATTGTGGATGAGAGATTTGTATCTGAAGGAAAGAGCAGTGAAAGAAAGACTGCGTTAAGGAAGAGAAAGTGTGTCTGCCTTGTTTGCCCTTTGCCCAATTGTGCAGTGGGCTGCCAGCTTGCCTTACCTTGCAGACCCCTGCACATCTTGGAAGGATTTGAACCATACTAGTACCAGTCTGTTCTCTCAAGACTGATTTCTCTTTGCAATACTATTGTGATGAATCATGCATCACTATGATTAGCAGAGAGAGGTACAATTACTTTTTTGCTGCCGTGGCTGTGTAAAGGATTGCCTGGAAGCCTAAATGTGACAGAGGTGGAAAAAGCATCTTTTGGGACATGAAGAGAATGGAGATGGAAATTGCTGCATGCACAGTAAGAAAAAAGAAAAAAAAAGAAGAGAAGAGAAGAGAAGAGAAGAGAAGAGAAGAGAAGAGAAGAGAAGAGAAGAGAAGAGAAGAGAAGAGAAGAGAAGAGAAGAGAAGAGAAGAGAAGAGAAGAGAAGAGAAGAGAAGAGAAGAGAAGAGAAGAGAAGAGGAACAGGAGGAGACTTGTAAATGTTGTAAATGCCCACTACCAGGAACAGGGCCCTGACTGAATTGGACCTTCCCTCCAAGCAAGTATGACTCTCCTCATGCATAAGAACTTGCTTATCAGCAACTATTTGTAGCAGATGGTACGCCCTCAAGAGCAAATTTTTTTAAAAAAATGACAGAGATACTGAAAGATACTGAAGGAGAAAAATAAGCTATCCTGGATAAGGTTTAATAATATTACCAGACAATTGGAAAGTGCCTGTCAAAATTGAAAGGAAGCAGGGTGGGGAGATGGAGTGGAAGAGAAGATAATTAAGAGGAGGAGAGCATCGGCCAATTGCATGGCAGTCCCCACATGGTCTCCTTTTTTGGAAAGACAGCAAGGTACTTCTTCTTAACACTGGTTGTTTTTAACCTGCTTGAAGAAGGACACCGAGGTGATACCAAAGTTGTTTGAAATTCAAGTTCTCAATAGAGAGGGAATACAATTTTAAATGACACAAAGTGTAACAAACCATTTTTTATTTCTATAGTGTAATCAACAGTAATCTTTTGATGTCCTTAATATCTTTTTCTTCTTTCTCAATAATCTCTCATTTCTCTCATTGTCAAGGCATGAATGCTTCCAATACTTCTAAATTTCTATCAGTCTTTGTGGACCAGAATTGCTTAAGACAACATAATCTCTTATAGGTGGCAGGGCAGCCTATCAGAAAGGTCCAAAGCAAAGATTTGGCCCTTGCACCATTAAAACCAAAGGTGCACCTACAGTCAGTGTGGTAACCACAGAATCCTGGAATGTTATGGGTTGGAATGTACCTTCAAGGTCATCTAGATCATTTCAATCCCCATTTCTTGGGCAGGGACACCTCCACTAGATGAGGTTGCTCAGAGCCCCATCCAGCCTGGCTTTGAACACTCCCGGGGCTGGGGCATCCACAACTTTTCTGGCAACCTGTTCCAGTGCCCCATCACACTGACTGTGAAGGATTTCTTCCTTATATATTTCAGTTTGGAGCCATGCCCCCTTGCCCAAAAAACGTAGTCCAGTCTCGCCCACCGCTGAAGTCACTTAAATCGTTTTAATCTGAGCGTGAATCTCAGACTAACAGGGCGGACTGGGGAGTGGGCTGACACGTTGCTCCCATTTCCCTCCGACCTGACCGGGAACCCTCACTGACCGACAACCACACAACTATTAGGTTGGAAAATAGCAGCTGTGACCACCCAGCCCACAGACCTCGCGCACGCTTTCTCCCAACGCCCCCAGAAGGAGACCCCGTCCCGCCGTCTGCTCCCAGCACTGCAGGGCACCTCGAGAAGGCGGCGCAGCGGCTCCGCGCGGTCCCCGCGGACCCTCCCGGCCGCTCCGAGCTGCGCTGCTGGGCGGCGGGCGGACGGACGGACGGACGGGACGGAGGGAAAAGGGGAAGGAAGACACGGAGGGAGGGAGCGGCGCTCCTCTGCTGCCCTCTGCTGCGGGGCCCCGCGCCGCTCCGCTCCCTTGAGCTCCCGGGAGAGCCGCCCTGCCAGGACAGCTCCGCGCAGCGAACGGCGCCGGGAGCTGCCGGCGCGTCCCTGATGGAGCGGCCGGAGACGGGTACCTGCGGGACAGGGGCCGGTCCCGCAGCCGGGAACACATGACTGGCACATCTGAGGGTCAAAACTTGCTCCCCTGCGCTCCCAGAGCAAACTCAAATTTAGCAGTGTTGTCCATTCTATGCCAGAAGGTGATTAACGCCCCAATTAAGAGTTGTAAGCGAGGAGAAACTACGCATTTAATAAATTTTGTTATGTTATTGAAATATTAATCGAAACTTCAGCAGCACCTAGGAATGCCGTATTATTGTGGGCGAGCTGGACGGACACAGCGGCACCGGCGCGGCGCGGCGGGGACAGCAGAGCCGAGATGTGCCAGCCCGCCCTCCCTGCGGCACGGCATTCCCTGCGTCCCGCTGGCGGCGGCACAGGGCGGAACGCGAGGGCAGGAGCGCTCGGGCGCGCGTTTACTTCTCTTCGGTTTCCACGGGCTGAAGGCCACTTGAGGACTTTGACTCCGCGAGGGGGCCGCTCGCTGTAGCGCCGCAGGTGCCCGCCACGAGGCGGCCCTTCCCGGCCTCCCCGAGCGTGGCCGTACGGAGCCCGGCAGTGCTCCGGTGCCCAGAGCGGCCGGGCGCCCCTTCCCTCCCCCTCGTCCTTCCTCCCCCGTCCTCGTCCCTTTCCTCTCCCGCTCCCGCCTCGCCGCGCGCAAGGCGCCGCTGGGGGCGGGGACTCCCTTAGCCC
>VZRX01013148.1:0-15572 GCA_013398075.1 Notiomystis cincta | reverse complement strand
TGCCCCGCATTTCTGCCTGTCTGCCCCGCATTTCTGCCTGTCTGCCCCGCATCTCTGCCTGTCTGCCCCGCATCTCTGCCCGTCTGCCCCGCATTTCCGCCCGTCTGCCCCGCATCTCTGCCTGTCTGCCCCGCATCTCTGCCCGTCTGCCCCGCATCTCTGCCTGTCCCCTGGGGCACGGGGCTCCCGCGCTTGGCATCCATCCCCTGTGTGCCTCTTGGCTCCCACCTCCTGCCCGCGTGCTTTGCCTTCGAGCCACCCTCGCTCCCCGCCTTGCCCTTCACTTCTGCACAGCAAAGCTTTGAGGGCTGTTTTCCGGGCTTTCTTTGATTTGCCCAAGCTATGCAAAAGTGTTCTGGTTTTGATATTATTTCTGAGAGGTGAGATTTATTAATATACATCAATAACCTGTCTAAAGGATCGAGCACCTGTAATAAGCACACACTCATCCAAGTGGCTTGTACACTGTTTGGAATAGAGACCTCTTCTTCACTCTGTGTTTGCAGTGTCTAATTCAGCAGGGTCCAATTTGTTGTTCAATGATGTCATTATAAACAGTAAATATTTTTATCTTTGTATAACATGATTTTAAAGCTGCATAAAAATCAGTTTGGCAAAGCAGCTGAACTAACTTACACTGCTCTTTTCTACTCTGTTCTGGCACAGACACCAGCTGCTGCATTCAGGTAAATGTTATTTATTTACTAGTAAGATCTGTAGGAAGGGCAGAGTTTAACAGAATGCACACTTTTAACAATTCAGTTTACAGCTAGCAGTTTAAGAGCCTGTTTAAATTCATTCCACTATGATACATATTTCTTTTTAAGTCATGCTTTACTCTGATTCTTAAAAACTTCTTCAGGATATGTTCAAAACTAGTAACAGGTAAAGCTGCACTCAAGGTATTCCTGCCAGAAATGTGTATTTGACACGGTGTGTATGTTTACTTTGAGACACACTGTTGCTTTGGGTAGAAGGAGGGAATGAGCACGTAGGTGAGATTTTAATGGGTGAAGTTTGATTCATTGTGACGTGGTGCTCTCTTGCATACAAGTAGTGATTACCAAGTATGTAATAAGGCCAAACAAAAAGCTACCTATAGAAGTTGACAGGAGGACTGGAGCACCTGCCCTATGAGGACAGGCTGAGAAAATCGGGCTGTTCAGCCTGGAGAAGAGGTTGCTGTGAGGTTGTGTGGATACCTCATAGCAAGGGCCCAGTATCTGAAGGGGGCCTGCAGGGAAGGCAGAGACGGACTCTACATCAGGAACTGCAGTGATGGGACAAGAAGTAATAGGCTCAAATTCAAAGGGGGGAAATTTAGGTTAGATGTTAGGAAGAAATTCTTTACTGTGAGGGTGGTGAGACACTGGAAAAGATTGCCCCAGGAGGCTGTGGATGTCCCAACACTGACGCTGTTCCAAGGCCAGGTTGGATAAGGCCTTGAGCAACCTGATTTAGTGGGTAGTGTCCCTGTCTGTGGCAGGGAAGATTGGAACTAGATGATCCTTAAGATCCTTAACATTTATGATTCCATAAATTTATCCCTGTGGAATAACAGTTATTGCTGTTTGTATTATGTTGTACAATGCTAGGGCTACCATGGTGTCCTCTGCTTCCAGGAATTGCTTTTTTCTTTTTCTTTGGTTATGTCTGGTTGGATTTGAAGATTTGAGATGTTTGTTCAGTTTTCTCCTGACCCACGGCCTTCTCATACCAGAGGCTCCAGCTGGATGTAAAGAAGCCTGCCTCTCTGAAAGAAAAGTCTGCTCCTTGACTAAAAATCAGTTGGTTATGTAGGCTGTGCCTGTAAAATGCACAGTGGTACTTCATCAGGATCCTTGTCATCATTACAGACATTCATTACCAGGACTACCAACTGAATTAGCCTGCTCAAAGTATTCAAGGCTGAGCAGATTTATTTGGCAATTCCACTGTTTAAGCTCTGGTATCCTTTTTGGGGAACTCAGAAATAAGGTTTTCAAAACTGAGTAGGTAAAATGAGCCTCCCAATTTCTTCTGGATTAAGTACCTACCATCCTCCATCTGTTTGATTCGTTGGGATAGGTGGTTAAGTGTCCAAATAGTATCAAGCTAATCAATGAAGAACATGGCACTTCTTGGAAGCTAAACATGAGCTTACAAAATAAACCCTTGTGAGGCCATTGAAGCACTTTGGACCTTGCCCCTTTCCTTCAGTACTATAAATAGTATAATTTATAGCAATGTGTGACTGTGTTTATGGTGGAGACATTGGGAAAGATTTGTCAGCTATGTTTAAAAATTATTAATTGCTTTGTTTCTCTTTCTGAAATTGTTCAGAAATTATGCTGCTCTTTAAACAGAATAGAGTAAAAAAACCCCAGGTTTCAGAACATTATAATATTAGATATCTGAATTGGAATTTCAGACCCATGTGGGCTTTGGTAATTTTAGTTAGTGTAGTTAGAGTGAGTTCTGAGATTGTACATCTCTATCTATCTCACCTATTGATGTTCAAGTAGTAGATATTTGAGAACTGCTGTGCAAACTATTATGCTCAGGAACTTTGAACATGATTCAGTCAAACAGCTGGAGCACAGTTGAAAATCACCATGCTACAGTCAGAACACTGTGGACTTTAGAACTGGGTTGATTTGTTTAATGTAGTTCAGAATAGGTAGCAAGATAGAATTTAAAGTTATATTGAGTCTAAATTTATGTCTTGCACACTGAAACAAATATATTTTTATTTCCTTATGGAATGAAAGGCTCACAGAAGGCTCCACCACAGAGACTGGTACACTGTGTGAAAGGGTCAGGCAGAAGCTTCACAGGGCAAGACTGTTGTAGAAGGCTCATAGTGATGTCACACTACAGCCTGTGAATTCAGGACAAGAGTTTATTCTGGAACATTCTTTGATAGACCCTACATTTCCTCCTGCTGTTTATACCCTTTTCTTGCACTGTCATTGCCTCCTGCTGCTTGTCCCACAACGTGCTGCAGGCACTTCTGCAGAGGGACAAGTGTTTCTAATTTATTGTTTTAATACCATGAACTTTGGGAGCTGAGTGTGCTCTTCTCATGACTGCTTAACAGTGGGAGTACTGTAGCATCCTCTAATAAGGTTGCCCCTGAATACCAGTTGAGATTTTGAGAAGGGCAGAGTGCCAGTTTGCTGGGCTGTGTTTTCTTACAGGGAATGTTTTACATTGCCTGCCATAGCACAGCCTGGATTCTCACTCATCTCCAGATGTCATTAATGATTCCTTGCCTTGCACAGTCCTTAAAGTGTGGCATGGTATTGGTTTTATCAAGTGAAGTGATGCAGAAGGAGGATATCTTCCTCAGTTTATAACCCAACAGCTCCCAGTATGGGTGTCTTGCCTTTTAGAGGTGGAGGGGCTGCAAAGAAGCAGCAAATCTCACCCCTCTGCTCTCTTCTTTGCCTTGCAGAGGGTATGTTGGAGCTGACCTCACTCTGAGTGACAGGGAACCTGTCCTGCCAGTGAGAGTTGGTTTCCCTGGCCCTACTTCTCTATGCCCAGAGTCAAATGCACTCGAACTACGCTGTGTTCAGAACTGGTGGTTAACACTTGGTTTGCTCAGAAGTGGGTATGCTGTCTTTATCTCACTGAAGCAAGGTCATCTGTATGCCATGAGAGACAGATCCATGACACATAGACAAAGACTGCTTCAGAATTATGGAGAAAATATATAGTTATCTCTTTGTGCAAAGGGACTGTAAAATTCTGCATTGAATTTAAAGTGAAGAGAACAAGAGGAAACAACAATGTGCTCTGAATGCTCTTCCATCATTCTGCAAGCTTGATTGTCTCTTGCTTTACTATATGTCTTCTCCTGGAAATGTTATTGACTGTAAACGAGTTACCTCTGAAATGACTATATCACCATATTCCTTTTAAATGCCTGGGGCTTGAACTTCTTCCTTAACGTTCCCCTTAATCTGACACTAAGGATTCAAAGTTATTTTGTGAAACAGTGACATGTTTGCCGTTCAGTGAATGACCTCTAGCCTGGTACAAGTGCCAATGACTATTTAAATGTGATTTTACTAGAGCTCTGCATGGTATCTATGATGCATCATCTTGCAGTCTAATTCACAAAACTCTGTGATAGAAATCAAGACAGTCGTGGGATTAGAAAATCAATCTGATGGTCTCTCTTAGTTCCTGAATATTAAAGGTGTATGGAAAAGGTATGGAGTCCCAAACTATAGTGCTGCAGTTTTGCAGGATTTGTGCCGCTGCTGTTGGGTCAGACTAGTGACGTTTTCAGGCGAACCAGGTCATTCAACAGCTGTTACTGAGTTCACCTAAATTGAAAAGTGTTACCAGGCGTGTCAGTTCTTTTAAGACTACTACTGGCATATATTAATGAAATTACGAATGGCTGTTACATTGTTCTGTCTTTTTAACTGAAATACTTTCAAAATGCTTTTTTTTTTTTCCTGTGAATGTTGCTGAACTACTCCTGTTCTTCTTTTCATTTAAGTAGCAACACCATTCAGCTAGTCTAGTTACCTGAAACTCATCAGTTTGTTTTTGAGGTACCTGTTTATATTCAGCCTCAAACCCTGCTGCTTGCTAATCTGCTGTACTGGGGCAGCATTTGTTTTGTAAGTATTATTGTATAGATTACTTACAGGTGCACTTATGAGTGAAGTATTCCAGGCAGAACGGCCTATAAAAGACATGTTCATTGTTAACCTCACCACTTTCTGTTAGATCTTTGCCTTCACTCATGGAAAGCTTTTGGAGTTCTTTATCTTTTTTTATTATTATTATTTTTAATGCTTTCTGTGTAGGTGTGCTATTTGGAATGGGGTAACAACACGTTTTTAACCATTTTAACAAGGCACCTTTAACCATTGGAGCTAATAGGAAAATGAATAAACATTTACTTATTTTACTTGGTTTTGTAGAGAGACACACACACAGGGCCACCTTTTGAAACATGTTGACTTCAGTTGCTGTTCATGTGGATGTTGGTTTCTTAACGTTGTGCAGTGCCAGTGCACTGAGAGTTCCATATTGCAGTCACAAATAGGGCACAGCTCTCTTTCGAGTGGTGGAGGGGTCTGAGGTCACATGAAAAAAACACAAAAAGAAAAAAAAAAATCAAAAACTAAACCAAAATCCACCTCCAACCCCCCCACAAATTAGCAGCCTTACAAAAAGAACCCCAAACTAACAAAAAAATCTTCAAGACCCCACCGAGTATAAGAGCAATATTGGTGTTACTGGAATTTCTGAGACAAAAACTCACATTCACTACTGCTTGCCCAGTAGTAAAGCACCTGGATAAATCAAATTCCTTTTGGAAGGTCTTGTTATTTTCTATCAGCTGGGGTTTAAAGCTTGGAAATACACTAACTGATCTCCTGTAGTCTTTGTAGTATTTTTTTTCCCCATCTCTCTTTTTTTATCTTTTTTTTTTCTCTTGTGATTTAACACCAGATAAGGAGGTGGGAAATACACTTTTTCCAGTCATCAAATGTTCATGTTGTTTGTATCCAATTAAATGTGTGCAGGACTGCTGAAAACTATTTAAACTTGTTTGTGTTTAAAGAGCAAAATATTAATCTTAAGAAGGTACAGGAAATCAAGGACAATACTGGACTTTCAACTTTTGTTTCTCTTTTACTGTGTTCATTTGCATGTCTCTGATCAGCCCTTAAAACACTATAGCAGTTTCACAGCACTTTTAGCAATATGCTATATCTCAAATCTGTGTGCATACATATACATAAAAGCCAGTTTTACATTCTGGAAGTGGAAAACAGAAGAGGCTTTGTTTGTTTTTTTTTCCTGTTTACGAAGCTCATCTAAGTATGATTAATGGAGAAATTGAATATGAAGCACTTTATTTACACAGGAGAAAACAGAACACAGGTAGGTCTCAGATTTTTCAAGATTCAAAGTAACGAATCCCAGGCATCCTGGTGGATTTGCTTTAGGTTTGGACATCCTGAGATATTAATCAAAGCTTAAACTTTGTAGACATAGCAGCATCAAGAGTAAAACCTAAAATCAAAGTCTTAAAAAAAGCAAACTAAAAAACACCCAAGTAAAGAAAGCACCTGAAAACAAGTTAAAGGGCTAGCAGCTTCTTTTCTTTAGTTATTTCTCATCAGCTTTCACTTCTAATGAGTTTTAGGTTTGGATGCAAGCTCAGGGGTTAGGACCTTTAAGAACAATGCTGTTAGCTTTGTCCAGGGAAATTACTAGTTAGAAATGTAAGATTTTCTTTTTTTCTGTGTGACATGAAAATAACCATGCCAGTCTCAAAGTACCACTGTTGAAAAATGTGGATAAAAGGAAGGGGGACACTTCTCTTCCTCTGCCTTCTAAAAACAAAACCAAACCCCCAGATTAGCAAATAAACCAACAAACCACAGAACAAACCTAAAACCAAACAAAAATTCCAACAACCCTGTAGTAGATCTTACCCAGTACAAAGTGTAGTCAATCAACAGGAGAGAACTCTGATGTATACACCTGCTTTTTGGTACAGCATAGTGTATTTCCTATCTGATTTCTACACAGAGAGGGGAATTTGCAGTGTGTCCAGCAAGATTAATTAATCTGATCTATAGCCAAATGATTTCAAGATTGAAAGGAACTGACTATTAGTTGTCCTTTCCACCAGAGTATAGCTGACCACACTGAAATATAACCAGTTCTTCAGATTTTTGCCTTACATTTTTCTGTAAAATATGGCTGTGGTGTATTAGATGCGAATTTATCGAAACAGATTCTCTGTTCCATCCAGCTCTGACCTTAAACATGAGGAATATGATTAACAGTGTTTGGGTAGTACTGCCTTTGCAAAATTAAAAAGAGAATTGAGAATTTAAAGTTGTTACAGGCACGCTCTGTTAGTTAAATTCTACATAGAGAGCACACTTAGTAGCTTTTGGATTGCTTTAAATTAAATCTACTGCTGTATATCCAATAGCAGTTGAAGCTGCTGGAAGGCTTTTCCTGTAATTTCCTAGCTTCGAATTTTGTTTTGAATGGCAGTTGAATTTTCACAGTGCTAGTGCTGGTTCTTTGTAGCTTATGTTGATGGATTGTCTGCCAGCCTCCCTCTCTGGCAGGACAGAAGCTAGAGGGATGCATGTGTTTATCAGGACAGTTGAAATAAATGGGAAGCTGGCCAGTGAATTCAGTAGGAGCAGAACCTGTACCCTCACAATTTATTTATTCTATAGTTGTGACTGGTGGTGTGTCTTGTGTTTTGTTTGATTTCTTGTTTTCTCTTACCATAGCTCTTTTTTTCTGGTCTATCCTTTCCTACAAATTATGTGGTCAGCACTGATACTGGGCAACACAGCAATAAGAGAGTAGTTAAGAAGTATTTCTACAGTTTTTGACCAAATTGTTCAGTGTCTTTGGTGGTAAAAACTGTCTGTGTGTCTGACAGAAGGAAGTTGGCTTTACTACAGAAGGAAAATATTTTGATGTTACAAAGCACTGGGGACTCAAGAGTTCATCATCTAGAAAAGCTTTGACTTCCATGACAGTGTCAGTAAGGGTGTCTGTGGACTTGCTTGGTGCAGACACAGCAAAGTGTGTCAGGAAAGGCATTCTTTCTTCTTTTCTTTTCCCTCTCCACCCATCCCCCCCCAACACAATTCACAGTTATGTATTCTGTGTAAGTTTACATGAAAGAAGAGTACTCAATCACCAGTACAGGTTGGGGGCTGACCTACTAGCGAGCAGCTCTGCTGAGGAGGACCAGGGAGTCTTGGTGGATGACAGGTTGACTATGAGCCAGCAGTGTCCTTGTGACCAGGAGGGCCAATGGTGTCATGGGGTGCATCAGGAAGAGTGTGCCCAGCAGGTCAAAGGAGCTGCTCAGCCCTGGTGATGCCGCATCTGGAGTGCTGTATCCAGTTCTGGGATCCACAGGACCAGAAAAACATGGAACTACTTGTCTGGCAAAAGATGATCAGGAGTCTGGAACATCTCTTAGGAGGAGAGACTGTGAGAGCTGGGCCTGTTTAGTCTGGAGAAGAAACTAAGAGGGGATGTTATGTAAGTATCTCAAAGGCAGGTGCCAAGAGAATGGTGCCAGATTCTTTTCAGTGGCCCCCAGCGACAGAACAAAGAGCAATGGCCATAAACTAAAATGCAAACAGTACCCAGCTCAACATAAGAAAGAACTTCTTTACATTGAGAGTNTTCCTCTGCCTTCTAAAAACAAAACCAAACCCCCAGATTAGCAAATAAACCAACAAACCACAGAACAAACCTAAAACCAAACAAAAATTCCAACAACCCTGTAGTAGATCTTACCCAGTACAAAGTGTAGTCAATCAACAGGAGAGAACTCTGATGTATACACCTGCTTTTTGGTACAGCATAGTGTATTTCCTATCTGATTTCTACACAGAGAGGGGAATTTGCAGTGTGTCCAGCAAGATTAATTAATCTGATCTATAGCCAAATGATTTCAAGATTGAAAGGAACTGACTATTAGTTGTCCTTTCCACCAGAGTATAGCTGACCACACTGAAATATAACCAGTTCTTCAGATTTTTGCCTTACATTTTTCTGTAAAATATGGCTGTGGTGTATTAGATGCGAATTTATCGAAACAGATTCTCTGTTCCATCCAGCTCTGACCTTAAACATGAGGAATATGATTAACAGTGTTTGGGTAGTACTGCCTTTGCAAAATTAAAAAGAGAATTGAGAATTTAAAGTTGTTACAGGCACGCTCTGTTAGTTAAATTCTACATAGAGAGCACACTTAGTAGCTTTTGGATTGCTTTAAATTAAATCTACTGCTGTATATCCAATAGCAGTTGAAGCTGCTGGAAGGCTTTTCCTGTAATTTCCTAGCTTCGAATTTTGTTTTGAATGGCAGTTGAATTTTCACAGTGCTAGTGCTGGTTCTTTGTAGCTTATGTTGATGGATTGTCTGCCAGCCTCCCTCTCTGGCAGGACAGAAGCTAGAGGGATGCATGTGTTTATCAGGACAGTTGAAATAAATGGGAAGCTGGCCAGTGAATTCAGTAGGAGCAGAACCTGTACCCTCACAATTTATTTATTCTATAGTTGTGACTGGTGGTGTGTCTTGTGTTTTGTTTGATTTCTTGTTTTCTCTTACCATAGCTCTTTTTTTCTGGTCTATCCTTTCCTACAAATTATGTGGTCAGCACTGATACTGGGCAACACAGCAATAAGAGAGTAGTTAAGAAGTATTTCTACAGTTTTTGACCAAATTGTTCAGTGTCTTTGGTGGTAAAAACTGTCTGTGTGTCTGACAGAAGGAAGTTGGCTTTACTACAGAAGGAAAATATTTTGATGTTACAAAGCACTGGGGACTCAAGAGTTCATCATCTAGAAAAGCTTTGACTTCCATGACAGTGTCAGTAAGGGTGTCTGTGGACTTGCTTGGTGCAGACACAGCAAAGTGTGTCAGGAAAGGCATTCTTTCTTCTTTTCTTTTCCCTCTCCACCCATCCCCCCCCAACACAATTCACAGTTATGTATTCTGTGTAAGTTTACATGAAAGAAGAGTACTCAATCACCAGTACAGGTTGGGGGCTGACCTACTAGCGAGCAGCTCTGCTGAGGAGGACCAGGGAGTCTTGGTGGATGACAGGTTGACTATGAGCCAGCAGTGTCCTTGTGACCAGGAGGGCCAATGGTGTCATGGGGTGCATCAGGAAGAGTGTGCCCAGCAGGTCAAAGGAGCTGCTCAGCCCTGGTGATGCCGCATCTGGAGTGCTGTATCCAGTTCTGGGATCCACAGGACCAGAAAAACATGGAACTACTTGTCTGGCAAAAGATGATCAGGAGTCTGGAACATCTCTTAGGAGGAGAGACTGTGAGAGCTGGGCCTGTTTAGTCTGGAGAAGAAACTAAGAGGGGATGTTATGTAAGTATCTCAAAGGCAGGTGCCAAGAGAATGGTGCCAGATTCTTTTCAGTGGCCCCCAGCGACAGAACAAAGAGCAATGGCCATAAACTAAAATGCAAACAGTACCCAGCTCAACATAAGAAAGAACTTCTTTACATTGAGAGTGGCAGAAAATTGGAACAAGCTGCCCAGAGATGTTGTGGAGTCTCCCCTCTGAAGACATTCAAAACACTCCTAGATGAGTTCCTGTGTAACCTGCTCTAGGTGACCCTACCTTGGCAGGAGGGTTGGACTAAATGATCAACAGAGATGCATTCCAACCTTAACAATTCTGTGATTCAGTGGTTCAGCTTTTGTAGCAGAAGGCCGCTGGCATGTCAGTGAAATCTCTGTATGAGATTTATTTACTTTTATACTTATAGCTAATTTAGGTGTGGCAAGCAAAGCACTGACCTATAGACCAGAGCTAAGCATAGGCTAAAGGTCTAGTTTTCCAGGGTGAGTTAAAAGGCCATTGGTTTGAAACCACACCTGGGCAGTTGTTCAGCAGTTGATGTGACTTAAATCACTCAAAACATTCCTAGGATTGACATCTGTCACACAGCAGCTGTGGAAATAGCATCCATCTCCAGATGGTCACTTTTGAGACTTTGCACTCTTGAGGAGAGTTATATATGGGGAGACCCTGGAGGCTGAAGTGAGGTTTATACTAGGGAGGTTAACCTGTGTATCAGTAATGCTTACAAGGCATCAAGACCTTCGTCTGCTTTAAAAACCGACAGCCTCTAATGCAGATCCTTTGAGTCGGGCAACACTTTCAGTTCAGGGAATCAGTGTTCTGCAAGCTGTAGAGGGTAAAGCATCGCCTTGTGAGGATAGCCTGTGTCCTCATATGGAGCTGTTTCCCTGTTCAGTTTAGAGATATGTTTAATAGCCATCTACACAGTGTTTTGCCATACTGTGAATCTAGAAAAAAACAAATGTTAGAGGGCAGCTTGCTAAAGATCCGCTGCTTGGACACTTGGACTGCCAGAAGAAGTGGTGCAGTGTCTTGGCTGCCTCAAATGCAACAAAAATATCTCTTGGGCAATGTGTGATCTCCTAATTTCATAAGGAGTCAACCTGGGCACAATGGAGGTGATTAAGCTCTGATATGAAAGTGTTTGTCTTCATATTGCCATTTCCTGCTAAAAATGGAAAATTTGCCTTTCAAGTTTTGTAAAGAAGAGCTTGATTTATTCTTTAAAAAAAAACACAGAAAGAAGTAAAGGGGACAATACTGAGGAAACTTTTGTTAAGGGCAAGTTAATGTTTGGCTTTCTGGACTTTGCACAGCAGTGTTCTCGAAAGGTAACAGCCACAAGACTTTGCCTCAAACTGATCTAATGACCCTACTGTCATGAGACCCGCTCTGGAGTACTATGTCCAGCTCTGGTGACCCCAGCATAAGGACATGGACCTGCTGGAGGGCCACAAAGATGATCAAGGGGCTGGAACACCTTCCCTATGAAAACAAACTGAGAGGGCTGGGGTTGTTCAGCCTGGAGAAGAAAAGACTCTGGGAAGACCTTAGAGCAACCTTTAAGCCTTCCAGTACTTCAAGGAAGCCTACAAGAAAGCTAGTGAGGGTCTTATGCCAAGGATATGTAATGGACAAGGGGGAATGGGTTTAAGGTGAAAGAGGGTAAGTTTAGGTTAGGTATAAGGAGGAAACTCTTGACTGTGACAGTGGTGAGGCACTGGAATAAGATGTCCGGAGAAGCTGTGGATGCCCCATCCCTGGAAGTGTTCAAGGCTAGGTTGGATGAGGGTCTGAGTAACCTGATCTAGTGGAATGTGTCCCTGCCCATTTCAGAGGAGTTGGAACTAGGCAATCTTTAAGGCCCTTCTAACCTCAACCCTTCTATGCTAGAACTTTTACTGTGGAATGTTATTTTCAATTCCATCTTCTTAGGGTGCTGGTGTGTTCTTGTTGATAAGTTATCAAGAGTGCTTTCCTATTAGCTCTGCTTTCTTGGCACAGAATCCACTGTGGGAGTGACATTTTGTACTGTATACACGGGCCTTGAGCCTTTCTAATGACTTTGATAACTGTGAACAGAGGATTTAAATGGTCATATTGTAGCTGTAGGGAAATAAAATCATTGATATCAGATGTTCTTCCTTGAACTGACTTGGCAGGATTTTCACTTGGAAACTCAATCTCTTAGTTCCCTGTACCTCTGTTTGCACTGTTCTTATGTACTGGTCAGTAGTAAAGCTGCTGCTGTATTTACCTGATTCATAGTAACAGGTTTTGTCACTTGACCCTGTGGAAAAATTTCTTATTTTCTCTTAGTCTGCTATCCTGTCATAAGACCATAAGATAAATTTTTGTGCCAGCAAAGCTCTTTAAGTCAATAGGAAGTTGGATCTGCTGTGTAATGTTTTGCCGTGTTTCTGTGGCCAGTTTTGTCTTACTTGTTTTTCCTTGCACCCACAGCTTCCATAGTTGTGTTGACAAAGCCCCAGGTGTAAGCTCAGTTACACAGAAAGCAGTTTCCACTTGGGATGAGCAACAGCAGTGCTAGACAAAATATCCCTTTCTTTAGCATATACTCCATGAGCAGAGTTTTCTGACAGCAACATGGACAGAGTGTGTTGTAACATGGACATGCTCTGCCTGTCTCCTTTCACTGCAGTGAGCTGTCTTCCCTGCTGATGAAGTGTGAAGTGTGTGTGAAATTATCCATCAGTGTCTGGCGTCCCCAGAGAGGACAGGGAGTGATGAGATCTGGGTTGTGCCCTTGCGGTACCACTTGGTTGCAATGTCCGTGTGGTGTGGGAGAGGGGGCACTTCCAGGGGGGTCACAACAGATGTTTGACAGCATACTTGTTGCCAAAAGCTTTGTGTCAGCCAGCTCCAGCAAGGTGCTGTTAGAGCTGTCCCAGTGCTGCACTTAAGGAGGAATGCTCTTCAGGTAACACGTAGTGTAATCTGTTATTTGCATTGGTATCGTAGTAGCTGTATTTTGTCAGGCAGGCAACGGTATTACAAGACACAGAGGTCAGACATTGGAGCCAAACAAATTTGTACCTGAATCAGGTACTGATTTGTAACATGGGAAAGAATAACCCACCATTTGAATACTGTACCTAGAGAAATAGTGATGTAGAATCTGCCTAAGTCAGTTGTAAGTCATACTTAACTTGAAACAAGAATGAGTTTCAGACTATCCTTTATACAAAAGGCTAAACTAGGTTGTCACAGCAATCCTTTCTGGCCCCTTAGTCTATAAATTTAAAACACTTAACCTGCCAAAAGAGAGACTTCTTTCCCTTTCTCTTTAAGTAGAATGGCCAGACTTGTGAGGAAAGAAAGGAATGGGTATATCTAGGGATGGATATGTCCTGCAGCATGGAGTATTAAGTGGCTAGTCATGTGTTACAAAGGAAGTCTGGGAGAACTAGGAGCAGATTTCAGAGCTCTTGCGATGCGATTGAGAAATTCAAGGGGCTGTACTTCTTCCTTACGTCTTGAGTAAGTTGTGGTTTCAACACTGAAGAAAACAAAACACCAAAAAACCCTGCATAGCATTTTGTCATTGTTCCTAGGTAGCAAGAAGTTACTGCAGTAAGATTTTATTATACAATGTGCTGAATTTACTGTTGGTTACTATGAGCCATCAAAAGTTTTGAAATTATTTCTATAGAATCTACTCTTATTTATCTATAAATATTATAATTGTGAATCCCATAAGGAGAAAAAAAAATTGGATTTAGACAGTGAAACAAATAGTTATGCTAAACTTATACAACATTATGCACAACTGTTCTGTTTCTTGACCAGATTTAGATTTTTTGAATACATTTACTGAAATAAATAGCCAGTTTTCTTTGAGAGTAGAGTTGGAACTGAATAAATGTAAGGCTTCAGAGTATTAACAAAGGGGCTGAACTCTAAACCAGTGTAGTTATACAGCCCCTATAATGTAAATTAGAACAGTAGAGAAGAAATCTAAAGTTCTACATAGGAAGAGATAGTAATATTTTGTGAGAGTTTATAAACTTCTAGTTTTGTAATCTTATTTAGTCTTTGCTTTTCTTTTCCCCAAGTGGCAAATACATATGGAAAATGCACATCTTATGATACAAATACTGGGTAGAGGAATTTTTTTACTTTTCTTGAGAGAAAGAGCCATGAAAAGAGAAGAATTTAGGAAGGAGATCCTGCTGTTCTATTCAGTAGAAGAACCTTTGCAGCTCACAGTATATCTGTTTAGAATTATCCTATTCATAGTTTCCCCAGGAGCATACATAACAGACCTTGGGAATATGCACAAATTAAATTGCAGTTGGGTAAGAAATGAATTTCAACTATAGCAAAGATGGCTTGAGTTAGGTATTTGGGGAAAAACATGTCAGTAGCAGGAGGAAGCACTGGAATACATTATTTGAGAAGATGTAGTTAGTCCCTGTCACCAGGAGCCTTTCATTTTTCAAGGGTACATGAAGAAGAATGAAATAGAATAAGATCAGAGAACTGATTTTACTTAGGGGCAGAAGAACAGACCAAATGTACAAAACTTCAATTTACAAACTGTAGAAGATTGAAATGTGAATTTAAGAATCATATTTGTAGAGTCAGAGGGAGTTTCCTGTGTGCATATTGGTGTCTGAAGGGAGGACAGGCCATTTCTGCACACGTTCTCTCAGGGAATCAGACTGGCTTCGTCTGGGCTGCTCAGACCAGCAGGATTTGTTCTGGTGGTCTAAAGTTTTCATATTGTAAATTAATGATGCCTTCTTCTGCAGTACAGTAATAATACTTATTTTTAGCTAAATCACAGATGATGTCAAAAGTTCACAAATATGTGAAAAGAGGTTTGAGGAGCGAAGCTCCGTAAGTTCTGAAATAAGGAGTGAAAACTGTGTGTGTAGCAATAGCTGTGAGTTTCCCAGATGGTGAAATCTGCCTCTGTGATTTCATTTGATCTGTTTCCATACTGCTGATAATTGACACTTGAATTTGTAGAGGTTTCAGAGGGATTACTTTGAAAAAAACCCTGAACATTTACAAATTCTTGTATTTTATTAGTTTTTACAGATGATCTTTCATATTTATGAGAAACACAAGTGTCTTCTCTAGACTGTGATGAGTTTTCTAGCAATATGCTTTCTCTTGATGTACAAAAGAGACTATAAATTTTCAAAAAGAAAGCTTCTTTCAGATAATAGCTCCTGATTTTTTACAAAAGCTCCAATTATGTGTTTCTGAGGCTAAAAATCATCAAGAGACTGCATCTACAAAGAGTTTCTCTATAATTTAATCCACTTTATAGTGAAAGAGTTAATATGTTTAGTTTTCATGCATATCACTCTAGAGACAAATTCTCCTGTCACTGTAATTTTTGTAGTCATTATCTCCAGTGAGAAAGTGTGTCTCAAATCACAGGATTTCAGTTGAGTTGAGGTACATCAGTTATGGAATGTCTGCATCGTGTTCATCTCCTGCATTGGCAGATGGCTGAGGTGAACATCTACTCTCTCTTCAGCTTTAAAAATCAGAATTGGTGGCAGCATTGTCAAAACATGTCAGCATTTGAGGGGTGGTGTGCAACAAACCACTGGCTCCACAACACATTCTTGGCACGCAAACACGCTTTGAAATAAGCTATATTCTTACAGTACAACTGGGGGTTTTGGTGTGGGTTTTT
>VZRX01013146.1:15687-70509 GCA_013398075.1 Notiomystis cincta | reverse complement strand
TGGACCTTCAATATTTCCATATTTTATTCTCCTAAAATTACCCTTTATATCAGCCTCTCCTTATTCCCTTAGGGCTGTAGGACTGAGTTAACCCTAGGCTTGGTTTCTGGATTAATAATTAGATAAGGAAATTTCCTTTCCATGCCCTGGTGTTCAGGCCACTCCTGGAACCCACAGCTGAGGATGCTGTGTCACTGCCTTGTTCACACTCTCACCTAAGAGTTCCCACTTTCGGATCTTTCTGGGGGAAATTATCTGGGATTATTTCCTGCAGGGATGTTTCATTTCTGCCTGCAGGGTAGGTGGGACTGGGTATTAAACAGAATTTGCCTTTGTAACCCATTCCCATGGTCTATAAACAGAAATGCAGCGAGCCACTGGGTTTGGTACTAAAATGGACATTCCTGAATCCTGTAAAACTCAATCCTCTCCCTGTTTAATATTTACCTCTCCTTTTATCCCAGGAACACAATGGGAGTGATTGCTTGGATACAGATGACATTATGGTCTGTCTCTGCTGTACTTTTTTCTCCTTTAACTGTGCATTTACACATGAATGGGCCATTGGTTCTAAATGGCAAGGAGATCACAGTGAATTATATTCACTTTAGTGATACAGTGTCAAATTCAATCTAGGATAAAATTCCAGATGCTTTCAAATGAAGGGAACCATTTTCACTTGGATCGTGAGCAGCTGAACTTTCCCTTTCAGATTTCCACTGGTGGCTCAAGTGGATGGGGCTGGGAGCTTCAGACACAAAGTCTGAGTCTGATTTCTCTGAAAGCCAGGCTTAGTTTGGGGACTTAAATGATAAAAATAGAGAATCTGCTCTTCATTATCAAAAATTAAAATGTAAAGGAAACCGATATGCTCGATTGCAGGAAAAATTGAGAAAGTTGCTGCCCAGAGATTTTGTCAGCAGGACAAATAAAGAAAATAGTTGCTGAGAGTATTTCTGTAGCAGCTCTGTGCTGGCTAAAAGCAGCTGTCTCATCTCAGCACCACCCTAGCTCTGATTATTTATGTGTGACTGAGCATCTCAAGGCACCAGGTACAGATAAATCTCGTGTTCATGTGGGTGTAGTGTTCCCTCAGAGATCCTCTTTGTCCTGGAGGCTTTCACATCCCTCCTGCAAGGACTAAGTATGTGATTATTCAACACCTGGGTGACCTCATGGAAAGTAATGGGCTCCTTTGTACTCAGGGGAAATTTATTTATGGACTTTCCTGGAACAGGGGTTTTAGCTGTGAGGTGGGTAAGGACAAGAAGTAAATGCAGGCCCCGTTTAAGTTTATTTTGTCGTGGCAGAAGCAGCTGGATGATGCTGTCAGGTGTGACCCTTGCTGGCTGCAGCCTGTGCCAGTCCTCATCACCCTCCAGGCAGGAATTCCTTCCCAAAATCCCACCCAACGCTGCCCTCTGGCAGTGGGAAGCCATTCCCCTTGTCCAGGCCTTGTGGAGTGGAACTGTGAAGGAGAAGGGACTTACTGGGAAACTCCAGGTGGGGGAAGAGGGAAAAGACTTGGAGATGGGAGATGTGGAGACAGGGAGAACCAGGAGAAGGAGCCCTGTGGCAGTCAGAGCTATAAAACAGGGAAATAAATGATTCTTTTTGGGGAATCTCACTCAGGAAAAGGGATTTGCCCCCACTGCAGAGTCCTTTGCTGCCCTGCTGGGGTGCAGCTGCCACTACAGGGGTCCTGTGAGGGGGTTATCCATAGGGATGGGAAGGAGGATGAGGAGGCAGCCTGGGAAAAGGATTTACATGTCCCCTGAAGTAGCATTGCCCAGAGAGGCTCTTACAAAGCTCTCCTTGAGTGGAGGATTAGGAGCATCCCACCCATCCCTCATCCCATGGGCTCAATGTCCTTGCTTCCAATTTTGGAAGTTAAAATGAGTCCCTACACTTTGATGGGCTCATATCCACATCTCCTCTCTGATTCCTCCTCGACTCCACAGCCCTGCCAAAAGCAAGAGGAGAAGGAAATCCCTCGTTTCCACGTTAAAGTCAGTGTGTGACCAATTCTCACTTTAATTCCCATTTTTCCCAGTGGCTCTGGCGGTTTTGGGGATGAGTCGCTCCCGTGACTCTCCACAGATGGGACCACAAACCTCTCCTGTGCCCGTGGGCTGTTTGGAAAGGGTTTGTGGTGTGGAGAGCTGGGCTCTGGCACAGTTCCAGCCCTTGATCCCATTGATTTTGGCTGCTCTGGCTCGAAGCAGCTCCATGGAGGAGCTGGTTTGATTTTCAGCCCCGTTTTTGGGAATTGATTTCACATTAGACAGCAAAACCCCAACTTTATTTTATCTGGATTGCTGGTGCTCTAAGAAGTAACTGCAGCACTCATTAAAAGTGTTCTGACCCCAGATACTCACACTTTTAGTGCCCTAATTCTGCTGTTTTCTCAATTTATTACAATTCTGTATTTTCAGAGTAACCTGCAGCCCACTGGGAGTGGGGCAAAGGAGAAAATCACTTTTCCATTTTAATAGAATTATTGATCTTAGTGCTGTTGCTATAAATCCATTTATCCACTGCAACAACATATTCATAAAGACTTCTTAATTTTAAGCCTCTTCTTTTTTTGCCTTCATTTAAATGTCACGACCGAGTGATTTATTGGGGAGGAATTTTAGCAGCAAAATTAGACTGTGGTACCACCTCAAGAAACAATACATCAAAGACAACCAGCACACATTTCTTTTTCATCCCTGCAACTTCATTATCTGTCAAAATCCATTAGGAGTTTGTTTTCTCCTTATAGTTAAGGACTAAGCAGTAAGGACTAAGAGATTTTTCTATTTTACACACTTGAGAACGTCAATTTATCGTTATTTTCACAGCATTCTGGACAAGGCATCTAAAAATGTCTCCTAATATTTGTCTGAGCTTGCTGTTGGGAGGGATTAATGACACCTCACTTATAGTAAAAATATCAGTAAAGAACTGTGCTATTAGAAGACCATTGCATTTCCTGCACATTAATACGTTTTTTNTTTATCGTTATTTTCACAGCATTCTGGACAAGGCATCTAAAAATGTCTCCTAATATTTGTCTGAGCTTGCTGTTGGGAGGGATTAATGACACCTCACTTATAGTAAAAATATCAGTAAAGAACTGTGCTATTAGAAGACCATTGCATTTCCTGCACATTAATACGTTTTTTTTTTTTTTTTTTAAATAGGAATAAAAGGTATTTTTGTGCTCAAAACTTCAGCAAAATACACATCACATGAACTAAATATTCCAGGAAAGTTGGCATTGCCTGACTCAGTGAATGAGATATGATGATCCTCATGGAAAACAGGAAAATATACAGGAAATTGGGCAAAAAGAACATTTTGAGCACCTCTGAAGAGTGGCTTAGATAAATACAGACATTCCTGTGAGTCAGCAAGCTGATTTCTCCCCAAATTTGCCATTTTTCTGTGGTCTTGTAAACTTTCCATAGACTCAGTGTTGTTTATAATCATAATTCTACAGCACAGCATTGAATGATCTTGAAAAATTCTACTTTCACCTCTGGCTACTCTTTATTTTGTCCCTTGTTTTCCTTCATTCTGGTATCATCACTGTGGTGGCATCACTGCAATTTTAGGAAAGGCTTCTATTTCTGAACTTAGGGGGGATAAAAAAGGGAAAATAAGTTTTTAAGATGGATTTTGAAGACCTGGAAGGCTCTGGTAGCCAATTTGGGAGACATGTTGTTGTGTTGGGTATAGTTCAGCACAGTTTGGGAAATGTTAATTTAGGATAATAAGTGTTTAGAACCCTAAATAGTGATGGATTTGGGAGTCATGGAATTTTCTGCCAGGATTGGTCTCTGAGTCTGAAGGGATCACAGGAAAAGGGATGGATTAGGGACAGAGATGTTGGATAAGGCTCTTTTCAGCCCAACAGGCTCCTTTCCATGCCTTATTCCAGAAAACCAAGCAAAAAGTTCTGCTTCTCATTTATTCATTGCAGGAGGTTTGATCAGCTTTGTATTTTTCATGGAATCTTGATTTAGGCTTCTTTGGAAGCTTAGCCAGAAGTTTTTGTCTGCTTTAAGACAGCACAGGCAGAGATTGAAATATCCTGTGATGGAAAATTCAGTTTAAGACTCATTTGATCAAGGCCAAGGTGAATATTCCCTGAGGAGAACGCTTTGGTGTTGTTGATTGTTTGTATTCCTGAAAGGCAGCAGGAAGAGAGAAGTTTAACTGAATTATCTCATTTTTAAAAAATTCTGATTATTAATCCATGTTCTAGATGTGACCTTTCTCAGCAGGTTTGTTAGGAATGAACATAATTCATGGAAAGCAAATCTCTCCTGCTGAACATGGATTTTTCGGCAGTGAATTCCGTGTCTGTGTGGTCGTGACTTTTCCTGCCTAAATTCCCCCACCGTTCCACACAGATGAACTAAAACCATTAAACCCTTAGGAAAAAAATAAAAAGAGCAATTATGCAAGAAATGTCAATCAATGATACATGAGGATAAATATATTAAATGAAAGCACTTTGGATGAGCTGTGAGCTGGTTAAGGACGTGTGTGGTGCCAGTGCTGGAGATCCCTGATCCCCATCCATGACAAACAATGCAATCTGCTACACTGGAAATGGATGGATTTGCATCCCATTATCTCTTTCTGTTGAAAAGTCAATCTCATTTTCTGATGTTTGAGGAACTCTGGGGTGTGATGTGTAAACATGGTGAAATTTAATCGGGTGGCATTTGGTTTGGGGAAGCAAACAAAGCTCGGCAATAATCATGGGATATTACGGATTTTTGATTATTCCCATCCTTTAAATTTAGTCTGATGTCGTGGAGCTCATTGCTGAAGAGAAATTGGTGATTTATTCCATGAGAGGTTATCCAAGTTTGGGATAAATCCCTGGAGAGGATCTGGTGAGGAAATCAGGACAAACTGGACGTGTTCCTGGAAGGCACAAAGGGCTGGACTCAAGTCCACCTGGAATTCGTGCCAGCATCCAGAGAACATCCTGGATTGATTTGATCTGACACTCACACACCTTGCCCTGCTCCTCTTCAGAGACTGGCAGGAAATGGGGCTGGGAGAGAGCTTTTCCCTTGCCCAGATTTATAATTGAGATGCAATAACTCTCTTCCACAATTAGAGAATTTCTCCCAGCTCTGTCCAGGATTGGTGGCCACTGAAGTTCAGGAATAGTGAAGAAAAAAATGAATACAAACAGATGATTCTTAAATTTTACTTTTTAATTATAAAATCAGGAAAATATTAAGAATTTTGAAGTATCTGCAAAGGGATTTAAAGTTTATCTTAACTGCAGGAAGGGCAGAGAGCAGGAGAGGGACTGGGGACAAGAGATGGAGGGACAGGACACAGGGAATGGCTTCCCACTGGCAGAGGGCAGGGATGGATGGGATTTTGGGAAGGAATTCTTGGTTGGGAGGGTGGAATGGAATTCCCAGAGAAACTGTGGCTGCCCCTGGATCCCTGGCAGTGTCCAAGGCCAGGGGTGGGACTTGATGATCTTTAAGGTCCCTTCCAACCCAAATCATTCTGGGATTCCAAGAAAGGAGAAAAGCCCCTCAATGGCTCAATTCCATATTCTGAGGTGTTTTTCATTCCACTGAGCAGAAGGGAGCTGCTTTCAAAGGAATATTTCAGTTTTGTCTGCAACGAGGAACAGGGAATGAGGATAAAAATAAACAGCACTAGACCAGAAATGCATGGATTGATTCTCATTGTGGCACAGAAAAACCCAAATTTGAGTTGCTGCACAAACTTTGCAGTTTAAGGCGCTGCAAGGGGGCTGTTCTTGCTCCAGTTTAGCTCTTTTGTGTGTTTTAGCAGGAGTTGTGTGGAACTTTTGAGAAGGGAGCAGGGCTCGTGCCTCTGTAATGCAAAAGAGAAGTAGGCTGTTCATCATTATCCTCAGAAGAAGTTGATTTTAATGCTGGGTTGATTTTTCTGCATGTTATATAAAGTCCCTTTTTTATATTTTTGAGAGCTACCAGTGTGAAAGTATTCCATGAAGTGAGAGACTGAGATATTTAACCCATTTTTAGAGAACAAAGTAAAATTTGAAGAAAATCCATTCATGCCTCAGATTTAAAGCTGTAATTTTAATGTAACCTTTGATTTTTGGAAATTGCAGCGTGGAGGAGTTTTGATTGAGAAAATATTTGTTGTTAAACACAGTATGATGGTGTTTAACTGCTGAGTACTGACGGAGGTACTGCAGTACACACAGGGTTGTTTTCTGAAGTTTGGAGCAGGAATTTGAGCAGGAATTTAAATTATTTATCCAAATGATCCCACGAGGCTCCCAGGTTTCCCATGGGATCATTCCAGGGCACAGGGGATGTGGTGCTGCCCAGTAGCTGCATTTCTCCCCCTGTGATGTCTTTTCATCAGAAGATGGCAGCAAAATCTTATTAACTGTGACTCTGGCTCTCCTCACACATTTCCATCCTCAGGGGCCCTGGGATGCTGGGAAGGGTCTGCTGGAGAAGGATTTGACCCCATTTCCTTCTCCAGCCACCCCAGACAAAGCCTGATGAGCCAGATCAGATGCAGAGGGCTGAATCCTCTCCCTTCCTTCCTTTTACAGGACAGCTGCTATAAAGCTGCTCCAAAAGCCACTCTCTGTGCTGACTGGGAAAAACAGATCCCAAAAATGTCCTCAGCCTGGAGCCAGGCTCTGCTCCCCAGGGAAAGGATGAGAGGCAGTGGGCAAAAATGGATGCACAGGGAATTCCATCAGAACATGAGGAAAAACTGCTTTACTGGGAGAGTGACAGCACAGATTGAGCAGGGAGGGTGTGGAGTGTCCCTCAGCTGGGATATTCCAGACCCCTCTGGATGTGCTCTGGGATGGCCTGGCCAGAGCAGGGAGGTGGCACCAGTGACCCCCTGTGGGCCCTTTCAGCCTGGCCCATCCTGGGATTCCGGGATCATGAGGGAGCTCCTCTCACTCAGCTGGGGGAGTGGAACAGCTGGGAATGTTCCTCTGTGGAGACCCAGCCATGGCCACCCACCTGAGACATCCTGGGAGTGCTGGCTTTGGCCACTGGGAGCTCTGCTTTGTGCCCTTTGGCTGGATCAGCCATGGCTGGGTGGGCTTTGCTGGAGTCACTGGGTGGGCTTTGCTGGGATCACTGGAGTGGGCTTTACTGGGGTCAGGGAGGTGGGCTTTACTGGGGTCATTGGGTGGGATCAATGGTCATTTACTGGGATCACTGGGGTGGCCTTTATTGGGGTCAATGGGGTGGCCTTTATTGGGGTCAATGGGGTGGCCTTTATTGGGGTCACTGGGTGGCCTTTACTGGGATCACTGAGGTGGCCTTTTCTGGGATCACTGGGGTGGCCTTTCCTCAGCTGACCCATCCCAGCCCTCTAGGTGTGGCCATGGGGTGACCACCTGAGGATTTGGTTTGGCCCCCGTCCCTGCCCTTGACACGACGAGCTCAGGTGAGCACTGAGCTCCCTGCCCGGGGCTCTGGAGCCAACCCTCAGCCTTTTACCTCCTCAGTGCCTCTGCTTTCCACCCACCACCCTTTGCTTTGGTCAAACTGTGCCATATTTTGCATTTTGGTGTCTGTCCCCTCCGTTTTTGGGTGTGCAAGGGCCCTGCTGCAGAGCTGAGGTTCAGCTGGAGCCAGCACCAAGCGTTGGCTGGTCGCTTTAATCTCTTTAATCTTCCCTTGGCTCACAGTCGCTTTTTGGGAGCTGAGTGCTCCTGTTGGAGCTCAGGCTTTCCTGGAGGGCTTTGGCTGCACACTGATGTCTGTCTTTCTATAGAAAGAACATATCCAGAGGCGCCTTGCCTTGCTCTTCCCACAGAAAATGCCAACTGCGTGGCTCTTCTGGCTGCTGCTGCCACACAGAAGCGACATATGTTTTTAGATATTTTAATAGGAAGTAATATTTGTGTACACTAATGCCTAGCAGCATCTTAAATATAATCATATGTAATTCATACAGGAGGCATGATTTGAGCCCAAAATATCTTGGTTTTGTTTTCTTTTTTTTTTTTTTTTTTTTTTTTTTTTTTTTTTTTTTTTTTTTTTTTTTTTTTTTTAAACCCCCAAATTCTCTTAGTTTAACTTCAAAATAGGCATTGAATTCCTCTATGGCATTCTGGGTATTTTCTCGCTAAAGAAGTGTCTGTAATTTCTGATCTGTAATTAGAACCCAATTTAATAATTACATGTCCTGCAAGGAAATGTTGCTTGAGCAGGGCTTTGTTCTTATGCAGCTGCTGGAAGCACAAAGATGGGGATTATAAGAAATAGTTCAGATGAAAACGAACTGGTGAGGGCAAAGCACCTTCAGAAGTGATCAGAGCTGCTGAAGGATGAGTGGGAGTTGATCAAATTCACTTTTTATCATATATAGTGTGGAGATGCACATCTCATGAGCGTGCATGGCATAAATCACTCTGGATGCAGGAAAGATTAATTTTTGTGAGTGTTAATGACAAATTTTTATATGAAATTTAGTAGATCAAAGACACTGTTTGCATGGCTTTTCTTTCCTCTAGGAAATTCCATCACACACACACACAAAAGCTAAACTAAAAAATTCCACAAGAGCTTTTCTAGGGTTTCCTTCCACAAAAACCTTTATCAAGCATATTATTAACTTAAGGCTAATTCAGAATCATTTTAGCCTTAAACATGAATAATTTCAGACTGACCTGATGACAGGTTCAAATTCTCTCCTAAACTATGAAGCTTAGCTAAAGGATCATATACTCATTTCATTAACTTCTTCTTCCAGGCAATATTGTACCTTGGAAATGACTTAATTAGTTGAAATTCATGGCAAAGGTATTTTGGAAAGCTGCCTGGACCAGGAGATGTGTGTAATACAAATCTGTATTTCTAGTTTGTGCTGGATGAATTGATGGTATAAAAAGGGTTTATTCCTTGGGAAGATCTTCAGAGAATGCTGAAGAGTTTAAAACCTATGGAAATGGCCAATTTCCATAATTGTTGGAGACAATTACAGAGCTGATTCGGGCTTTTCTCTCCTGCTGTGCTGTAGTGCTGATAAAGGGGAATGGTTTTGGGCTCAGGTTATTGGGAAAGGGCAAAGCATTTCCATGAGGAAATTCAGCTGGTTTATTCTTTTAGCTTAATTAGAGAGTCATTAAGGTTGGAGAAGCCTTCCAAGGTCTGTGACTGATCCCAGCCCAGAGCAATGAGTGCCATGTCCAGGAATTCTTTGGACGCCTCCAGGGATGGGCACTCCAAACCTCCCTGGGCAGCCTCTTCCAAGGCCTGGCCACCCTTTCCATGGAGAAATTCCTGCAGATCTCCATCCTGAACCACCCCTGGGGCAGCTGGAGGCTCTGTCCCCTTGCTCTGCCAGACGGTCACTGATTTCCTCCACCAAACATCCCTTAGAGTCATTCATCATCACACTGGTGACAGAGTGTGTGGGCCCAGCTGGCCCAGGCAGATGTTTGCAGCTGCAGAGCACAGCTGGACACATCCCCACGCGTGCCTGGGTAGGAAAGCAGTGTAACAGAGGATTTCCAGGTACACAGAGGAGTGTGCTGGAAAGTCTCTTGAAGGACTTGTGCTCAAATGTGATCTGAAATATTAATGTGACCTCCTTTTCAGGCCAGGGGACCTTCTCTAGCACATCCATATGTTGGAGTCCCTGGGGACAGCGGGAGGCTCAGGCTGGGTCTGGATGAACATGACACTGTTGAGATGTTTGACCTCCAGCCCTGAGACAAGTCCAGGGTCTGGCAGTTCCCTCCTCTGTTGTTTCTTCCTCGGCTTTTCCACAAGGAGATGTGAACAAGGACAGTCAGGTTTGTTTCTTTGTCTCCTCATGGGCTGAGGAGTCAAAGCCCACAGATGTTTTAGGCTGGTGCTGTACCTGTTCCTTTTCAAAAGATTAAATTGAGCTGGCTTTAAATGGAAACCATCAGCCCGAGCTGATAAATCCGAGAGGATGTTCCCATGTGCTTCATCATTAAAGATGGATGTGCTCAGTCTGATTCTCCCTGGAATGAGAATGTTTTTGGGCCTCTCCTTGGACCTCCAGTCCGTGGCCTCACGGCACATTGCCAGTCCAGGCCTTCCTGCAGAGATTCCTTCGATTTCAGGGGCAGACCCACCACCTCCAGCCATTTTTGGGCTTTTCCTGGTGTTTTCCATGGCAAAGGACTGAGTGAGCCTGGTGTTCTGTCCAGCAGGGTATGGAATCACCTGCAGAACTTGGAATCTTGGCCAGAAGGGGTGGCTGGTATGACTTTGTTGAGGAGTCTGTGGTGTCTTCTGCAGGTCTGGCCTCGGAGAACCCACTGTGACACTTGGGCTTGCTCATGGCATGGTTCAAACCCCACCCAGCCCTTCCTTGCCCACATAAATTAACTCAAAAAACGCTTTAGGTGTAATCAGTCACCTCCAGTGTGGTTTGGGAAGCAGATTTGGTTTAGTGGAGCCAAAATTGCAGCCTTTCCCCAACCTCAGAATGGAGTTGCAGGTGGGTTGTGAGGACAAGCCCTGTCACACCAGGCACCTGCAACAGCAGCACGCGGGGACGTTTTCATGGCACTGCAGGAAAATCCCGAGGGATTCGGAGGAGGCATCTCCTCCTCCCTGCTGACAGCCAAATTGCAGAGTGCAGTGGCTAATTGCACATTCCAAGTGTCTTCAACATTGCAATTCCATGTAAAAAATTGCCATCCTTGCCCTGGGAACGTTACAAAGCCGTGCTCAGCTGCCGAGGTGTTTTATACCTCTCACTGAACAAAAAGAGTTGCTTGTCCCCAAAAAGATGATGAATGTGGAACTCTACAACGGAGTGTTTTGGTCCTGTGAGAAGATTGATGGATTTGGGCAATGCTGGTTTTTTTTTTCTCTCCCTACAGCCAAGTTCTATTCAAAATCTTCCCGTTCAGCACCTCCCGAAAATTAATTGAGCTGCTTTCTGTGCCTTGGACTGATTTGCATATTTTAGCCTCCTCTTTCTCAAACAATTTAAAAACCCAGTCACTCTGGGAATCACAACATCCAGAGGCTGGGAAACTACCAGGTAAACATTCTGGTGTTATTTCCGTGGAAATATTTCATTTTATTGTCATTGAGCAAGAATTAGGATAATTTTTAATAGTGACATATTTTTTTTAATGGTGGCAATTACCACCAAAAACGTTTGTGAGAGACTTCTGAGTTGTTTATACCATTGCTGGAAGTGTTGTAAAAACAATGTGAAATTCCTGGGGAATTGGACTATTTGTTTCTATCCAGGGGATAATTTCCTGCAGCAGAAGTGAACTATTAAATTAATCACGCCATATTTAAAGGGCAGTATTTGCATTGGTCTGACCAATGAATCATAACCAACAATTTCCTTTTTATAGCTGAAAGGAGAGGAGAACACACAAAATATTAGGAAATGATCCATAAACAGTTCTCTCCTACAAATGACGGCTGTACTTTGGAAATTTTCATTTAGGAGAACGAAAAGCAAATCCCAACTTGGTGAAGGCCCCTGGAAAAGTCCTGGGTTTTGCTCCCTTTTGTGAGTAATTGCAGCTTTTTAGGGATGGGAAGTGGCTGATGTGGTGTCCCAAACTGTGGCTTGGATCTCAGTGGGTTTTTCATGGCATTTGGGCTGTTTTTACTGAATTCAACGCTGGTCTCTTTGAGGGAAATCCAGTTATTTCAGCATTAAAAAGAGTTAATTTGTGGAATTCTTTCCCAAGCAGTCACGTGAGAATGGATATGAACAATCACCTCATCAATTCTTTGTCTGATGGGCTCAGACTACGAACTCCTTAAATTCTGCTCTAAATTCCGAGGCTGCCATGAATTATTCCCTGTATTTGTGAGCTGGTGGTGGCAGCAGCATGAGAGATGTTCTGGTTCTCCCAGCAACTCACGCCTGGCCTCAAGCAAAGCACTTGAAGTGTCCATGGCTCACCTGAAAAAGGGAGAGCAGCTCTTTTCTCTGAGGTGGAACAGGTGCCAGCCCTCCTGAATTAATGTCTGAGAGGTGCTCCAAGTTCCCAAAATAAAAGATGCCTTCAACAACTCAGCCTCACCGGGGAAAATCATAATTCCTGGCAGCTGATGCAAAAGGGGTTTGAGGTACTGCAGTCACCTTCTGTTAAATGCAGAGAATTCCCAAGTTTCCTGAAAAATTGAAGAGTGAATTGATTATACATTTTTTTGTGGAGTTAATGCTGGGATCAAGGGAAGCTGCCAGCCTGGGTTTGTTACATCAGAGACAGATTGTGCTCTGGAGTCACTCAGTGTCACCCGTGGGAGGCTGGGAGAAATGATGGCTTTTAGTGACAAACCTCTGCACGTCCCTGCTCCCAGAAATGCCTCTCCTGGTGAGAACAGCTGCCAAACTTTCTCTCCAAAACCACTCCCCTGGACCTGCTCATCCCCTCTGAAGGTGACAGTGGCTCTGGGGAGGATCTCCAAGTGCTTGGATGCAGCGAGAGGCAGGGAATTCCCGCTGGGATGGAAGAAGTGGTGCAGGGATGATGCCCAGGGTGCCAAGGACAGGTTTGCTGCACAAAGCCACGGATTCTTGGAACACAAGTCCTGTGAGGAACGGCTGAGGGAGCTGGGGGTGTTTAGCCTGGAGAAAAGGAGACTCAGAGGTGACCTTATCACTCTCTACAACTTCCTGAAAGGTGGTTGCAGTGAGGTGGGGGTTGGTCTCTTTTTCCGGGCAACAACTGACAGAACAAGAGGACGCAGTCTTTAAGTTGCGCCAAGGGAAATATAGGTTGGATATTAGGAGAAAATGTTTTACAGAAAGAGTTATAAAATACTGGAATGGTCTGCTCAGGGAGGTGGTGGAATCACCATCCCTGGACATGTTTAAAAAGAGATTGGATGTGGCGCTCGGTGCCATGGTTTAGTTTAGTTGAGGTGTTGGGACAGAGGTTGGACTCGATGATCTTGAAGGTCTCCTCCAGCCTGGTGATTCTGTGATCCTCCTGCTCCTGCTGGAGTCCTTTGGGTTCAGCTAAATCAGATCCTGGCTGTGCCCTGGCTCCCTGCTTCCATAGGGATGGGGCTGGGGGAGCTCTTCCCTGCGCTCCCTCCGGAGGTGTCCGAGCCTTTCGTGGCTTCCCAAATCAGTGCTGTGCAGTTCTGTACCAGTTCCTAAAAACCACTGAAAATTCAGACCTCAAAATTCTGCTTTTTGAGTGTTTCTGGTTCATTTTGGACATCTAGAATCCAGACTTCAAAATTCTGATTTTGAGTGTTTCTGGTTTATTTTGGACATTTAGGATCCAGATTTCAATATTCTGCTTTTTGAGTGTTTCTGATTTATTTTGGTGGGGGTTTTTTTGGTGTTTTTTTTGTTTTTGTTTGTTCCATACACTTCCTGGGGAAGGTGAAAAGTGATTATGGCACAACCAGTTTGACACTGAATGGCACCAAAAAGCAGCTCCACTCTCAACTTTCCTGGCTAAAAAAAAAAAAATCCTAAAAAATCAGAGTAAGATTTTCTATGGTCATTCTCCAGTAGCAGGTAGAGAACTGCACTGTTAAAAGCAGAATTCAGGGAGAATAATAAAATCCTCTTTTTGTTAAGTGAGTGAAATAAATAGAATTATGGAATGATTAGGGTTGGGAGAGACCTTCCAGACCATCTCCTTCCAAACCCCTGGATAGCTTCCACCATCCCAGGCTGCTCCAAGCCCTGTCCAGCCTGGCCTTGGACACTTCCAGGGATCCAGGAGCAGCCACAGCTTCTCTGGGAATTCTATTCCAGGGCTCCCCACCCTCCCAGGAGGAAAATCATACTATTGGTAAAACCAGAATTTAAAAGAAATTAGAATATAGAGCACAAGACTTTTTTTTTTTCCCCCCAGACTTATATTTTTTGAATTGTTTTGCTTTTATTCTCCTTACCTTTCCTTCCAACTTTTGGCTTTTTAATTATGCTCCATAATCCTCCCGAGTGCATCAGCAAAAAGTGGCCTTTGGTGTTTGCCTCTTGTGGAGCTGGGGAGCAGCCAGATCCTGTCACTCGTGGAAGTAACACTTCTGGCAGAGCTTAAGACAGAATCCTGAAATATTGAATAATTGACATTCTTAGCTGCAAGTGGACATTTTTCATCGATAGGAGGTGGCTGCTCTGTTTGATGATTGTGGAGTGTCTGAACAGAGAACAAATTCCTGTCTGGGCTCTGCTGGACAAGCTGGTGCAGGTGGAAGGAGGGAGGCATGCCTGGATTTTATTCAACAAAGGGGAAAGGGACAGCAAAATATGGTTGAAATTGAAAATTAGAGCATTATTTAAATGTTTTCATAGATATAAAATTGGTTTAGTGGATAAAAACATTATGGGGAGCAATAGAAAGGTGAAAGATGAGCACAGGGAGGGATTAAAAAGAATAAAATGGGTGGTGAGTGAGTATTTGTGATAGAAATGGTTTAAATTTGGATTAATTAAATTTATTTTGGATAAAATATATCTCATCCTGTCAAGCACTGTTCATATAAAAATCTGAATGACATTTGACTGGAAATGCTGATAAATTTGTTTGGTCCAACCCCATTTCTCTACAAAGAACTAATTTGGATTCTCAATCCATATTTCTTGCTGTTTAATTTAATATATCATAGGACAAGCCATGTTTATTGCAGATGATTTCTGGGTATTTGGATTCTTTTCATTTAAAAAGATATTTTAGTATTTCAGGTGTTGATCATCCTGAGCAGAAAAGCAGAATTCAAAAGGAATTTTCAGGTGATTTTTGCCTACTTAGAGAATGCATGGAGCTGTTTAACGGGGAGTCAGTTAGATGAGCTGAAGAATTAATAAAGTTGGGTTTCCCTGGCCAAATTTTTTAAGAAACTGCCTGCAAAACTTTGCCTTTGAGGGCTGACCTTGTCTTTCAGGGAGGAGTTGATTATTGAGCCCTTTTCAAGCTGCTGTCGGTGCCTTTGACACAAACAGGGCTGGATTGATCCAGCCTGGTCTGGGTGCCCAGGGCTGATCTAAATTCACCTGAAACCCCCTGAATGAACAGGATGTGGCACCACATTCCCAAAGAAAAGCTGGAATTGCCTCTGGATTCTGTCAGTCCTGTGAAAAGGCACCACAACAACAGAGATTGGCTGGGTGTGAGCTGGGGGAACTCTGTCACTGCTGTTTGTCTGAAATTGTCTCTTCTGAAATCCCTCCCAAACACTTCAAATTACTCTTTTTTTAAAAAATATTCTATGTTTTTAACATTTCCCCAATATATGCCAAAGGACTGGAGGTCCCAAAGATTGGAATTCATTCCTCCTCTTGCAGAGCAGGTTCTCCCTCTGAGCATCCCTCCAAACCTCCCTCCCAGCATCCCTAAAATCCCACAGATTGAGGATGATGGGACACTGAGTATCCTGGAGGGGCCTGCTGTGATTGCAAAGCAAACATCACCTTAAAGAGCAGCTCTGAGCAAGAAATTGATTTCCAAAGGGAAAAAATAGATCTTTTTATACAATCTCAAGCTCCTTGTCTCTGCAGCACGGTTTGGTGTTTAAACCAATTTTTCAATAATTGAAAATCAGCTTGAGGGGATTCACTGCCATGTGCACAGGAGAGAGGAGGTTTCACACAACCCAGCTGGCTTGGGCTCATTCCTGGGCTCCAGATCCTGCCCCAGCTGGGGAGGAAATCCTTCACAATCCTTTCTGATTGACAAAAACGATGAGTCAAAATCCTGACAGAGCAGCTCAGGGAAAATAGCAGCAGTGCAGCTCAAACTGGGACACAAGGCTGGAAAAGGAGCACGGGGACAGCGTGTAGTCTCCTACAAGAGCACAAACCAGAAATATTCAGTGCACCCCGCACTCCTGAAGGCTGAAAATGCTTTGGCAGGGAAATAGGAGCAGATTTGATCAAAAGCCTGAAAGGTGGCAAAAGACAGATGAGGAAGTTGGAATAATTTAGGTTGGAAAAGACCTCCAGGATCTTCGAGTCCAACCTGTGCCCGATCCCCACCTTGTCACCCAGCCCAGTCCAGTAATTCCTTGGACTCCTCCAGGGAGGGGGACTCCAAACCTCCCTGGGCAGCCCTTGAAGGGGGAAAAAACCCAATTAAAACAACTTAGAAAACAACAAACACCCTGGAATTGTATAAGTGAGCAGATGGCATTAATCCCTCGTGTTCTGTCGTTTCTGCAGGGAACTTTCCTCATCTGAGACCTCTTCATGGTGTCCTCACTTCTCCAGCCACCTGACTCCTCCAAAGCTGCTGTAGATGAGCAGTGGCCCCTAATTTCAACTTCTTTCTTATGCAGCAGGGTGGAAAGGCAGAGAAAAGGCTGGGAAAGCTCTAAATTGATCTGTAAATACGTACGGGAAGATTTACAGAGGAGAGCTCACCTCCCAAATTCAGTGTTTAATTCCCCACTCTGCTTTTCCTCTGTAACTCCCAAACTGCATTTGCTGTCAGTTAGGATTCTCTTTGGGAAAGCTCTGAAAGAGTCAGAGAAAAGCCTCTTTTCCCTGTTTGCTCCCCTTTCAAGGCACTTTGGAGGAGACAGAAGGGGACTCGGTTTCGCCGACTCAGCTCGCGCAGCAGATGTCAAAGCACGGAGCTTGTTTGTCATCAGCCTTCGTGGGGCAAGGTTTGCTCTCAAAAATCACCAAAGGAAACAACCTCCCTTGTATAACAAGCCTCATTTGCTGCTGGATTCTCAAGCAGATGCCTCCTTTCCTCAGATCAAATAGTTGAAATCTCATCCCTCGCCAGGTAAAGGGAAAAAACTTCATTGTCTGCATCTTTTTTTCAAATGCAGCTGAAAAGTGCTTCGGGTTCTGTGTGAGCTTTTTATTTCCCTGTGTTTTCAGATCACTGCCTGTGCTGTTCTGGCACTCCCAGGATCAATGATAACAAGCAGGTCTAGATAAGACATCCAAATTTCTTTTTGCTGGGAGTTTGGTAAATCTGCAGTGCTCCCAGGATGTTTACTGGTATATATTTATTTATGGAGCGTTTTTATTTATTTATTTGTCTTAATGAAAAAATAATGGAGTGCATTTATTTAAAAAAAAGAAGAAAAAGGAGCTTTCAGGGAGGATTTCTACAAAAGAACCCAGTTTTGTGCTTTTGCAGTGATTGTGGTTGGGGGCTGCTGTATTTACACAGTTGATTCATGACCTTTCACAAGGTTGGACTCGATGATCTTCGAGGTCTTTTCCAGCCTAAAGAACTCTGTGATTTTTTATCCATGGGGCTCTTTGCTCAGTTAAGGAACTCCAGCTCTTAAATCCCATCCTTCATTTCCTGTGCTTTAATTACCTGTGACCTGGAGTGATTCAGTGTTGTTTAAGACAGAAAAGGTGCTTTTTATAAAGAAATAATTTTCCTCCTGAGAGTCCCAAAGCGTTGATTTCACATCCTATTATTAACACAGAGTCCTGCTGTCCAAAGGAATTTTAAGGCACCTGGAATTCTGTGTGTTGTTCTTACAAAGATAATGAAGTGCAGTTATTTCAGTTAATATTGTTTGCAGAAAAGGAGTTGTTTTTGTACCTGGAGGAGGGTGGTTGTGCTCTCCAAGCCCTGACTCATGAATTGGGCTGAACTCTGCATTTAGGAAGAATCAGGCAGGTAAAATAATTGAAGTTGAAGTCCAGAAACACCTCCAAACCCCAAGAAGTGTGGACATGAAGGTCCAAAGAAAATCCAGGCCTCAAGGAATGAGTGGTTGGCATGGATGGAGGTTGTTTTTGCTAAAAGCCAAATCAATTCTCTACATTTTCATCCTCAAATAATTATTTTTTTCTGATATTCAAATTCAACAAACCAAATCTTCTGGTGTGACCCATAAACTTGAAGATAATTGAGAGAGAGTAGAGACAGATGAAGATTTATTGGGCTGCAGGTTTGGAGCAGCAGAGCAGCAGCTGGGAGATGCAGATCCCACCTGAGCTCCAACACATCTGGGGGAGCCCATCCAACTCTGGCTTGTAGGAAAAATTTGCATCCCAAGTGTGGAAAAGTTTGCATCCAAGAAAATTAATTACTGGCTGTGGCACCACTGAGTTTCCCCTGAGAGGTTCAGCAGTTCTGTGGGAATTGAGTGAAAAGCACTGGGAGAATTTCCTCTCCTGGGGAAACGTCCACATGAACCCAACAAACACCAGGAGGCTTTGGAAATTTGCCTCCCTGGGCTGTCTCACTTGAAGGCAGTTGGAAGGTAAGAACAAACTTCAAAATGTCCAAATAATCCTAAAAGCTTCTTACTGCAGAGTCCCCAAAGTCTTGATAAAACAAAATTTATATTGGATGTCAAAGCCCAGGCACTGATTTGTAGTTTCATTAAATCCAGGGCAGTCTTGGAACAAAAATCCAAGGAATAGACACTTTCTGCAGATTGTAATTGCAAAGATTTTCTTCTCCTGTCCTTTTGCAAGTAAAAGGGATTTTGGAGATAATTTTACAAATGTTTCCATTATTTTTTCCCTTGTGCAAGTTGATTTTAAAGCTATCCTTGTTAATTAATACACATTTAAATTAGGTTGGGTAGTCACCATTTAGCATTTCACCAGCTCCAGCCCTGACACAGGAGATGAACAGGGAAAGCAATTAAAATTTCTCCTGACTTAGAATCAACCACACAACTTCCAACAAAAGGCCAGAGCTCACTTAAATGGCACCATTTGGAGTCAGGTTGAAATTTATGATTTCCTGATTTGTGAACAGGTGAGGACTTGAAATTTTGTGTTTACAGGGGAATGTTCACTTAGGAAATACCCAGGAATTCCCACAGCATGGAAGCTGTGGCTGCCTCTGGATCCCTGGGAGTGTCCAAGGCCAGGTTGGACAGGGCTTAAAGCAGCCTGGGATAGTGGGAGGTGTTCCTGCCATGGCAGGGGTGGGATGGGATGGGCTTTAAGGTCCCTTCAACCCAACCCATTCTGTGAGGATCCTAAGGAATTCTTTGGGTTGTTGTGACATTCCCCCCATCCTTATGTGATTTACCTCCACTTTCAACGTTGTAAACTTTGATCAGGAGTCAAATTCCACAGGACAGAGTCAACAGAAAGCCCAGCAGGACACTGGAATTCCTCTGCCTTCCCCAAAGGATGCCCAGGACTGGTACAAGCTTGGCTGTGGCTGAGAATCTTTCTGGAATTTTCCTTTGCATTCCTGATCCCTCTACCTCTCCCCTCCTTGCCTCCACTGATGGGCCCAGAGGAGCATTTCCCTTTGGAATCTCCCCCTTTTCCAGGGTCTCTCCTCCCTGTGCTTGGGACTGGTGGTGGCAGGGAAGGCTGATGAGCTTGGCTTCCTGGATCCATCATTCCCATTGCTTTGTGGATCCTCTGGATTTTTCCCAGATTCAGAGGAAACACCATTTAGGCTGGAAAAGCCCCAAAATATCATCAAGTCCAACTGTTACCCAGCACTAGCCATGTCCTCAAGTGTCCTTCTTCCCAGCTGGAGCATTCTGGAGTTCCTACAAAGGTATTTCTGACTTGCTCTTTGTTATCCTTTCTCCTGCTAGGGAGGAACAAGACCCACACTTCCCATAAAAAAAACTGGATACCCCTGGCTGGT
The DNA here is from genome assembly GCA_013398075.1 of Notiomystis cincta. Lineage (NCBI taxonomy): Eukaryota > Metazoa > Chordata > Aves > Passeriformes > Notiomystidae > Notiomystis > Notiomystis cincta. Next base: position 50,978 of record VZRX01013146.1, on the reverse strand, counting down.
GCCTGAGCTGCACTCCCAGTGGCTGTGTCCTTTGCAGGAATGTGGGGAATTCCAGGGAGAAACGTTCCCAGATCTGGAACATTTAACCCCACAGGCCAAATTAATTTCTCTCTGAAATAATTGAAAGCAGGTTGCCACCAGGGCTCTGTCCCTGCTGAAATAATTCCCTTCTCCCTTCTCCCAGCAGGGAAATCTGATTCTCTCTGCGTCTGCCTGGCTGTGGCTGAGGCTGTAGTGTCACAAATTACATTAGCAGCCATCATTAATGACAATTTTAGGTCTTAAGAGGCGTTAAAAATATTTCACCTCTCAAGCTAAGCTAAAGAAATATTTTCCTTTCAAATTGAGTTAAAAAATACACCTGGGCAGAGCCACTCTGCCTCTTCCTCTATGAGTTCATGATCCACTTCATCCTCCTCAGCCATAAATTAATGGAAAAGCTTCAGTTCCACCCAAACTCAGCCCCTGGTTTTGTGGCCATGCAAGAAATGCTGATTGCAAATTCCCATGGCTGCTGATGCATCCACACAATGCTGGAATTGTGCAGCCAAAGCGATATTGAACCTGCTCTGGATTTTGCAAATCAAACTCTCCTAAAGTAATTCCCAGCTGTCCTTCCCCAGCTGAGTGAATTCATGGATTTCCCCCATCTGCTCCCAGGGAGTGTCCAAAATTTACAGTTTATTGGACATGCTGATATCAGTTAAAGGTTGGACTCGATGATTTTGGAGGTCTTTCCCAACTTTAATGATTCTGTGAGAGAAATATAAACATTTAAGGAAAAATAACCCCAAAAGAAGCAGATTTTGGTCAATGCAGGTGCTGTTTACCCTCAAACTCATTGCCTTTGGGGACAATTAAATAACCACAGAATGGTGTGTGTTGGAAGGGAGCTTAAAGCTCCACCCCATGGGCAGGGACACCTTTCAGCACACCAGGCTGCTCAGATAGCTGGATAATCATATTTTTAAATGTTTTTAGCATGTAACATTGCAGTCAACAATTACTGAGTGGCTTTGTCGTGGTCAAGTGCCACAAACCGGTAACACAAATGAAAATTTCCTAAATTCCTCTACAAATACATTGTCCTAAAAAAGTAGGCTAAAACCCAAGGCCATTTGTACATGAGAAGGTTCCCTACCAGAGCTGCTCGATCACTATTAATTTATTTGACAGCTTTTAGGCTGAGTTCAGATATTAGAGCTGTCATTGTAAAATACTTCCATTTTTCCTTCAACGCTGCTTTGAGATGCTGCTGCTTTGAAGCTGTGTCAAAGTAGCTCTGAATCACGAGAAACTTTCCATTTTTTTCTATTTTTTTGGTAAGTTGAAAGTCTGAAGAGCCTCAATATGCTGTGTAAAATTGTTCTGAGGATCGAACCTCCTCCTATGGTACCCTGGAGCATTCAGTCACTTTCAATAAATCTCTTTTAATAATTTCTCACTTGTCCTTATTATTACTAACAGCCAGAGCATCTCAAGGCAATGTCAGAGTAAAGGCTTTGGCTGGATGCAGGAGGAAGGCTTATTTGAAAGTTAACATGAAGGAAAAGTAATCCAAATGTGAACTTTTTTGGGGAAAGTGATGGGGTTTTTTTGCATGAATTTACAGATGGTGTCGATTCTGTCAAAAAAAGTCTCAGTTTCTTTGATTTAAGAAGTTGTGTTACAGGGGAAGGATGTTGAGAATGGAGTCTGGGAGGTCTGTTTTTCTCGTTTTTAAAGCTTTGCTTTGATTAGTTTTCTTTCATTATCTCTGGGAGAGCTGCGTTCAGGATCTGCTGGGAATATCTGCCATTAAATAATTCCTGAGATATGGATTTGGGCTACTTGACTGTCTCCCTGTCCTTTAACAAAAACACTCAACCACAACTTCCCATTAAAAGCATCCTGTGAGTCTGGGGAAGGCTCTTCATCCACTTTAAGTCCTTTGAGTTCATTGCAAACCCCTTTATTGATCCCCACCATGTGCATGGAAGACTCAAACTGGACAATGCTCCCTTGTCTTCAGCTGGATGCCAGACTGATTTCCAATGGATTTATCCAGGTAATGATAAAAAACTAATTCCAAGTAATTATCTGAACAAATAAATGTAATTCCCCATGTGGAATGAGCAAGGCAAAGCCTGGATCAAAGGTTTTTAGCAAAACCTTGACCAACAAATCTTTCAGCACCTCTTGTGGCGTTGACTCTGCTACACAGACCACAGAGATATTCCCAAGGTTTCTCCTCCCACCACTTAATTCCTGTTTTTCTCTGATCCAAGCTGCATTCTCTGCCCTAAAATTGATTTCCTCACCAACTTTTTGTTTAAAAATGTGGCAGCTGAAGAGACCCCCCAAGGCACTGCCTCACCCTTGAGCCAATGGGAAAAGATTTAATCTCAGGACTACCCTGCTACAGAATGTGAGCTTCTTTCCTTGAAAATGTTCCCAATTCCCATTGAAGCTGTTTCATCCTGCAGGAGGTGATGCTCCTGGTAGCACAGTCAGGACAAAATCAGGAGGAAAATGTTCCTTTTTTTTGTGGTTTTGTGCTTTTTTTCTTGTTGTCGTAGGACTGCCAGCAAGAGTTTTCAAACACAGTTTGGGGAGAGCGAGTGAAGCCAATTCTCTCTTTATGGTTGCTTTTTTCCCTCATAAACCAACCCTCAGCTTTGCTACCAGTCTATCATGGAGGAGATTTAATCTCTATAAAACTCTCGACAACTGCAGTGATACTTTCAGCCTCCCAGTTTATGAGATTATAAAAGGCACTTTTCCCTCACCAGTGGGAAGAGCTGGGTTTAGCCAAGCTGCAGTTGATGATTCAGGCCATTCATTTTGTGCCTCAGAGAGATCTTGAAGTCTGGCAGTGCCTTGTGACCAACTCCTGTGGTGTGGCTTGGAAAAAAACCCAATTTTATAGGAATCATTGGTCCTGTAACACAATGAAAAGGATCTTTTCAAAATGTAGCTTTCAAAAGACACCCATATAACAGTGCTGGGGGTTACAGGGTGACAGAAGCACAGGCAGAGAAATCAGGAGGCTGCATTTAATATAAAATAATAGAGTTTATAGGATATTGGGCCAGAAAAGAGCAGGTTTTTACATACAGTCAGCCTTTGGATGGAGCACGATGGGATTTAGGGGCTGGCCTCTTCTCTCAGGTGATGGGACAAGAGGAAATGCCCTCAAGGGGAGGTTCAGGTTGGATTTTAGGGAAAATTTCTTCACTGAATGAGTGATTAACTTTGGAAGGGGCTGTGGTGGAACCACCAATCCTGGAAGGCTTCAACGACGAGCAGGTGCTCAATCCACTTGGAGATGTGGGGTGATTGACAAGGCGGTGTTTGGTCAAGTCCTTGATCTTGAAGATCTTTTCCATGTGATTCCATGATTTCACGGAGCCTGTGAGCTCCGTGGCTGCTCTTTGCAGCCAGAATTGTTGGTGCAAACAGAGGAGGCTTCGCCGTGCCCGGGCTGCGCGCGAGGGCCGCGGGATCAGCTCTGGAGTCTCGCTGTCCTCACCCTTGGCAGCTGCACCAGCACTCCCAGCAGCATTCCTGGGAGCGGGAGAAGGACAGCACTGACTGGGGAGGCAGTGGAGCAGAACCTGCTGTTCACTGCTCCCTCAGTCCTTGGTGCTGCCCAGGGGGAAAGAGCAGAGCCTGACTTTCGAGCCACCGGTTTTGCTTCCCTCTCCTGGCATTCCGGGCGAGGCTCTGGGATCTTCCAGGTTTTGGGATCTTCCAGGTTTTGGGATTCCGAGGTGTGAGAAGTAAAAGCAGGAATCCCATTCTGAGGCCTGGGGAGGGAGGACATCCATGCCCAGCCCTTTTCTGTGCCCATGTGAAACCTGGAGGGAAGAAACGGCGTTTCCTGCTCCAGATTTGGCTGAATCCGGTGGATGACTCCAAAGGGAAGAGGAGAGTGCTGGAGGGAGACAGGGAATGTCTGTGTGACTGCTGCACCTCAGTTCCTCAGCAATCAAGGTAAAAAGACATCAGTTCTTCCCTCAGATTTCCTGAGGGGAAGGTGAGTCTGAGGCTCGGATCCCTTCCGGAGTGGTCGAACTCCGCCTGAGGTGAGGACAGACAGAGGATGTTGGGAAGGCTCCCACAAGGTCCAGAGGTACAACTGCAGTCCTGACAACCCTGCAGATGCTCCAGGAACATGACAATAGAGGCAGATAAATCTTTTAATTAAATATTTCACATATCGGTCGTAATTACTTCCAATTAGCACTAATGAAGTAAGGATGGTGCAAACAAGCAATATAATCTGGTGATAAGCATTTTTTAATTAATATGAATGGCAAGGATAGCAGTAATTGATTCAGTTTGGGTTTGATTTTTTTAAAAATACTTCGGTGCTGAAAGAGTCTCATTTTTTTGAGCTCCTGTTCCTCTTCCTCCTCCTTTCCTCTCCTCCACAGCAGCATTTTTTGCTACTTGGACTTAAAATATTTTGAGTATCTCAAGCTCAGTTTTACCCAAGAGCGATTATTGTCTCAAATTTATATTTTATATATTTTATATGGTGATGAAATTAAATCCTTGCCTCACCTCCAACACTGCAGTTCCCATTATTGACAGTACCACTGAAAATTGGATGTTTGTGAGGCAAATGCACCATACAGGAAGGAGATAAGTTCAAATGCCAAACCCATCAAACCAAATTTGAAATCTTCCTGTACTCTCAGATATTGATATTCTTTATCAATATTTAAGATTCTTTTTAGGAATCCCAGGCACAGAATATTTTGTAGCTTTTTCTGGTGAGGAATCCAATATATAATTATCTACAAAGGGTGGCTTTTGAAAAAATCCTTCAAAATTATCATGAATCACATCCAGAAGATTTATGGGATTGTTTTTCCTGTTTTCCCTGTTTTTCCTGTTTTCCCTGGCTTGGTGTTTCCGAGAGCCAGTTCAGCCCCCCATATCCTATTTTAACTTTCTCTTCCAACCTCTGACCTTGTGCCAATCCAACTGTTCTGTAAAAATTTGTAGGGGAAAAGAAATTAAAATTAAATCCAAGATTTTTACAGGGCCTTTTTTCCCCCTGAAAATTTACCCAGGAATTTTACAGAGCAATGCAGTAGCTGGGAATTTTTTGGGAACAAACAACTGCATCTATGGTTAACCTGTAAAGATTTAGGAATGGGAGCAAAATAGAAACCCATTCCTGGTAATCACGGTCCTCTCCCTGCTTCTGGTAGTTTGTTTTACAATTTAAAGGTTAATTTTTTCCTTTGATTGAATTTAATCCTCTGTGGGATTTTAGTGGCTCCTGGAGACCCAGGAAGAGCTGCCAGTGTTGGTGTCTTCATTCCCTTCCTTCTCAGGGCAAAGGAGAATGTGAACTGCTGCATTAAAGAGAAACATTGATTAAAATAATTGTATTTTTTTGGTGCAGCCGCATTTAGTCTTTTAAAAACAATCAGAGAGGATCCAGATCCTTAATTCCCTTTGCTCCCTCTGGAACCTGTGCCCACATTTCAATATCAGCCCTTGGACAGGAGATAATAACTCTTCCCATTCCTAAAATTACATATTTTTAAGACACATTAGGAGACAGTGCTCGAAGAGAGGAGAAATAAATGAAAGCATAAAAATGAATAACAATTATTTTCTCTGCCCGTTTGAGGTGAGCAGCGAGCAATCATTGTCCTCATAAATCATCGAGTTTCCAATTTTGTGAGCAACAATTCAAGGAATTTCAGCCAGCAAAAACGAACTAGGAGAGAGCAGCAGTTTTATGAAACATTTCCAAGACAGACTGGGTGGTTAACTGGCAAATTGGGGAGTCTATAAATAAAATATGGAAGGAGCAGCAGACTACGAGCTCCTTGTTTTACACACAGCTTGTCCCCGTCAGTAAATCTGTTTTAAAAGCTGCTGGGTGGTTGACAAGAATTGTATTTTCTCTTTGAAATGATATTGTGTCATCCCAGCACCAAATCTCCTTGTGCTGGCTGTATTATTGTGTGATTTGTTATAATAAATGTGTTTGCTGCTCACTTTGTGCTTGGGAGGACACATTTTCCTCTTGGTGGAGGTAATTAGACCTAAAATTCTCTCTGTGAGTGGCAACTTCTTCACAGCTCAGGAAATGCTGAGGTATCAATAAGGATGAATTTCATCTTGTCATAAAAAATGGCTAAAAGTTCTTTATTTTGCAGGAGGTCCACAAATCTCATCTACCTAAGTGAAACTGGGTTGGAGAAGAGGTAGAAAATCACTCTGGAATTTGTGGATTTATTTTTTTTTTAATACTATAAAACTTTTTGTTGTTTTTCCCTCATCGGTTTCATTAAGATTTGCTGAGAAAATTAAGGAGGGAGCTCAGCCCTTCTTTTGTTTTTTTTCTGGAAGGGTTAAACAGCATCCTTGTCTCTCTTCATGAAAGCCAGATTTTACATGCTATTAAAGCTGAGTTTGTTTGTTGGTGGTCTTTAACACAGGCAAGAAAAAAGCTGCAAAAACCAGCCCCCCCAAAAAAAAAAAATTAAAAAATTTAGCAACAGAAATGAGATTTAGGCAGAACAGGAGCTCTTAGACACCCTGCCCAGTAAAAATGACATTTACAGAAGTCACTCAGTGCTGAGAGAATGAACACTTTGAATTCCAAACCAACCCAGCTTCTTGAGGAGAACACAAAGCTGTAAAATTAAGGATCACTCCAAACTGGAGCAAGATTTTCCAAAGCCTTCCCTCTTCCCTGAGCTGCTCGAGCCTGTTCCAGGAGTGCTGCAGATTTTCCTCCCAACAGGGGATAACCCAGGCCTGAACCTGAGACAATGAGCAGCAGAAATTGCATTTATTGCTGTTAATTCCGAGCTATTGACGGTTTGAGGTGGTTCCACCATCCAAGTCCAGCTGAGCAGTGCCAGGAATTGGATTTCCATTTGTGGTTTGTGCCATGGCTCAGCCCTATCAATGAGGGATGGAGATAAGGACCTTCCCAGAGTCATTCCAAGCTGGGAATTAAAGGATCCTGAAGAGCTTTAAGGTTTTTTAAAAAGTGCTGGTTAATTAGGAGCATGTCCTTATCACACCCAAAGGTTTTGGGAAAGTGATCCCAGGATAAAGGGTAGATTCCCTATGTTTTTAAGTAGGAAAACTTAAGAAATCTGACAGGTTGAAGTGAGGGCAAGTTCTGAGTGGAGAAATGAAAAGCCTCAAAAAAGAGAGAGAAATTTAAAGCCTGAAAAAAGAGAGTAATTTAAGCTTTTTAACTTTAAACGCCTCCTTTAGATGTGATTTGGGAACTCTGTGCTTCCAGAGGGTCCCATTCCCTGTCCATGCAGTCAATGGGATTCTCCCCAAAGATCTTGGCTCAGGTGCAGCCCCCTTTGGGCTGTGGTTTGGAGGTGGAGGCTGCTCCCTGCTCCTGGCACAGCAGCTGGATCACCTAGCACAGCATTGAACTGCAGCTGGGGCTTGGATCTGCCTCTCCTCCCCGAGCCAGGAGCTCCAGCCCCATCCAAAGCTCCTGGATGAGAGCCCACAGGCAGAGCAGGAGTCTCCCTGGCCCTGCTCCACCACAGCAGGGTCGGGGCTGGAGCCAGAGCAGCTGCTGCCCTCACTGACTTGGAGGCACCACTGAATTTATCCCTCTCCCCACCTCTGCTCCCCAGTGAATTTATCCCTCTTCCCACCATCATTCCCAAAACCTCTGCACTCCACTGAATTTATCCCTCTCTCCACAATCATTCCCAAAACCTCTGCACTCCACTGAATTTATCCCTCTTCCCACCATCATTCCCAAAACCTCTGCTCACCACTGAATTTATCCCTTTCCTCACCCATCATTCCCAAAATCTCTGCTCCCCAATGAATTTCTCCTTCTCCCCAACCACCATTCCCAAATCCTCTGCACTCCCTGGCAGCAGGCAGCTCAGCTTGGCTGTCAGTGCTGTGCAGGAACACGAGAGCAGGTTTGGAAATACAGAATCTGCTCTCAGGGCTGGAAAGGAGCTGCCAGGTGGGAACTTTCTTTGCCTGTGTGGATTGAAATTCCATGGAATTGGTGGTTTGAAGGAATCATGGAGTCACAGAGTGGAAATGGCCTTAAATCCCACCCCTGCCATGTCAGGGATACCTCCCACTGTCCCAGGCTGCTCCAAGCCCCATCCAGCCTGGCCTTGGACACTTCCAGGGATCCAGAGGCAGCCTGGGAATTCTCTTTCAGGGCTCCTCACCCTCCCAGAGAGGAATTCCTTCCTAGTATTTAATCTAAATCTACCCTGCTTCATCATAAATCCATTCCCCCTCACCCTACATCTGTGAAAAGTCCTTCTCCAGTGGAAGGAAACAGGAGGAACAGATGAAAGTGTCCAAGAGGAATTTATTTTGATTTGATGGCATTGCCCTGGCAGTGTATTAATATTTGCACTGTCAGGGGAAAGATGCTGCAACTCCAGGGTAATTTTCCTTCTGTAAAAATCTCCTTTTGCTCCAACAGGAGGGAAATACTCCCCTGCTGCAGCTCTGTGGAGTCGTGTCAGTGTTGTTTGGGAATTTCTGCAGGAGTTTATTCCTGTGGAATCTGCAGGGCAGAGCTGGTGTAGCCACTCCTCAGGCTTTTCAGGGTTTTGTATTATAAATAACCCCACACCTCCAGCTGCTCACCATGTTCTCCCAGCTCTCCTACAACCAGACCTCTCCCAAAGCCTCCCAGACCTGCAGGAAACAGGATTGATTTGGATCCAGAGGATCCAAGGTGTTGGTTCCAGCCTTTTCTTCTGACAGGGAATGGGATTGGTCTCATGCTGGCCTGGAGTGTCTCCCTGAGTCCTGGAGTGTCTCCCTGAGTCCTGGAGTGTCTCCTTTAGACCTGGAGTGCCTCCTTTAGACCTGGAGTGTCTCCCTGAGACCTGGAGTGTCTCCTTTAGACCTGGAGTGTCTCCCTGAGTCCTGGAGTGTCTCCCTGAGTCCTGGAGTGTCTCCTTTAGACCTGGAGTGTCTCCCTGAGTCCTGGAGTGTCTCCTTTAGACCTGGAGTGTCTCCCTTATACCTGGAGTGTCTCCTTTAGACCTGGAGTGTATCCCTCAAACCTGGAGTGTCTCCCTGAAACCTGGAGTGTCTCCCTGAAACCTGGAGTGTCTCCCTGAAACCTGGAATGTCTCCCTGAGACATGGAGTGTCTCCCTGAGACCTGGAATGTCTCCCCTTCCATGGGGAGGCACCACAAGATGTTTGTGCAGACCCAGCTGGGGAAATGGACCTCTGTGAGGTCACTCAGAGATGTTTTTTGTCACTTCAGAATGAGATTAAAAACCTTCATTTCCTGCCAATTCAGCCCCAGATTTTACCCCCAAAACCTCTGAGATCTCCTGGGGTCAAACCAGGGAACCCGGGTGTCGAAAGTGCGGCGCCATATTTCCAAATGTCTTTTAATTAATCTAATTAAAATTAATTGCTTCTGCTTCTTTGGAGAGCCTGGACTGGGATGAGCATTTTCATCTTCCACATGCAGCCCTCATCTCTCCTGGTGTGCTTTGAAGGGAGTTTTTCCAGAGCTGCCATCAGCTGAGAGGTCTATATTAAGTAAGTGGAGGAGCTCTGCTTGTCTCTCACATCCCAGGATGTTTGGGTGAATTTTATCAGCACAAAATGATTCATTAAAGAGGAGATGCAATAAAAAAAAATGTAAAATGTGTGAAAGCTCACAGGTATTTTTATTTCCTCTTTCATAATTATGTGCTAATATGACCCTTGATTCTCCTTTTTTTTTTCCATGATTTTTATTAATTTTAGGTCAAATAGAGTGAAAACCCAATATGTTTAATTTTGTGTCTGTGTTTGAATCTAAAACTCTGACTTATTTAAACCCAGGGCTGTTCCAAAGGACTGACAGCTGCTCCAGTTCCCAGCAAACTCCTTGGAAAGGCTCAGTCCTGGCTGAGGACAGATTTTGTGATGGAATCCCTCAAAAATCAGTGTTGGCCATGAGCTCCCCTCGGAGCTGCTGTGGTTCCATCAGGCAGGAGATGATTCCTGTCACACCTGGGCTGTTATTTAAGGCACAATCCCAACCCTGAAAGGGGATTATTGCCAACAGCTGCCCCAAAGTGCCAAAGGAATTGTGTAAATAACAATAATCCACCATCTTCATGCCTTAATTGTCACTGAGCAGCTTGTTTAACCCTTTAATTATTGAAAAGTTTGATAACAAAATATTCCATAATATTTTTTAAGGCTAAAATCCTAAAGGGCACCTGTTGGGGTGAGGCTCAAACACCATAAAGGAGACACAATAATTTAAAATATTCGTGTTGCGCTTATTTAATCATTTTGTTTCTTTATTTGGGTTATTGTAAAAGGGGAAAAAAAAATAAAAATCTGGGTTTAAAGGCATCTCCTTTTCCCAGCCAACATTTCACCTCGAGTGGTCCTGCAGTGAATGAATTATTGGAGATTTATGAACATATTAATCATCTCCATGGAAACCGTTTGCAATGTCACAGCGCAGGAGTTTGACTTCCCTGCATGACAATGAAAAAAAGGAAGGATCTGAAAAAGGGGAGATAAAAACCCCTTCAAATTTAGACCCAAATTTATCAATAACCACTCCTGGGCTGGGAGAGGAATCAGCATTTCCAGCGACCCCAAGACCTTTGGAATTTGCAGGTCATGGATCCTTCAGAAAACTTGATGTGGTCTCCACGAAGGGCTTTGTAAAGGGAATTAATTTGGTTTTTTTCCCCCCTGCAATGGTGTTATTTAAGGAATCAGCTCCCTGGGATGTGTTTGGTAATGGTTTGAGACTGGAGAGCTCAGTAAAGGAGAGATTTCCACTGAGGGAAAAGCGTTGGGTGTGAGGCTGAGCAGAAGTGAGGATCAATAACACAAATATCAGGGTGAGGGGCAAAGGAGGGGAAGGAAATCAGGGGATTTTAAAGCCATTCTGTCCTACAGCAAAGCTCAGAGTTAAAATAGGAACACAAATGGAGAGATTTTGTAACCGAGATCTTCTGGAATATTGGAACATTGTTGGTTGATGTCCCTCCTGTGGGAATCCAGAGTGGGATCCAGCACCTGGATCTTGCTGAACCCCCTGAGATCCCATGGAATTTCCTGTTATTCCACTCAGATCCCAACATTTACTCTTCAATGCACCCTGCAGAGTGTGGGAAGGGCTGTGCAGGTGCTCCCTGCCCTTCCAGGAGGGCTCTGGGCAGGTGGGGGCCTGGAATCCCCTCCAGCTGCAGGAATTCCCTGTTATCCCCACACCTGTGGGGGATCCCTGCTGCAACCAGGAACTGCTGCTGCCCCTCTGGGAAGGGGATTGGGCAGGGAAGGAAGGGAGGAAGGAGGGGAAGAGCTTTTTTGGTGGTGTGGAGCCCACAGGAGGTTTGGGACCACTGCTGCTTTCAGGGTAAGGAGTTTGGTTTTTTTTTTTTTTTTTTTTTTTTTTTTTTTTTTTTTTTTTTTAATTTTTGGTTTTGTTTGTTTGGGTTTTTTTTTCTGTATTTTTTTTCCTGTTCCCTGGAAAAATCTTTCTCTGACCAGGAGTTTGTGGATGCAATTCCTCCCCCTGGGATGCTGCTGTCTGGTGCTGCTGCAGGAGGGATGTCCTGCCCAGGGATGCTGAATTCCATTATTCCAGTGGCTCTGAGCATTCCCAGGATCTGTTCCAGGAGCTCCAGGACTCCTGGCTCTCTGTGTGAGCCTCGTGCTGGCATCAGGGGGGAGCTGGGTGTTGCTTTCTCCTGTGCTTTGGGAAGCAGCTCTGTGGGAAGGAAGTTTCTCCTTTGTGCCTGGGGATGATTTCCCATCAAATTTTGCCTTTCCTGGGTTGGAGGGAGTTGTAGGAAAGGGATTGGAGGAGTGGAGCAGTGGCTGGGTAACAAAAGGTGTCACCTGTGAATGAGCAGAGTGCTTTGTGATGAGGCAATGAAAGGGAAATGAGAGGGAAAAACCATGAGCAGGGTGTGGAAAAAGCTCCAGGTGGACACAGTCAGGTGGAGAGCAATCCCAGGCTGGATTTTTTTCCATGGGAAAATTCCCACAACAGCAAAACCACCACTTTTATTTTTCTTCTGCCCTTGTTCCCCACCTGGGAGCTCTCAGGCACCACCTATGTCGTGAGAATTAGAAGAATCAAATCCTCCCCAACACAATTTCCTTCCTTTAGGTCCCAAAAATTGTAAAATAAAGCTCCTCAAATGCTGGTGAAGCAGCCTTTTAGCTCTGGAGGCTTCAAAGCAGAAGCTCAGCTTGGTCCATGGCTGCTGGGCCCAGGGGAGTTCTCCTGGCTGAACATCACAGCATCCAACTTCTCCCTCTGATGTTCAGAGCAAGCTTGGATCCTCCTGGTTTAAGTGGGGCTGGGGCAGCTGTGGGATCACAAAAATCATTTTCCTAAAAACTGGAGAGGAAGAGGTGGGACAGACATGAAGGGTTTGGTCAGAGGTGGACTGACCTCCCTTGGTCTGTCAGCTGCTCTGGGCTCTCAGCCATGAAGAATTTGCTAATTATAAAGCAGTGTAGGAGCTGGGGAAAAAAATAAATCAGCAAAATGCCTCTCTGAGTCAGGTTTGGTGAAGCTCCTCCAGAATCAGCCCTTTAAACTTGTAAAAATGCCTTTGGCCAACTTCCTTTTTGTTTTTCCTTTTTCCCTTCCCTCCTTTCTTCTGTTCTCTGGGCTGGTGATCAAAATCCCCTGGTGAATGGACCCCCCCCAAACCCCCAGTGAGACAGAATCCTTGGAGTAGTGCTCAGTCCTGTTGAATTTGGAGTTAATTTGGAATAAAAAAATCCCTTGTGGGCAGTGATTTAAACCCCTGAGACACTGAAAGAGGGGCAGTGAAGATGTTCAGCCTCTGTGCCACAGCCATGGCACAAGAGGAAATGGCCTCACTTGTGCCAGGGGTGCTTTGGGTTGGATATTAGGAACATTTTCTTGCCAAAAAGGATTTTAAAACACTGGCACAGCTACCTGGGGCAGTGGTGGAGTCCCCATCCCTGGGGGGATTTAGGATCTGTGTGAATGTGGCATTTGGGATGTGAATTTGTGGTGATTCTGCTTTTCACACCCTCCAAATTTCCACTGATCTGAACGAAGTCAATTCTGAGGGGGACAGGAGGTTTGGCGTGCCCATCCCTGGAGCTGGGGACAGGGTGGGGATGGGGCTCAGCTTGGATTTGATGGTCTGGGAGGGCTTTTCCAACAGAAATCACTTTGGTCTGTGCCTGTTCTGGCCCTGGGAGGGCTGAAAGCTGCTGGTGGCAAGGTTGTGACTGTGCAGTTTTCCTCGGGGTGACATCCATCTTTCACACTTTGATTACTCTGATTGGAGTTTTCTCAAATGTTTACATTTTAATCAAATCTTTCCAATGCTTTTGGCTCCAGCTTCAGAAGTCCATGACTGGTTAGGTTTTGTGAATCACCTGTAATAATTTGGTTACTGATAATCCTGACAGAATGAAATCAATCCTGCAGAAACGATCAGTGACAGAAATCCCTCTCCTGCCATCACTGCCTGATTGTGTTTCCAGGGCTGATTTTCCTCTGTGTTTCCCTATTTTGACAGGACTGGGCAAAAAAATTTCACGTGTCAATCTACATTTAGTAAATCTACAATCGATACAAACTCATCTTTTTGAAAAGACTTTCCTTTTTTCTTGCTTTCACTCTATTAAACTCTGCACATTTACCTGTGTTGAACCTCAGTGTCTGCTTCCCTCTCCAAAGGGACTTTGCATTCCCTGACAGGGCTCAAATATTTGTTCTTTAGGAATTAGGTGGACTTCATTTTGGACTTGCCATTTAGTTTGTAACACTGAGAGAACTCTATTTTAAAGAATAATCAGGCAGTTGTGTATTTAGTTCTGCCTTTGTGCTGCAGCTCTTGGGCACTGAGGCATGGATGGGATCTTTCCTCTAAGGAAAATAGGAACAAACCCCCCAGTTCTTCTTTCTGGGGTCTTGAATCTGCAAAAAAATCCCAGTGATTTCTTTTAGGAACTGGGAATAAGGGAAAAGCTATCACAGAGCAGAGAGGAATTGGAAAAGCTTGTCAAGAGGGTGGTTTCTCCTCTCTGTCCTTTCCAAATCTTCCAAGCAGGGTTTTAGGTGGCAGCTGGAAAAATGCTGCTCTCTTAACGTGATTAAAAAGCAGTTTGCACCTGGTTTTACAGAATGAAAGAGGGAGTTTGGGATTAAAAAGGAGATAAAGGAGCAAGAAACCCAGGGATAATGATGGGGTTGGGATTTACAGGCAATTCCAGGATGGGTCAGGGCCCCACAGTGATGCCCTGGTCCCACCTCCCTACTCAGGCAGGGAGTTGTGTCCAGAGGGCTGTGGAACATCCCCAGTGAGGGAAATCCCACAGCTCAGAGCCCCAGACGAGCTGAAAAACCCTAACCCAGGGCAACCCCAGCCGTGCTGGAGCCTTGGGATGTGTCCTGCCAAGCCAGGAGTTCAGGCTGCCCCTCTTCCCTGCTCTGGCAGGGTCCCAGACAATAAAGCTGATTAAACCATGAGGTTTCTTCAGAGAAGGGTGATGAGGAGCTGCAGGCTCGTTGTGATTTAAACTGCGTGCTCAGAGCCCTTTGAGCTGCTTCTGAATGTCTGCTCAAGAGAGGGGTGAAGTACTTGGGTATTTTTAGCTCTTTTCCATGCCTCTGGTTTTTATATGCTAATCTGTTTGTTTCTTTCCAGCCTTTGGAATATTCATGCCACCACATCTAAAATTTGACACCTGCTGTAGCTTGTATTATCACTTTCACCCTCAGAAACCCAGAAATTATTAAGGTGGAGTAATTGCTATCCTATTATATAATAACTACTTTAATCCAGCAATCATAACATGATTTGAAATGAACCCTTTTGTGCCATTGATTTTGGAATAATTACTGTTATATTGTACTTCTGCAAGAGTTATTCTCAGTTAACCACTTGAAAATAATACGCTCTACTTATTGAAAAAAATAAATCTGATTATCCCCCAAAGCTCGATGTTCTTTCTACATCTGTGCCTCAATTGTCTGCTGGTGACCTGAGATGCTCAGGCTCCTTTCTGTAACTACTTCAGGAAATATCCATGGGCCAAATCTCCTTCCAAGCAGCCTTTTTTTAGTGGAGGTTTTTCCCTCTGAATCAGGGATGTGGTCACTCTTCAACTCTGGTGGGGTTGACCATTGTTTAATCAGGAAAGAGTGATAAAGACTCAAGGAAAATACAGGATATTTTTTCCTCTTCCTGCCTTCAAAATCTGATTTTCATTTGTCTCTCTATAGACATAAAAATTTCTAATAAAACCATCAGATTTGGTCAAATGAGGTTTTGTCCCTTTGAAGCAAAGCTGATCTGGAAGGAGGCATTGTCCATATTTAAAATTACAAAGGAAAATATCCTGTGGTGTTTGGTTCTCCATGGGAACATTCCCATTTTCAGTGCAGAGCCCTTGTGTCTTGTCCTTCTGAGCCTCTAAATTCTTGCTGGGAAAGGGTTTATTTTGTGAGGAAATCATGGAAAAATTGTGCATTCTCAGGTTTTTCTGATTTCATGGAAGCTCTGGTGGCCTCTTCCCTGCTGTGCTGCAGAATGGAGAGGAGGGAAGATGTTGGATCATTTTTTTCCTTTGCATCTTTCCCTGCTGGGACATCAGGGACAAGTTTGGCTCTTTTAGTTATCAACAAACCTTGAGGAGATCAGAGGTGTGACATTCTCTGTCTGGAAATTGATGAAATATTGATAAATTTAAAAAAATTAGAGTGGAAACAATGACAAAACTAACTTTTCCTGAAACATGCATTCATTTGGGACTTAAAACCAGAATGAGGGAACATCTTTGTGTTCTGGAAGTTCCAAAATGAAATCTCAGCTGTTCTTTAGGAGTCACCTTTGCAGTGGCTGCAGAAGAGATGGTAAAAAAATAAAAAATGAAGAGATCTGAGTTTCCCAGCTTTGGTTCTACGTGGACAAGGCTGTCACATCTGTTCAAGGCTGCTCTTTTCAGTGAGCCCCAGAATATGGGTCAGCAAATTTGAGAGCACATGAACAAGCTGATAAAACAGAAGTGAAAGACTCACTAATGTGTCAAGTATTGATGTTGCTGCAAGCTTCCCCTTGTCTCCTGCTCTGTGAGTAAATAATTCACCAGACTCCTGTTAGTCCTCGTGCTGATACTGAAGGATTTTCTTCATGAATCTTAAATTTCAGCTGGAGGAGTTTGTGATGGTTTCAGAGCTGTGGTGGTGGGGTGGGTGTGTGTTCCTTGGGTCTCTCCAGTTCTGCAGAAGTGATTCCCTCCACTTCCTCAAGGTGTGCAGGTCTGCTGTTGGCTCCTCCTGAAAGGTCAGCCTGAAAATTGAGCCAAAAATGGCACATTTTAAAGTACAGCTCCAGCTGTTACTGAAATGGGAGGTGAATCATGGTTGGAAGTGCAGAGGAAATGCTGATGGAGTTGGGAATCTCCTCACTTTCACTTTTCCTCCCGTGTGCAACAAGAAAGGAATATCAACCTCATCCAAACCCATGATTTTACAGACCTTCACCCTTATTGCTGCAGCAGTGGGATCATGTTTTTTAGGGCAGGCTCTCCCATTGAATTCCCCCATTAATCTGGGATCCACGGAGTGCTGATGTTGCCACCTGGTCCATGGCAAGTTCCCAGTGGCTTCTCCTGCTCCGTGTGCTGGTGGCTCCCTCCCTCTGGAATGTGGTCAGTGGTGCAGGGAGAGGTCCAGAAGCCTTTCCCTGTTTGTCCTGTGTATCCCAGCGTGGCCCAGGTCTCTGCCAGAGGCAGGCAGGGTATTTATAGCTGCAATGTTTGATGTTTGTGTCGCCTTCCCCAGGCCGTGTCTGATTCCTTCGGGTTCAGCAGGCTCCATGAGACTGCTCCTGGTTTTTGTGCTCCAGGCACAGCTCCCTGAGTCAGTGCCAGCCTTCCCTCGGTGCTTGCAGTGGATTTTCCTTTAAAATATGCATTGCCCTTTGGATTTTGTGTAGGATCAGCACCTTCTGGTTCTCTAAGAGCCCTGAGGAGGTTTAGGGAATAGCTCATTTTGGATCATCATTCCCTTGTTTCTTTCCCAAAGCCCTTCCATTGAATTAACCAGGTGTTTTATAGCAGCCCTTTGAGCCAGGTCAGCCTCCAGTGCTGGGGAATTATTGCAGAGCTCCTGGGAACCTGTGCTGTGGGAATTCTCTGGAATTGGGAGAGGTGGGAAGCACAGGGATCTGTCCTTTGGTGCTGCCCTGGAGCCAAATCCTGGCATGGAGATGACCCCTCTTTGGCACATCCTCACTGAACCTTCCCTGCTGGATTTTCTGCTTTTCCAGAGGAAAGAGCTGTAAATTGCCTCTGTGGGAATTTCTTGGGTTTCAGGGGGTTTTTCCCCCTAAAAATAATACATCAATGAAGTGAAAGTGTCTGAGCTGAACGAGTTTATTGGTGCTCTAAATTGAATTTAAAATCATGTTTGTTCAGTCTTCCCATGAAGACAGAATTCAGACTTCAGTGCACTCCGAAGCCAAGCTTTGCATCCTGTTTTCCTTTTGTCCCTGTATAATTCTCCACTAATTTCCCTGACTTTAATCACCATTTCAGTCCTTTCCTTGGGTTTTATTTCACTTGTTGGCAAAAGGACAAAACCAGCTTCTCATAATTCTGTTGATTCCTGAAAACTGTGGGAAATAGGTCTTAAACAGGCTTTAGGATAAGTAATTTCTTCTTTTTCCATGGATAAATAGGAAGAGGTTGATGTGTTTGGGTTTTTACTCTTCTTTTTTTGTGACTTCATCCTGCTGCTCCCTTTCTCTTCTCTCTACCAGGACTTTGGAATTTTGTGGGTTAGTGCCAACATAATTAGGCTCAAGTTTAATGAGAATTAATTTGGTAATGGAAACCAAACCTCTTCCAGGCCCAACCTTGATGAAAGAAGGTGACCAGGGAGGCTCAGGGCCCTCAGAGCAGTGGGGTTGAGGATTTTTGGCCAAAGCAGCTTCACCACACCTTGGGATGCTCTGCTCTCCTCATCCCAAACCCTTCAATTACATTCATCAACCTCCTGTACCTGCCTTGCCCAAATTTTCTTCTCCAGCAGTGCCCAGGAGCATCTGTGGAATAAAATCACCTTTGAAATTTATTGCTTCATATTTTTAACCTCAACCCTAAAATGCTGAGGCAGCTCAATATGTCCAGAGCCACTTTCTGAATGCCAATCATCTGAACATGGTTTGGTCAGCATACACCCCTCCAATGCTTTTGCAAGGAAAAGTTATCTCTAACAATATCCTAGGCCAGGTTTACAAGATTTCATGATTAAAAATGCATTTTTATGCTGTTTCCAAAACACCACTTTCATTTTATTGCTCAAGTGGTATAAATTCCACGGTGAGCACTCTATGAAATGCTATTTATAGAAGAAATAAATGGAGCTGCAGTCCTGTGCTGGGGTTTGCTGGCTCGAGATGAGCTGTATTTTATACCTGGCAATTATGTACAGCCAAGTGAGAGGAGGAAAATGCTGTTTGAAATGATTGTGGGGTTTGTGTGGCCCTGCAGAACATCAAACAGCAGCTGGGGAGACCCGTCAGGATGATCTGAACTAAAAAATCAGGGTGACAGTAACAAATTGTCCTTTCCTGCTGCCTCTGTAATTCAATGAACCATTCCCAGCATTTGCTGCTGGAATGGGGATTCCAGAGGATTCAGCAGCTGCAGCTTTTGCGGGGAATGTGGGCTTGGAGATGTTCCTGGAGTGATTTAGGGGCTGAACTCTGAGTCAAACAGTTTCTGTGCTGAAGAAAAGAGCCCAGGAGGGGCCCTATTCCCACCTTGGTGTCTCCTGAGCAGGTGGAAGCAGCTGGGGAGAGGAGACAGCCAGAGGTGGCTTAGATTGGATAGAAGGGAAATTCCTCCTGTCCAGCCCTGGCACAGCTGCCCAGGGCAGGGGTGGAATCCCCATCCCTGGAGGGACTGAAACCCACCAGGATGAGGAGGCAGGGTTTGGACTTGAGCATTTTCCAACCCAAGTGATTCCATGATTACCCCAGAACAGCAGAATTTTGCTCCAAGGAACACTAATTCCAGCTGGATTATTCCCAGGTCTGGGCTGCAGGGGATGTGCAGAGCAGGGCATAAAACCCTTCAGTCACAAGGGGATGGTTTTCTTCCTTCCTTCCACCTTAGGTTCAGAATTTGGTGCTGTACCAAAGCATTTGGCACTCAGGGACAATTTCCCTTTATAATTTAAAGGATTTTCTCTATATTTAGAACCAAATCCATCTTTTTCATGTCTTGAATGAACCCACACAACATCCAGGGCATTGGAGAGCAATTTAAAGTGAGGAGGTTTGAGAGTTACTGAGAATTGGCTTGTATGGTTTAATGGAGGTTAGGAAAGAAAAAACTCCTAATTTTGAGTGATTTCTTGCAAATCTTGAAGTGATAATTTGAATAAACTCAGGAAATCAATGCCTGCATCTTTCTCATCAGTATATTAATAAGTATATCTTTGTATATATATGAGTATATTAAAAAACTGAGGCTCAGAAGTAAAATTAATGCAACTAATACAAATAAACTGCTGTAAACCCATTTTAATCTGATGTTATTTGTGATCTAATCCAAAATTTTGAAGGATTATCCCACTGCAGCCTTGGAAATGAGTTTTGTCTTGGTGAAGCTGCTGTGTAAATAAATTAGAGGCAGAACTTTGCACCTCATCCTCAATTTAAAATAAAAACGGGAAAAACCTACCCAAAAAATCCCATAATACACCTCAAGGAGCAAGACCGCAACCTGAACGTTGGTTTTTAGTTAAAAATTCTTTTCCTATCATTCTCACTCCGTTAATGTGGTTTTTAGGATGAGACTTCACTTGGGAAATCAGGGAAAATGAGGTTGTTTGGGAAGGGGTGGGGTGGGAGGGGAGCCAGCCCTGTCCCAAGGACACACCAGGTTTTATTTTAAGGTGCCAAATGTGACATCATGTGTGGAGGAAGGTTCTAAAAGCAAATTAAATGATGGCAGCTTCTTTTAGAGTCACTTAATGCACAAGGTAACTATTTTTACCCATCTTGTCGAAGGAAAAGAATCATTTAAAATAGGATTTTCTCTCTCTTTTTTTTTTTTTTTCCTTAAAAAACTTCTCAAATCCAAGGGTAAGTTTGTTGCAAGAAAGGAAAAGCCAGGCTCTAAAGAGAGCCTCTTCCTGGGGATTGGAGGTCAGGTGTGGAAAAATCCCTCTGGAGAAGATGGGCGAGAAACTTGCGTGGAGTTCAGTCAGGTGGCAACAACTGCAGAGCAATAAATCCCCTGTTAAAGTCTCCAAACTCGCCTGTCAAAGCCTTGAACTTCATTTTTGGAATGCATGTTTAATGCAAAAATAAATCTCTCTTCAGAGAGTAGCAAACTTGCCAGCCTGAGCTCGTCACATGCAGCTGGGCCAGACTGGTTGAATATTTAATGAGCTGGCGCCAGATTTTGGGTCTTGTTTGACTTTTATTTTTATTTTTATTTTATTTTTTCCTGCTAAAAATAACCCCCAATCCCACATCCTGTTGTCTGAGGAAAGAGGAGAATTGATTATTGAGTATTTTGTGAATTTTTATCTTTACGTCAGTGTCTTCAACACATTTTTGGATTGCCTGTGCTGAAAAGGAATTTGGTGTCATCCCCTGACCTCGAAATTATTTGTTAAAACTTCTCTCAGCTGCTCAAAACGGGAATCAACTTTGACAAAACTTTGAAGAACATCTGTCATCAATTCTTTTCTTGCTGGCAAAACTGATTTTATTATTTTTATATATTTTTTTAATTTAAAATGATGCTCCTTGGGATCCTGATGAAACACAAATTATCCTGCCTTCAAATCGAGCCATTTTAGTACAAAAATAATGCAAAAAATGAAGCCAATTAGAAGGGAATGCAGCCATTGGGATTGATGAGTGGGAAATGGAGATACTGGACAGGCAGCCTGGGACTTTTCCAAGTGGGATAAATCCAGGTGCAGCATCCGAGGGGAGAAGCCAATGGTTATTTCCCGCTGGCCTGGATCTCTCTGCAGTGTTTTCCTGAGAATCAGGGCATGGGTGTTATTTTTAAAGAGTCCCCAGGGCGTTTGAGATGTGGAGAAATTCGTGAGGGTAATCAAATTTAAAGGGAAGCTGTTTCATAAAGTGAATAAATGTTAGGATTGGGTGACACAGCCATAAAAAAGCGCTGCTGACTCCTCCTGGCGAGATCCATACGGATATTTTAGCCAGCTCTCCTGAGGAGCACTTACAAGTTCCCTGGAGTGTGCTTCAGTGCAGGCTGTGAAGAGGTTTTCCTTTTTTATTTGGCCACTTAGATTGATTTGGATTTCTGGGGGTTTCTGCTTTTACAGGGAAAAGGAAAATCCACAAAATTCTGGGTTTGGGAAGGCTGCTGAGGTGCAAAGTGAGGCTGAGGGATGAACTTTTAATCAGAGGGTTGGGTACCAGTTTTCCTAACCCAAAATGGTGTCAAATGTTGGCAGAACTCCCTAGGGCAGTGGTGTTTCATTTTAAAAAATTCAGGAATTCTTTAAATCCAGGAATTTTTTAAATTCGTGGCAGGATTTTAAAACCACATGGATGTGGCACTTAGGAGTGCTGGGAATGCTTGGATTTGATGGTCTTGGAGATTTTTTCCAACTTTTCTAAATGTTGCCATGATTTTTCTCTGTGTCCCTTCCTCAGGGACAGCTGGCTGCACCTCGGGGGGCTTTTTTTGTGGGGGAAAAAAAAATTATTATTATTATTGTGCAGCTATGGTGGTCATGAGCATTTAATTTATAATTCCAGCCTGTGGCCAAACTCCATGCATGGAAAAAGATTTTAAAAAAGGAGTAATTATATTCTCTAATGGCTGAAATCCTTCTCTGTGATAACTTTTGAAAATGGGTTTTTCTTCCTAAGTTCTTGGAGGAGAAATTGGAATTGGTGAGGAATTTTGGATAGGGAGCTAAGCCTGTCCTTTGGAAATTTGTTAGGTCAAGTCTCCAATTATTCAGGAAGAGAAGGGAACACCTGAACCTCCTGAATATTTTTGTCACTTTTGCAGCATGAATTAATCATCATGTAAAAATTCTTTACTTATTTATCTAGGTTTTTTTGAGGAGTGAAACTTGGATGTGCATTTTTGTGGGTGGCAGACATGGAAATAAATTTTTGAAGAGGCAAAAATATAAAATAATTTGGTTTATTTTCCAAAATTGGTCAACTTGGTGTGAATTTTTCTGCTTTTTTGGCCCTCTGTGGTTAATGTCTATTTTTGGGCTCTAATGTATCATGGAGAGAAGGCAGGAAAGTATTGAGAAATTCAAATTATATTGCAAATCTTATCTAGATAGAGCTAAATTATCTGCCCTGAAGTGGCAGAAAATGCAGGGATTTCACCTCACCATGTGTGATTAAATTGGGTATTTTTCATCATGATATCTTGGTTTTTTTGAGCAGTAAAAGCAATCAGAAATCGCTCTGTACTTTGTAAATAGCTGCATTTCCTATTCCACTGTTTTGTCCTGTGATATTTTTAAGATCATAACATAGAAATATATATACAGTAGAGAAAACTAAGAATAGTTGTGGGATTTTTTTTTTTTTTTGCTGCGTTCGGGAGGCTTTTCCCCCTCTCAAAATAACAAAACTCAATTTTCTATCAGAACCATTCAAGTCCCAAATAAAGACTGATCCTCTCTCTGAACTCCCCTCTGGTGAGCCACAGCCTGGGGTTGGCACAATCTGTTCCTCAAACTGGGGAAAACTGCAGAACAAAGCTTGGTCAGATGCAAAATCCAGCAGGATGAGACCTTGGATGGTTTGAATAATTTTAATTTTGTAATGCTAATGAATCTTCTCCCTCGTCCTTGGCTTTATTTGGTGGGAGAGCTGGAAATTAAGGGAAGCAGATATTGGAATTACCAGAGCAATCAGGCTTCATAATCACCACCCAGCAGAGGGTTTTAATTCTGCAGTGAACAGGAAATATTTGGGGCAGTGGCGCTGATTTTTTTGCTTTGAGACAGGTTTGAATCTACCCATTCTGGGCTTGTGATAAAGTGAAAATCACAGATACCCAGAGGTGCATCCCAGATGATGAATTTTAAGCTCAGGGTAGGAGTCTTACAGATATTTAGGCTCCTTCCATCTGAAAACTTTTAGAATCGGGAACCTTTGGATGGATTTTGTTGTTTTATTTGGCTTGCGAGGATTTTTTTATGCGCTCGTGTAAAAAATAAACCTTTGTGAGCCCACATGCTCGGAATAAAACAAAGACTTCCAGGGACAGAGAAATGGCAGTTTAAATCAGAACTCACATCTGTTGATGTAACTGTTGTGTCACTTGGGGGGGTTCTGTGGGGTTTTTGTCTGTTTTGTTTCCCGCTCAGCTCAGAGCGCGTGCGGACAGGGGAAGCGCGGTTATTTCCGATAAGGATCGTGTGGATCCTTCCCGGGGAGCAGCAGGGAAGGGCTGAGAGAGGAGACGGGAAGGGTTGAGGGGCAGCCTCGTGGCAGGGTTTGTTCTCCCTGCCTTTCAGGAGGCAGCTGCAAGATGTGATTATATTTTCTCTCGTGGAACTTTGAAACTACTCTGGGCGCTGCGTTTTTATTTTTATTTCTCCTTTTACTCCAGTCGTGTTCTTGGAGTGCTCCACTACTTTTTTTTTTTTCTCCTTCATTTATTTTTCTGGAAATGGTTCAAAAGACATTTGGAGGAGTTAATGAGACAATTTGCAATTTATCTTGTTGGTTTTTTTTTTTCCTTTTGGGGGCGATCCAAAGCTATTTGAAGGCAATGGAATGGTCTCATTGACTCTGAGGAGCCACGGGTGAGGCCCTTGATGAGAATTGTTGTGAGTCTGTTGACAATTAGGTGATATCTCCATATGTGAAATGATAAAATACAAGTGTAAATGTTATAGCTCAGAATGTTTTAGTGCTGCTCTGCAGCTCTGTTTTTCCAGCACGCTGCAGTTACTCTGGTGGGACCAAAATAGTGTTTGGGTGCAGGAACCACTTTAAAACAACCAGAGGCTGCTGGAATGAGCAAAACTGGTCCGAAAAAAGAGAAAAAATAAGAAAGGGAAATCAAACCCAGATTTATTATTCCAATGGGGATGTTGGAAATAGGGAAGACAAGGCTCCTTTTGGGTCAGCGTGGGTTGTAAGGCCTCTACAGAGAGGTGCTTAATGCACTTTAATTATACATTACCACATTGCTGTGGTGCCAGAGCAGAGGGTAAATATGGATAGGAGGGAAGAAACTGAGATAAAAGACGAGCAGAGAGGAGAATTGAAATTGGTCTCCCTGGTAAACAAGGCTCAAAGTCACCCCCTGTGTTTGCTGCCTGCTCAAGGTGAGGAGGGAGATGGGTATTTGTGGCTGTGTCAATATTGGCACATTAAAAATGGAAAATAAACCAGAACTGACCCAGAGGTTTTTCCCTCTGGGTCTCCAGCTGTGCTGCTGAGGAGTTTTGGGAAGGGTTCATCCAGGGATGTTTCCCTGGCACACGGCAACATTCCCACTGTGGATCCACGTGGATTCCCAGCGCCTCTGGAGCGGCATCATCCCAGGAGACATGGATCCAGGGGCAGATGTACAACCTGGGAACTGTTCCAGATCCAGATTTCCAGCCCTTTTTTCCCAGGCAGCAGCCCCAGGGAAGCTCTGCTCGGAGCTGTGCTGCTGCTGGGACAAATCAGGTCAGGAGGGTGCTGCAGCACCTGGTCATTGGCAGCATCCTCGCTGAGCAGTGTCTGGATGATGCCTGGAAACTCCCTCAGACAGGAATTTCCTCCAGGTGCTGCTGTTTATTTTCTGGGGTAGCTTTGCTCCAACCTGAAGTGGCTGTACTTGCAATTTTTCTTTTGTCTCATTAATAATTTCCCATTATTTATTTAACTGACAAAGCAACGGAGCTTTGGGTTGTCTATACTTGGGCTTCTTTAATCAGAGAATTATGGACTGGTTTGAGTTGGGAGGGACTTTAAAGCTCACCCAGTGCCACCCCTGCCACGGGCAGGGAGATCTTCCACTGTCCCAGAGTGCTCCAAGCCCTGTCCAACCTGGCCTTGAACTCTAACTTTTAATTTTGGGGTGAATCCATAGAATTGGTTATGGTTATTTTAGAAGTAGTTTTCATTTAATGAGGTTTCAGTGAGAGGTGGTGGCAAACATGAGCCCCCTACCCTTGTGCACATATTCAGTGTTTGTTTGCTCCTGTTTTTATCTGTGCTGAGAGGAGTTCTGTATTTCTCAGCAGAGCTGAGTGCAGCTGGCTCATCCTCCCATCACAACCCTTCCATTTCTCAGAAACACAAGGAAATGGCTCTCCTGATATAATTTTCTTTCCCCCCCTCCCAAAGCACCCTCCAGTTGCTGACTAATATCTGACTGTGGCTCCCATTGCTGTGGTGGGAAGTGTGAATCCTTCATGGCACCTCGGGGGGCTGATAATGGCTTTATCAGATAGTTACAGTGCTGGAAACAATGCGTGGATTTGGGATGCACCCCATCTCCCAGGGCTCTTAGCATTAATATCTTTTCTCCCCTCATCCATTTCAAGCAGCACAGCATGAGCTGGGGCAGATGGTGGTGCCTGGTCCCTTTTGTCCCAGTCCAAATCCCAGACCTGCTGCTCGTCCCCTGCCTGTGCCACCAGCTCGGCTTGGCTCTGCTCCAGCACTTGGGCAAGGTCATCCATCCGTGCCTCTTCCAAGGACATCTGACAGGATGAGGGGCTCTCTGCTGCTCTGAGGCAGGAATTGAGTGGTGGATGGATCATGAGCACCCAGGGAAGGCTTTGGTGGAGTTCTGCACCCCCGGAGCTGGATTAGGGTGATGGAATAAAAGCTCAGGGTCCTTTTTTGAACACAATCAGTATAATTTCTGTGAAGATTTTTGGGTTTAACATACAGAACACGTGGCCCCTGAGCAGCCTCAGGGACACTGCTTCATTCTGGGAAGGCTGAGTCACAGTTCCTAAATATGACACGTTAATATTAACAATGAGCAGGGTCAGAAGCAGGAGGGAAGGAGCTGCAAGTCTGAGGAGAAGTTGTCTCTTAACCCTTTCAGGCTGGAAACACAACTCCTTGTATGATGAACCTGTATTGGAGGGCCTGAAATCCAACCTTAAATTAAATTAAATTAAATTAAATTAAATTAAATCTTCTGCTGTAGAACTCCCCAGGGGCTGGGAAACTTCCCTTCCAAGGAGGGGGAAGAAGTGGGCTGGGACCTTTCACCACCTTCTCCAGACACTCCTTGCTCCTGTGACCCCTCCATGTGACTGAGGCAGGCTCCAGGGTGCTGAACTTTGTATGATATTCCTTATTTTTGGCACATCAAATGCCTCTGAGAGCAGAAAACGATGCTAATCGTGTGTTTGTGCACTTAGAAATACAAACTAATCGACTTGCAGAGCCAGAAGATGGAGGAAAACTTGGAGGAGCGAAATATAAAATTCTCTTCTATCATCAAAGTAGCAGCATCAAGCCGTGACCTCTCTGTGTTCAGACACACTGCGAGCCAGAAGCAGAATTTAAATGGGCCTGGCCTCCTTGTTGCGTAAAAAGGGAGAGAAAAACAACTAAAAAATTACTTTTACCAACTTTCCAAACCCAGCTCAAAGCTGCTCTGTGGAAAAATGTAAGTGGGGATTGCTTTCAACTGATTTTTGCTTTTCACCTCCATGTGCCTGTTCTGGTGTCCATGTGTTTTTCCACCTGAAAATCACCTTAGAACCCTCCTCAGTGCCACCCTGAGCCTCCTGAAACTACCCAAAAGCACCTTCTGCAAGGGAATATTTCCATTTTTTCTGGAGATAATCACAACTTCTCCTGGAATTTTGTAGGAGCCATGGGGATATTTGATGCTCAAACCAGAAACTTCTTCTAGAAGTAGTAAACTGGTGACAACTTGAATTTTTTGGCAGACTCTTCAAAGACATTGTGTGGCCTCTCTGATGAGCCACAAAATGTCCCATCAGTCTGAACATTTCACATCACAGCCTACTCCCACCCTGGCCTTTGCAGAGAACAAAATCCAAGGGCTTCATGGTACAGACAGGCATTTTCTGCTGGCTGTATAATTTATTTTAGTCAACTCAGCCTCTATTCCTTATATAACAGCCCAGCCTAGAAAAAAGAAATTTATTGAGAATTTTTGCACCTTTTATAAAGTTAATAAATGAATTCAGGTAGGTGTTTTACTACAGCACAAGATATTCAGCAGTGCAATGATTATAATGTTAAAGAAGTGTTCTTAAGCTGTTTGGACATCAGGAAATTTGGAAATCAGCTGTTCCTATATGTCATTCCCATAGGCTGGGATTATTCCTGTTAGTCACATTTATATAAATATAAAATAATGGGACTCTGTTCTTTCAGTCAATCCCAGCAACTGTAAAAAGATCTATTTTTTTAATATATCAACTGATTTTAAGAGTTAATTTCCACTCTGAAAATGTCCTGAAGCATTGACTGCACAATTTCCAAAGTCCTCTTGCTCCCCTCCAAGCTCCTCAGGAAAGAAGGTGGCACAGCCCATCCTTCCCGGGGAAAGTACCCCAAAGTGAGGGATTTTCTCTCTCTCTGAGGAATCTCTCTGTTCATATCTCTGTATCCTACCCCAAAATGTTTTGTGAAGTTCAAGGTTTTTATAAAATAGAGGAGATAAATCAAATTTAGGGTAGCAGTGGCTGGTATGACCTTTCATTTGGGGAAAATAGTTGAGCTTCCAGTCTTCATTTTTTAAAAGCCTGGAGTTATTTTCCTTGGGGAAGGACAAATTTTCAGTCGCACGTCATCAAATATTGAATATATTTGCTGCTTATGTAAAAGAGTACTTTAGCCTGGTGAGAGAGAGGAGATTAAAACAAGCAGGTTGCATCCCTAAATTCAATTGTTTTCCTGGGAGATGCCACTCAGCCTGGCAAGAGATTGACACCGTGTCAAATCTGGTTCTCTCAAATTGCCCTCAAACGAGGTGCCCTCTAAACCCGTCCCTGGAAACCGTGGCGGCACCTGATGAAATTAGGGAATTAAATTTCTGGGAAAGTCTTATCCAAGTGCAGGGAGCCCTTTCCAATGGGATCATTTGTTTGAACATTAAATTAAGCAATCTCCCCTCCCCAGAGCTCTGAGGAGTGTTGGAAGGGGCCGGCAGCGAATCTTCTGCTCCCTCTGGAGGGAGTTTTGCCTGTTGAGTCCCCACTCCTCATCGACCTCTTGGCCACGGGTGTACCCACAGAAAATTGCCAAATTTAGGAGGATGTTGTTCCTGCAGGTAAAATCAGATGTGTGTCACAGGTCTTGGGAGGAATGGTGGCACTTGGTGAGGAGGTGACGGCTCCTGGCTCCTGCCCCGGGCGGTCGCGGCTGACGGCGCTAACGGGGAATTTGATGGCAATTTGCTGATGGCTGGGAGCAAACTCAGTCAACAGTCAAGAGACCCTGCTGAAATCCTTGTTTTCCTATCAGTCCTTATCAGGCTGGACACTGCCAAGAGCAGGCTGGGGATCAGATCCAGATTAAACACCACGCTTCTCTTATCACCTCCAGCGCCGAAGCGGCGGCAGCAAAACGCTCCATTCTCAGCCCCCCAGGCAGGGCAGGCTCAGCATTAAAATTTAATATAAAAACTGGGATCAGAAAAATGATAAAATGCTCGAGCTCCTTGTCAATGTCCTTTTTTTCCCCCCCCTGCTCTCTCTCTCAGTGTGCAGGAGATCATATGGAAATCTTGGTTTAGCGATAAATAAAAATACGTGAACAGCAGCAGAGCTCGTGTGGCACAGCCTGGAATTTGGGGATCTTTAAGGCTTTAGGAGCAGAAAGGAATTGTTTGCCTTAATTATTAAAACAGGAACATCACTGTTTGCTGGTTGGTTCGTTGAAATTCCCAAAAGTTAGTAAGTTACAGCAATGTACATTTTAAGAATGTGTTTTTGCACGTGCAGGATCCAAAATACAGATTATTGACATAATAAATTTTACATAAAAAAATTTCCACAATAATGCAATATGGCTGAGGGCTCCTGATTTTGGGCATTGGAGTTTGTGTGTGCATGAATTTTAAGAGAAATTATATGGAAGTCAAATATCTTGGAGATGGAATTTGGCTGTATTTCCTATTTTTATCCTTTTCCCCTCTCCCCTAAAAATTTTAACCAGATTTTGGGTGTTCAAGGCTGGAAAACACAGGAAGGGCAAGATATGGTTTGATTTTTGTCAGCTCTGTGTGGTCTAAGCAGCATTTTAGGGCAATTTAATTTAATTTATACCCAGATCCCTGGTACTTGATGAGAATAAAGCTGGTGATGAAATTAAAACCTTGGGGCTTAATGAGGGCTTTTGGTGGTATTTTCATCAAGTGTGACATTTGTGGAGGAAAATCAGATTTTTTTGTGATTGACCATCAGTGATTTGTGGAAATGAGGCCTTGTGGTCTCAAACACACTGAAAATTTAAGGTATTTTTGTTGCTGAAACCAAATTTTTTCTGGTTTTGCCCTGTTGTTTTGGTCTGTGTAAATTCCTGCAGTAATTCAGTCCATCTCTCCAGTCTCTTCTGGAGAGCTGCATTTCCCTTCTAAGGGAGACTTGGGGCTTTTGACCAAGAATCCTAAAAACCAAAGCAGATCTTCACCCCTTGGGGTGTTCCCAGGATACCCCAGGCTCTGGCCAAAGGCTGTGGAGGTGTTGGTGGTGGCCTTGGTGCCAAAGGTCCCCTACAGATGGCAAAGCTCCCTGGGGGGCTCCTGACCTGGTGAGATCCCCCCTCCTGCTTCCCAAAATAGTCCCTTTCCTCTGGTATTGGCAAAAGACATCAAAAGTCATGGGAAAAGTGGATTTTGGGCAGCAGGAGCCTGAAATTTGAGTGTCCTTCCCAAAAGAGCGATTCCTGAGCTCTGGGAAGATCTGGTGTTCCCTCTTGGAGGTGATGAGTTGTGAAACGTGTTGAGAAAAATCTGGTATTTTTATTGGATTTTAAAAGGGTTTTAGCTCGCCCATTAAAATAGAAAATCTCCTCTAGCAGCAGCACCTACAAATTTGTTTTCATGTTTATTTTGATCTTTCCTTTATATCAGCAAACCTCCACCCTCTGAGGGACAATATTTGAAACAGAGCAAGAACTGAAAAATCAATTTTTGTCTAAAATAAGTGATAATTATTATTTTTAATATTATGATTCAGGTAGAAGTTCTGTTACACAAACCTGCCTCCACTTGGATTTTAACCACTTAAATAATTGGGAAAAATTGTGCTCCAAGTGGTTAAAAAAAGAAAAGAAATTACCCTGAAGACCCAGTGGTGCTTCATTCCTTATTAACTGATGTTTCTTCCTGTGAAAAGTGAGTTCTCTCTTAGCAAAATGTCTTTTCTGTTCTGCCAGGCAATTTAAAATTAAAGCTTGACAGGCCATGCTAATGAAATAAAGCAATAAACATTTTCTGACAGGTGCAAAATACAGCCCTGGTTCGATAAGATGATATTTGGGGGAAAAAATTTGCTTGGTAAATCTAATTTGTGTCAGCTCAATATTGGCTTGAGCATCAAATTCTAATTTATTGAAAGCACCAGCAAATACTAAAACCATTTGTTTAGCACAAAGCATTCAATCTGTAAGGACCAACTTCATGAAATTTAATTTTCAGAGCCAAAAAAGACAATCAAAGTAGGAAAAGCAGGGGGAAAACCCCTCATGTCAGAATAAAGGGAACTGCAACTTTAGAGGGAGAAAATATTTAATTTACCATGAGAAAAGGGGGAAACCTCCATGTAATGAAATAATTTGACAGATTTTTTTTAAGCTTTTGCTGATTTTTCTTTCTATTTTCCCTCTTTTTAGTGGAAACTCTGATATCCCCACCCTTTTTCTGGCCTCTCTTGCAGAGATTTTTATGGATTGACAAGGGAATGTTGAGCAGCTGGAATGAGATGAGCTTTAAGATCCCTTCCAACCAAACTATTCTGTAATTCCACGATCTTCCAGTGTTTAAATCTCCACCAGTTTTCTCAGTGCTGCCGTAAAACTCTTGGAGATGGGGATTAAATCAGGAGGGAATTTCCCTAATATTTATTTAATATTGCAGTTTAACATTGGACCTGCTGAAGTGGTAACTGCTGCATTCAAATGATGGAATTCCAAATATTCCAAATATCCCAGCTTTGTTATATCCCCCATTTTGGTTTGGTTTTGAGGGGAATATTTCATGAACCTCAGTGAAAATCAGGAGCAATCATCTCTTGGATCTTGGATTGGATTCCTGTGGAATTGATAATTGAAAATCAAGGATCTTTAGCATCTTTTGAAGGGCTGGAAATCCTGCAAAGATTTTTTTTTTCCCTTCACTTTTTGACTTGGAGAAATTTAGGTTTTTTCCTCTTTATGAACACTCAGCAAATGATCCAATTGGACTAAACACCTATAGATTAATCTGCTAATTAACATGGTTAACGAGATGCTGAGTTTGTGATGTGTTTCCTTATTGGATATTGCACAAAGCTGGGAGATTTTGAGAATTTCTTTAGGGTGGAATTCCCAAACCCATCAGCTTCCCTGGAATCCGCAGCTGTGGTGCTGACAGAGGATTTGTGTGGAAACCCGTCACCTTTCCAGAGGGTTGATTGATGCCTAGAGGATTTAACACCCAGATCACTCCAACCAGCAGGGTTAGAGCTAATAAAAAATGAGATTTTCCTTGGAATTGGGATATTTAAAGGTGTTTAAATTCCCTTTGTGGTGGTGCAGGTGAGGAGCTGAGGGTGCTGCTGGATTGTGGGGGTCAGGGATTGCTCCAGCTGTGCCTCCCCAAACCTCTCCTGCCTCCAGCTGCCCCCCAAATTTGCTCCAAACCTCTCTCAGTGCTGAAATACCAGCACTGCTGCAAGGCTGGGGGTTGTGCTGGCTGGCAAAGTGGTGTGGAAAAATCTAAAATCCATGGGGGTTATTGAGCAATCCTTCTGCTCTTACAGCTTTTGGGGATTGCTTCTATTTACTCCTTGAACAATTTTTTGGGTTGATAATTTTTTTTTTCCCCCTCAAGTAAGTGCAAAGGGGAATATTTCTCAATTTTATACGTCGAGAGCTAATCCAAGCCCATAAAAATCCACCCAAAAAAGAGGGAAAATCCATATGGCATATTTATAGCCAATTATTTTCCTGATTCTTCCTTTCTTCAACTCACAAGTTTTATGGGAGCTTCAGCTTTATCCATTTTACACTCCAGCAAGCTTTGCAAATAAATACTGATGGTTAAGAAGAGTTACTGATCTATTCTTAAGCCCAGCTTGAGAGGAGCTGTGGTTCTGGGGCTGTCTGCATCCCATTGATCCAGGTTGAATTAGCAGCTCATTCCTTCTGGGATGCTTGTTTGTACCTTTTAACCACACAGTTCTGAAGTGGCCTAAACCTGCACAGGTATAAAAATAAAAATTGCCTGTATTTGTCAAGTTTTTTTGTGACTTTTCAGTTCAAAACTGACCCTCAGGGTGCTGCAGCTGCACTCAGAAATCCAGACCAGGCACAACTCACAGGAGGTTATTTTTGGGAGTGTTTTGCTTATTAAATTTTTCTGCAGGATGGGGGAAGAGGCTTCTCATCTTCTGCCAAAAAACCTCTTGTTATTATGTGGGTTTTGCACTGCAGACTTTTTCCAGCCACGTGCTCCACTCTTATCAGCAAGTGCAAAGTGCCACCTCTTGCTTTGTTGGGAATCTTATTTCCAGTTGGATCACTGGGATCTTTGGGATAACTCTTGTCTTCATCCTTGGTATTTTTTGACCCAAAACTGTTCTGAATGCCACATGGAAATGTTTCTGGTTGTTCTTAGCAGCAGCACCTGAACATCTGCATTAGAACCAGCTCTGTTTTATTCCAGGGATTAAGGAAAATATTGTGGATGAATGGGGTAAAATAAGGATTAATTTGTTTGTCTGTGTCCTATTAACTGTGTCGTGTTTAGTATTTAAATGCTCAACTCCAGCACTTTTTTTGGTATTCAGGATGTCTTGGTTGAATTAAAACATTCTGTTTTCCATCCCTGGAAGTGTCCAAGGCCAGGCTGGATCCAGGAGCTTGGAGCACCCTGATCTAGTGGAAGGTGTCCCTGCCCGTGGAATAGGTTGGAATTAAATCAACTTTAAGATCTCTTCCAATCCCAGGCTATTCTGTGATTTGATTTTTCAAATATCAAAATATATCTTTATTATTGTCCTGAATCCCTGAACAAAAATGAGCTGGAATTTTCTTATGCTATGGATTATTTTTTTATATTCTCATAAAAATAACTTGAACTGTTGGCATCCTTTAGAGGACAGTGCTGACAACAGAGCCCAGATTTATATATTTATAAATATATCACTGATTTTGGAGCTCAAACAGTAGCTCCTTGGCCACAGAAAGCCCTGTGATAATTTTCAATATATTTCTACTGATATTTGCTCTCTGCAATTCCCAAAGGGAAGCTGTAGCCAGGTGGGGGCTGATCCCTTCTCCCAGGTAAAAGTGATTGGATGAGAAGAAATTGTGCCAGGGGAGATTTAGATTGGATATCAGGGAAAATTTCTTCACTGGAAGGGTGGCCAAGCATTTGATCAGGGTGCTCAGGGCAGTCCCCACCCCTGGGAATGTTCAAACGCTGGGGATTCTGTGAAATCCTTCCAGAGGTTTCTGTTCCCACCTGAAATCCATGGGAATTGTGGGCCTTGATCCCTCTCTGCTCCAGCCTGAGACATCTCCTCATCCCCCAGCTGGGCTGCAAGAGCAAATCCTAAAATCCTGGGATGGTTTGGGTTGGGAGGGACCTTAAAATTCATCCCTCATGGGCAGGGACACCTCCCACTGTCCCAGAGTCCATCCAGCCTGGCCTGGGACATTCCCAGAGATCCAGGGGCAGCCACAGCTGCTCTGGGCACCCTCCCAGGGAGGAATTTCTTCCCAATATCCCACATATCCCAAATATCCCACTTATCCCTGCCCTCTGTCCAGTTAATCCTGGCTGTAAAGAGAATTTTGCTGCATTGCTGCCTCCCTGGCCCGAGTGGGAAAACTTTTGAGGAAGATTTGGCTGTGCAATTCCTGTATAAAAATCCTCAAAAGCAAATAAAATTCCTCTGGGGATTGTTAATTTTGGTTTTTTTTTTAATCCTTTAAAAATTAATGACACAAGGACATGTGAGATTTCATAAATATTTTCATGGAGTAATTTGGAAANGTGCTCAGGGCAGTCCCCACCCCTGGGAATGTTCAAACGCTGGGGATTCTGTGAAATCCTTCCAGAGGTTTCTGTTCCCACCTGAAATCCATGGGAATTGTGGGCCTTGATCCCTCTCTGCTCCAGCCTGAGACATCTCCTCATCCCCCAGCTGGGCTGCAAGAGCAAATCCTAAAATCCTGGGATGGTTTGGGTTGGGAGGGACCTTAAAATTCATCCCTCATGGGCAGGGACACCTCCCACTGTCCCAGAGTCCATCCAGCCTGGCCTGGGACATTCCCAGAGATCCAGGGGCAGCCACAGCTGCTCTGGGCACCCTCCCAGGGAGGAATTTCTTCCCAATATCCCACATATCCCAAATATCCCACTTATCCCTGCCCTCTGTCCAGTTAATCCTGGCTGTAAAGAGAATTTTGCTGCATTGCTGCCTCCCTGGCCCGAGTGGGAAAACTTTTGAGGAAGATTTGGCTGTGCAATTCCTGTATAAAAATCCTCAAAAGCAAATAAAATTCCTCTGGGGATTGTTAATTTTGGTTTTTTTTTTAATCCTTTAAAAATTAATGACACAAGGACATGTGAGATTTCATAAATATTTTCATGGAGTAATTTGGAAAGAATAAAAAGTTGAGTGAAAATGTCTATTTAAGTACCTGAAAGGATAAATCTGGATGCCATGGTGATGGGAGGCTTTAAATAATCTAAAAGGATAATTGCATTATTCTGAATTTTCCTGGGCTGGGACAGGTCTGTAATTTGGATTCTACAGTGCTGATGGATTAAATTAGCAAAGACTTTATTTGATAGAAATAATCTTCAATATTTGAATTATTTAAAGGCTGGCAGGAGCACCCACTGACTTTGTACCAAGGTCATGCTCCTTGGTCCTTCCTTTGGGAAAAGTTGATTTTGGATTTATTTTGGAGTCTGTTTGGATCTCTTTTTCCCATCAACAAGGGATGGGATGAGAGGAAAGAGCCTCGAATTGCAGCAGGGGAAGGTTTAGGTTGGATTTTAGGGAAGATTTTATCACTGAAATGTTGGTCAAGGTTCTATGACCCCAAATCTGCTTGTAGAAACTTTTCACCAAAAAATATCTTT
>VZRX01013146.1:0-15658 GCA_013398075.1 Notiomystis cincta | reverse complement strand
TTTTTTTTTTTTTTTTTTTTTTTCTGAGATAAATCAACCCCAAATCCTGCACTCACCAACCAGTTTTGGTTGAATGAGTAAATTTATTAAAATAATTTAACTTTTAGTAAATTTACCTTGTATTTTTAATCAATTTTTTTTTACTTCTCTGCTCTATGGTGCCCTCTTGATACATTTATTATTTCACACTAAACCTTCTCTTATTACCCTAAATTTATTCTTCTATTATCTTATTAAAAACCTCTTAACAGGTGAATATTTCTTGGATGGGTAAGAAAAATTGGATTAAAAATAGGAACATAATTTTTAATATTTTTTAAAAAATATTTATCTTAATTCCTTTCTCTGGCCATATTATGATTATTTTTGTAGGCATCAATCACATCCAGATATTTGAAATTGGGCAACAGGAAAGGTGGACTTCAAACAAATGGGAAATCCAGATGTGGTGAGCATATTTTCATGTAAAAATTTAGTAAAAATATTGTTTATATGAGAAATTCTTCAGGATTTCATTCACAATAATTGAATGAATTTTAAGGATTTAATGGCCTGCATGGGGAAAAGGAAATTTCCAGTACAGAAATAGAAATTTCCCAAAATTTTGGTAAAATCTCTCATAATCTGTGATTAATGTGCAAGGAATAAAATCTATAATTTTATATTTGACCCCATCAGCATCCTCTTAATGCTCTGATTTGGAAGAGGAATATTCCTTCCCATGAAATATTTGTGGATAACTTCTGGAATTTTTAAAGGAAAATAATTTCCTGAAGATGTATTTTTTTATATCTGCTAATTAATGGTTATTGATGACTGATAGGACAGCAAAGTAGGAAATTTAATTCTCATTTAGAAGTTGGATTAAACTTGTGAATCTTGGGTTTTCTGTTTGATTTGGGAGCTGGTGCCACCCACTCGTGAAAATTGGTGGATTTTCAACTGATTTCCTTCAAACCTTTTTAATGCAGGGGTTGAAGGTGTTTTGGGAGGGAGAGATCAGGATAATCCAAACATTTAATCCAAATATTGCATCCCCAGAGCCTCCTGAAGTGCAGTGTTCAATCACAAGGTGGCACTTCTGCCTCACAGATGAGATTTTTTCCCAAATTCCAGTCAGTCCTCCTGGCTCGAGCCACTTTTCCTTTTCCCTGGGAATAACCATTCCTGACATCCCTGCAAAAGGACCTCTCAATAAAACCACAAACTGGAATAAAACC
Source organism: Notiomystis cincta (assembly GCA_013398075.1). Lineage (NCBI taxonomy): Eukaryota > Metazoa > Chordata > Aves > Passeriformes > Notiomystidae > Notiomystis > Notiomystis cincta. The sequence continues at coordinate 14,438 of VZRX01013146.1, read as the reverse complement.
AGAAATAGGAGTGAGGTTGTAAAACTTCCTTTTCTTTTCACACTCTGAACTTTCCCTAAAATGAATTGGGTCAGGGAGGTGCTGAAATTGCTCCTGTTGGGATTTTTAATTGTTGGTTGTGGATGAATTATTGGTTATTTTATCTAAATTTTATCAATTTTATTCAAAGCACACAACCTGTTCCCATGTCCCAGTAAGGTGCTGGGAGCTGCTGGAGTCAAGCTGGGATATTCCAATATTTTTGATATTTTATTTGTGAGTCCAGCTACAAAATAAATCCTGGAATGAACTTTCACTCTTCCCTTGATTATTGAAGATCCAGGTTTTGTTCCTCTCTTTGCCTTGGGAATATTTGATGGCTTGAGGATGGTTTGTCCCAGGAAACACTTGAGGGAGAAGGAACTTTTTTGCTTTTTCCTCCTGTTGGGCACTGAAAATTCTGGATATTCTGAGTCCTTGAGCAGATTTATTCCTGTAAATCCCTGGGTCTGGTCTGGTGTTTGCACTGGGTGGGGCTGGGCAGGTCCCTCGGGCTCTTTTTGGGATTGGGAATTCCTTGGACAGGTGGAAGTTGAGCTGGAAAATCCCAAAGTCTGATTTCTCTCACTTGATCTTTTTATTTTCCTCGTGTCCCTCCTCTCCCTGTTCCTTTCCTACCACATCAATTCCAACCTTTCCTGATGGGACTCAAATCTCACCTGGAGCACTGGGAGCAGATACAGATAATTAATAATAAAATTAATTAACAATTATTTAAATGCAGCCTGTGCTGGGGTTTTTGAGGAGACATCCAACTCCATGAAGAGTTTGATGGGAAAACAGCCTTGTAAGGAACTTGTAGCTCAAAATCTCTTTGATTTGGTTTTTTTGGGTGTTTTTTAGGAACTTTTCCATAATTTGCAGAATGAATCACATGATTTTGAGAGCACTGTTAACCTAAAGACAGATTTGTTGGTTTTCCTGGAGAATTTCTGTGGATGGGTTTTCCTGGAGAATTTTTATGGATTGTTGTTTTTCCTGGAGAATTTCCATGGATTATTTTCCTGGAGAATTTCTATGGATTGCTTTTTCCTGGAGAATTTCTATGGATTGCTTTTTCCTGGAGAATTTCTGTGGATTGCTTTTTCCTGGAGAATTTCTATGGATTATTTTCCTGGAAAATTTCTGTAGATGGTTTTTCCTGGAGAATTCCTATGGATTATTGGTTTTCCTTGAGAATTCCTATGGATTGTTTTCCTCCCCTGGCTAAAATCCTGGCCAAATGTGGATCTGGGTCTAAAAGACTCCAAATTCCTTCAGTAGATGGAGGAATTTTATCCCAAATGAAAGGAGATTTAATTTAAGGATTTCTTTAATCTGCTTTTAAATTCTGAATAATGAATTTCAGTGCTTTGAGAAGTTGGGTTGTTGATTATCTTGGTTTTTTTAAACCTGAAATTTTGGGTCTTTTTAATCCCTATCCCAGGATTTAAATAACTACTGTGCATGCATGGCTCACTTCTGAAATTGGTACCACAGAGAGGTGCAAATTGTGGAAATAAAAGCAGAATTCCTGTTATTTTTCTCTGGTGCCCACCAAGTCTGAAATGTGATTCCCATTTCTCTGTTTCCAGCCCTTCACCTGGCTGTGAAATGCTGGGAAATGTTAACTGACGTTTTTTAGAAATGAAAAAAAGGAGGTTTTTCAAGCAGGCACCAAATTTCCATTGATTTTTTTACATTTTTTGGGCTTATTAGGTTCTGTTGTTTGTTTGTCCTTAACTTAGCATTGGACAAAGGTTTATATATTTCCTCAAAATCTTATTTTTCCTATGGAAAAGTTGCATCCAAACCTTTATTCTTTAATCTTTTCTTCAAGTCCTGAATCTCCACCAATGAGAACAAATAAATAGAATAACCAAGAAGGTTTTGCTGACACCCCATGAAGTTATGGAGGGGATATTTTTAATTTTACTTTATTTTCCTAATTTGTGCAAAATTCTTGGTCTGTTTTCTTGATGTGTGTATAATGTGGGATATTATTTATATTATTATCATTATTATTGATATTAATGTTGATATTAATGTTGATATTATTAATGTTGATGTTGATATTATTTTTATTAATGATATTATTCTGTCCTATTTCTTTGTCTAACCTATCCTTTTCTCCATGTTTTCCAAGGATAATCATCAGCCTGGAGATGGAGCAAGGAGCTGATCAGAAATCCAATTGTGCCATATGGTTTCAAATGTTTTGGTGGAGACATTTGGGATTTTTGAGATCCTTGATGATTCCTCTTTGGCTCTCAGCAGATGGTGCTGGGGAGCACGAGAGGGAACTTTTCTGCCACCCAGCAAATGCAGGTTAATGCCAAATGTGTTTTCCATATGTAAATTCCTCTTGCCATCCCACAAGGATGAGTTGGGAGGGTCACAAACTTAACACAGAAATAGCAACAACTCTGTGAAGAAAAAAAAAAGTTCATTAAAATGTTGAAGAGGATTAATTGCTTGGAACTCTGGCATGGGATGGTTTGGGTTGGAAGGGGTGTTAAATCCCATCCCATCCCACCCCTGCCATGGGCAGGGACACCTCCCGCTGTCCCAGGCTGCTCCAAGCATGGAAAAGAGAAGTTTTTGGCCTCTTCCAGTGTCTGAGGGAGCTGAGAAGATGAAGAGAGACAATTCCCAAGGGATGGAGGGGCAGGACACAGGGAATGGCTTCCCACTGCCAGAGGGCAGGGATGGGTGGGATTTTGGGAAGGAATTGTTCCCTGGGAGGGTGGGGAGGGGCTGGGATGGAATTCCCAGAGAAGCTGTGGCTGCCCCTGGATCCCTGGCAGTGCCCAAGACCAGGCTGGATGGGGCTTGGAGCATCCTGGGACAGTGGGAGGTGTCCCTGCCATGGCAGGGGTGGCACTGGGTGGTTTTTAATGTCCCTTCCCATTCTGGGATCGGAACCCCTCTGCAGGTGTGTGACTGGAATCTCTCAGCTTGGATCACTGCCAATGTTCCTGCACTTCCTGCCCCACAGTCAGGAGCAAAATGATATTTTGGAGCTCATCAGGCTGGCCTGACCTGCTGGAGAGGAGCTGGCTCCTGCTGAGGGGGTTTGGGAACATACCCCCTTTCCCCAGAGGGTTTTGGGGCCCCGATCCCACAGCCCTGCCCCTCCCTGTCCCTGTGCTCAGGGAATTGTGCACTTGGCATCTCCCATTCCATGTGATTTTCCCTTTGTGTCCAGACCAACACAGGATGGGGCTGAGATTCTGCTTCTCCTGCACTTTGCTGAGCAAATCAGGGGGGCAGAGCCACAACTTGTTTTTGTTTTCCAGTGCCTTTGAACAAGTGATTTTATTGCTGCTTGAACAGGAATTTGGGAGGATGAGGGGGTTGCTTGGCAACTAAAGTGCAGTGTTTGCTCTGGTACCTGCTGGGTGGGCTCTCCCTCGGCCAGGCAGAGCAGAGAATTCTGTTTCCATTTGTTTCTCTGGACCTGGTGCTGCTCCTGCAGCCTCTTCTGTCCTGCCCTGCACCCTGAGGGGGACTCCTGGAAATTCCTGGCCCTTCCTGGGGCTTTGCAAGCTGATTTTAGTGAATTATTCAGCCTTGGAAGGTGCTAAAGCCAAACCTTGTCTGTGGTGCTTGGGTTTGGGTTGGGAGGGATTTAAACTCAGCTCAGTCCTGCCCCTGCCATGGGCAGGGACATTTTCCATACCCCAGATCATCCAAAACTCCCTCCAAGCTGCACTTAAACTTTCCAATCAAAAAAGCAAAATCTAAGCCTGTACCCTTTAAAAGTGCTCCTTTTTAGCCAAACATAATCATTATTTAAGGAGTTTTTTATGTCTTCAGGAAGGTCTGAATGATTTTTTTTTTTTTTGCCTACCAACAAGGATAATGGTAAATGATAATGGAAAAGAAAAAAAGAAAATTCTGGTAGAATGAAGGCCTCAAGTTTACAGAAAGTATTAATCCTGATGGGCTGGGCAGCCAACAGGAACAGCCTTCAGCTGTTTTATTTCATTTTTAACTCAGTCTGAAGGTGACAATCTATCTTTTATTAATGGCAACTCCAGCTAATCTGCTAATTTTTTATTTTATTTTTTTTCCCCCTGGAATTTGGAGAAGGCAGAATGAATCCTGGGATTAGTCATGCTCCATGATACAACGTGCGCACAAAGGGCTATGTTTTATTCATTGCTGATATGCAAAGTGTATTTCCAAATAGAAACCTTCTCCCAGGCCTCCTACAGCACCAGTTTGTACAAATGTTCTCTTGGGATCACCTGGTTTAAAAAAAAAAGAGGGAAAACCCAAAAAAACCCCATAAAAAACTCCTTTTCCTTTTGCTGTATGGACATTCTTGGGATGATCAGAAATTATTTATCTTGTACAGAAGTTAAAAATGAATGAAAATTGAAAAAAAAAAAAAAAACCAACCCCAAACAAACCCAGCTTTACTGGAAAGGATCAAGGTTTTTCTAAACTCTATTTGATCCTGAAATATTCTGTGCAAAGAATTTGGCAAAAACTTTCCTATTATCAACAATTTTAAGAACTTTTAAGGGACACAAAATGCAGAATGTGGCAGAGGGGATGGGTTTGCAGGATTCCCTCAGACTGCCCAAGATAAATAACTCAACTCTGGTCCCTTAAGTTGTGTTTTAGGATGGAAAAAGGAAATAATTCTTTTTATTTTCAGATAATGGTTTGTGAACCCCCTTTGGAGAATTTTTCTATGGGGGGGCATGGACAGCACAGCCTGGGAATGATCTCTGGGATGAGAGAGCTCTGGAACACCTGGAAACCCTCTGGATTCAGGCAGAAACTAAAGAAAATCTTCATTAATTGGGGTGTGGTGCAGGCAAAGAGAGCTCAGAGCCCAAAGGGGACAGGGATGGAGGGACAGGATGCAGGGAATGGCTCCCACTGCAGGGCTGGGTGGGATTTTGGGAAGGAATTCCTGGCTGGGAGGGTGGGATGGAATTCCCAGAGAAGCTGTGGCTGCCCCTGGATCCCTGGAAGTGTCCAAGGAGCTCCTTCCCTTCTGTTTTCCACAGGCTTTGTATCCACAGGCTGCAAACTGAAAGTGAAATTTTGGAATTTTAAATACTTTGATCCTTGAGCTCTGCAACTTCCTCAGCTGTTGAGTGAGAGAACATAAACAAGGAGGATGTTTTCCCCTCTGAAGAGTCTTTAATTTTGAATTTATACCCCAAATACTGCCATGAGTGGGGGGAAAAAGCAATTTTTGAGGGGGAGGAAGCAATTTTTGGTGGGAAAAAGCAATTTTTGTGGGAAAAAGCAATTTTTGTGGGAAAAAGCAATCAAATCAAGGCAAGATGAGGAGTTTTATTACACAGAGCCAGGCTGCAGTTTATAGGGAAGGTCTCATCATGTGGGACCTCAGTGTTGCCCTTGAGGCTGGAAAAGTTATGGCACAAGTGTTTTGCTTTTCCAAATGGAAAAGAAAAGTGAATTCCAAGTGAATTTCCAGGTATTTCAGCGTGGAAGAGCTGAGGAATTGGGAAGGGAGATGGACTGATTGCCACCTCCCAGGGAAATTGGGCTCATCCCATCCCAAGGCTGAGGAAGGAATTTTGGGTTTGCTTTGACCTCCAAAGTGAGATGAGGAAAAAAATGAGAGGAATTGAGCTGGAATTAAGCTCCAAGGAGGCACAAAAAATAAAGGAGCAGGATTCATTTCCATTAAATGAAAATATGAGAAGCCTTGAATGCAAAAAGCATCACCCAGTGTCATCTCCTGGGTGTGTAGGTGTGGTTTGAGGTGAGTAGGAGCAGAGATTTTAAAAATAACCTCTCCAAAGAATAGTCCTGGAGGGAGCAGAGCTGCTTTGTTTGCACCAGCCCAGCTCTTAAAGTGCTTAAAATATTTGCCAGGGCAATGTGAGTAGAAAATTTATTTTATTTTATTTTATTTCTTTGGCAACCTGCAGCACTTTTTCCTGTCACTGTTGGGATTTTGATCCTGGCAGCAAAACCTGGGCAGATTTTCCTCATTTTGGGCTCCCTGATTTGATTTGTTCTTAGTTCTGACTCCGAGGAGCTGACTGGCCCTGCAGAAAATTCCAATGATCCAATCAGGGGAAGGAAAACACTGGAAAAATCAGAAAAATAGAAATTTTATCCTGGAAAAATAGAAATTCCCCCAGGATGGGCCAGAGATGCTGAGCTCACCTGTTCTCCACAAGAGCAAAGCCTTGAAATTCAAATTATTCTGTAAAAATAAGGGCTGAAAAATCAGAATTTTTCTGGAAAAAGCTGGACCTGGCTGATGGTTTAATTTTAAGGGAATTCCAGTGTGTTTTGTGCATTTTGCCCTAATTTTTACTGCTGTGATGAGGATGACTTATCTGGGCATGGTTAAAATCACAGAGATAAAAATGATTTTGGTTAAGAAATTTTCTAAATCACTGCAGACACCTAAAATCCTGGTTTTTTTCCTCTTAAACCCAGCCTGGACTCTCCTGATGGTCTGCACTAGAAGGAAAAATCCAGGAAAATTCACATTAAATTTAACTGTGGCGTTTCCATAGAGATTTAGCATAAAAATAGCTGAAACATTTTGACACCCATTCCGAGCCCAAGGTTCAGAACATCTCTCTTTTAAGCTGAATTATGGAAATAAATCCCTCATTCCAACCACAGGATGAAATATGGGAAGGTAGAAGAATTTATCTTTAATTTAAAATAATTAAAAAGTAACTTCTCCTCAAATTGGAATATGGAACTTGTTAAATTGAAGATGAGTTGAAAGGGATGTTGTAATATAAAATTATCTTTAATTTAAAATAATTAAAAAGTAACTTCTCCTCAAATTGGAATATGGAACTTGTTAAATTGAAGATGAGTTGAAAGGGATGTTGTAATATAAAATTATCTTTAATTTAAAATAATTAACCCCATTTTCTCTGCGAGTTGGAAGGTGTAACTCAGCTTGTTACAGCAAGGATGAGCTGAAAGGAAAATCCTAATTAAAATTTTCCACAAATTGGTTGGGATTTTCCAGGTTTGGAGAGCAGGGAGAATTTTAGCCCATGGAAATGTTGGAATTTTGTTGATTTTGGATCAATTCCCTCATTGGCAAGGGCTGCAGGAAGAATTTTGGAATAATTTCAGGTGTTTCTGGAGGTGAAGCAAAATGATCTCCCAGCTCAAGGCTCCTGAGCTGAGATTTTTTTGGGTTTCATCCTGGCACATGGTGGGCCCGAAGGCTCGGTGACCGTTGGAAATTCGGGATGGGCTGTTGGCTCTGCTGGGGAATTTCAGCCAGGAGGAGTTGGAATAAAGAGGTGGAATCCAGAGGTTGGAAATTACAGGATAAAGAATTTTTATTGTTGTTGTTGTTGTTTCAGTGGGGGAAGAAATGAAGAGGTGGGATTGGGATCAGGGCAAAGCATCCCATGCCTGGGATGTGGGATGTGTTGAGGGCATGGAAAACTCTCCCCAACAGTGGCACCCAGGAAATTCCAGCAGGGCTGGGAAATCAGGGAAAAACCTTGCCTTGGATGGGATCCAAACCATGAGCGAGGAGGCTTTTTGATCCCTGGAATGGTTTGGGTTGGAAGGGACCTTAAAGATCATCAAATTCCAACTCTTTCCTAAACTTCCCTGGGTTTGAGGTGGTAAATTCTGCTCTGTAGGTCCTTCCTGGTGCATTTGAGGGAAAATAATTTAAACCTGTTAAAGTGATTTTAAACAAAGACAAAAAACCCCAATGCTGATGGGAAAGGGGACAAGTGACCATGTGTGGAAAATGGATCCACTGAGATTCCAGAGGTTGGGAACAGAAAGGAGAAGGGGAATAATTTAAACCTGTTAAACTGAACTTAAACAAAGAATTCAAACCCCACTGCTGATGGGAAAGGGGACAGGTGACCACATGTGGAATTCCAGATGGACCCACTGAGATTCCAGAGGTTGGGAACAGAAACTCTGGACTCCTGAAATATTCCCTGCAAATTTGACCTGGAATTCATCACTTCTACACACCTGGCTGAAATTTAACAGTGCACACTGGGCCGTGGAAATACTCACCCCATTTCCTACAGGTGCCAGCCCAGAGGGAATTATTTGGGATTTGGGATGGCTGCAGTAGGATGTCTCCAGCTGACTGGAAGAGCTGTTTAATTTGCTTGCAGTAAATGCCATATGCTCTGTCTCTGTGCCAAAAACTATTCCAAACACTGGCACGCTGCTTCCAGGGATATTCCCTTCAGGAATAATGTGCCACATCCCTAAAAACCCCACTGTTGCTGCAAAAACTTATGGATTAAAGGGAATTTTGGTCCAGGAGCAACAGGAATGTTCTTCCTTCTGGGTGCAAAAGCACTTCCATAAGGCTGGACGTGGGATTTTACATTGTTGTGTTCCAAACAAAAAGTTTTCCCAGGAAAATGCATTTTTTTCCTTTGGAAATCTGTTCTAATTCAAGCTCATGTCCTGCTGGGCACAAATACCCCCCAAAACTTGAAATTAAATGATTTTGGCTTCAGGAAATGCAGAAAATTGAGCGATTAGCAGGACTTTGGGACTAATTGGGATGTTTGATTTTCATTCCCAGTGAACCTCTGCATCCATGAAATGAGTGGAGAGATATCCAAGTAACTTCTGAAGGTAAGAATTATTTGGGATCCCTCCTGAAAAACACTTCAGAGGAGCAAAGCAGTGGGATTTGGGGCTGGAAATCCTGATTTGTGAGGAGCTGCTGCTGCCTCTTGGCTGGAGAGGACTTGGGGCACCCATTGCAGGTAGGAAAAAATTTCATTAATTTCCAATAGCATTTCCAGGAGTATTTCCTGAATTTTCATTTTCCCAGTGATCTTTTTGAAGTTCTGGTGTCTTTTTGGAGCCTCTCAGCATTCCAGACTCCTCTTTTTTGGGGATTTCCCTCCTCTTTGTTCCAACTTGGCCTCAGTGAGGAACCTCACTGGGTGTAACACCCCAACAAATGATATGCAAAAAAAAATATTAAAAAGATCTAAAACAGAAGGAATTGAACCGGTAAATCCTCAGAATAACTGCTTGGAAATGAAAATCCAACCATAACCAGCAACTTTAAATGGATATTTATAGAGAGAACTGAAAGAGAGAGAACAGAAGTATTTGTTTGACTGTATTTTGTCATCCTGTAAAACGTTTTTATTTCCTACTGAAAAGGAAAAAAATAGATTTAAAACAGCTGGTTTAGGCTGTGGTGAAATTCTAGTTTTGGTTTTTGTGGGTTTTTTTGGCCTGATTTTCCTCATTTCTGTGACTCAGGGAGATCTTTTTGTAAAGAACTCACCAGAGATGAGACAAAATTCTCCTTATTGCTGCTTTTGAGTCTCCAGAAAATCACAGGGAACTTATTTGGGGACTGATGTGGAAGTTGTTAAATGGCTGTGCTTGACTTCCACTGAAAATCAGCCTTAATTAAAAGATAATTATTTGAAATTGTCCCGATCCTTCGGCAGCAATATTAGAAACACGGAAGGGGAAAGAGGAGGAGTTGATTTCAAATGAGATCCAGGCAATTAAAAAGGGGATTTGAAATGGAATTCTGGGACAGGGATGGAAAGGCAGAGCTCAGGTACTTCCCAAAGAAAAATTCTGGGATCCAGACTAATTCCTGTGGTTTGGAATTATTGGAGCAGGTGAAACAACCACAGGTTCAGTGCCTGCTTCCCACCAAGCTCTGCCATAAGGAAACAATCAATAAATAATCAATTAAAGAGATCAATAATTATTGCAAACTGTCTTTGCAGCCACTGAAAAATTTTGAAGTTATCCCCTGTTCTCCCTGTGCTAAAATCACAAAGGAAGCAATTTCTGAAACCTCATTTAAACTTAATTTATTAATATTAGCTCTGTCACTATTTATATATATAAATATAGGTATAAATTAATTTTTATATATAAAAATATATTTATTACATTACAAAACCTGTGCTTATCTCAATGGCAGCTAAAAATAAAATGCAGAAAGGCTATGAAAATAAAATGAAAATTAAATTGTTGGCATGTATGACTGTCCTCTGCCTCATGCCATTAAAACTTGATTTAAAAGCACCCAATATTCTTCTGCCTTTCTGATAAAATCACTTTAAAAACAAAAATAACAAAACTGTGATTTATTTTTAATTATATCTTTTAATTTCTTGGTTTGCAGTCTCAAAATCCTGAGCTCTCTGAGGAAACCCTGGAGATTCCATGACAAAAATTGCAATTCCAGGGCTGAAATCTCATCAGGATCTGGAGACCTTGGAAAAAATACCCCAGAGGAGGGAATTTCTGGAAAAGAAAGGGTGGGATAGAACACCCTGGACAGGAGCAGAACCTTCCTCTGTTTCCCAAGGCACTGGTGGGATTGGGGGGAAAAAGTCCTTTGGAATTGAGGAAAAAAGTCCTTTGGAATTGGGGGAAAAATCCTTTGGGCAGTGGAATGTGGAGGAAATTGAGTATGTTGGGATGTGGGAGAGATCTGAGCTCTCACTGGAAGGAATAAATGGAAAATCAGGCTGGAGCAGGAAACTCTCAGGAGACTCCAAAGGGAGCGAGGAGAATTTCAGGGAGTTGAAATTGTTCCACCAAAACTGGGGGAATTTGTTAATGGGAAAAATATCTCCAAGCTCCGTTCCTGCCACAGGTGACAAACACGGGAGAGAGAAAAATTAATCTTTTAATTCTTCAACTGCTGCTGAACTTCTCTTTGTGGGCCTGGTTCTCTCCTGAGCAGGAGTTTGGGAAGCAGAGGGTTCTGGCCTCAGGGAATTCTGCATTCCAGGGTGGGAAAAACAGGGATAAATCAACTGGTGTCATCCTTAATCCCGCGGATGGGTCTGAGCTGCTCCGTGATCCCGCTAAAGCAGCCCCAGGGATGCTCAGCCAGGGATCCAGGTGGGATTTGGGAAACATTCCCGTTTTCCATGAGCTCAGCTTGGACTCCTCCCCTCCCTCCGAGGGAATGCAGCACAGGGAAGACCAGAGAGCGGGGATGGATTGGTAAAAACTGGGATTGTGCTGGAAAAAGTGCTGGTTTTGTAGCTGCCGGGAGTGAAGGAGCTCGGCAGGGCGTGGAGCCAGCAGGATCCGCTCCTCCTGGAGAATTCCACCCAGGAATTTTAGCCTTGAAGTGTGTTTGGCTCTCTTTGAACTCTCTGCTCTCCCAAGCATGTGCTGCTGCTCCCTTCCTGGGAGGTGCAACTTCCAAAGCTTCTCCTGCTTTTGTTCTGCGAGTTCTAAGGGTGGGAAAAAAATCGGAATTTTTCTGTGCCACGACTCTGGGTAATTTGATTTAATTTGTCGCTCCCACCTCAGTAATTCATCTGGAGAGCTGAGCCTGTGGAGTGGCAGAGGAAATCCGAGCGTGTCCATATGGATACACATGAATCCAACACTGGGATGTTCCTGCTCTTGGATTTCCTGGTGGATTCTGGAATCCAGAGCCTTTCAACAAGCATCAAAAATTTAGGATGACAGCAAATTATGAAGTAGCTTCATTTTCTCTCCAGCTCTAAAGGGGGGAGAGGGGAATCCACAACATGAATTTTTACGTTTTTTTTTTCCTTGTTCATCCTGGGGGAGGTGAAGGAGAATCCCAAGAGCCCCCAAACCAGGGATGGTGTTTCTCCAGGCTTCTCCTGTGGTGATCAGGTCAAAAATTCCTCATTTTCAGGACATGTGTCACATTCTTTTCCAGAGAAGGATGTAAAGGCAAGTTCAACTTATGACTGGGTTAGACCTTGTCTGAAACTGAATTCTTTAGGGATTTTCAAATGTTTTCCCTCCCCAGACAGTGGCAAGAAACAAAATCCAAAGATTCCTGTCCCTCTGGAGAGTTCTGCCTCAGCTGCTGCTTAAAGAGCATATCCATGGCATTGATTTCCACTGGATTCGTTCCTCCTTGGAGCACTTTGGAATCTGAGGCTGAACAAACAGTGCAAATAGCAATTAAGGACATTATAAATCGATTCTCGTGTGAAATCCTGGGGAAGCCTCAGGGAGAAAAAAAGGTGGGTTTGTTTTGTATTGTTTTTTATTAAATTATGAATCTATAATTTGAAATAATGTGTTTGGTTTGTGTTGGCAAATTCTTCCAATACTGCTGAAGGATGATGATGAGATCCAAACCATGGCTGGCTTTCTAAACTCCTTTTTGGAGAGAGGAGCCTGGGAATTATTTATTCCAATAAATGATTGGACAAAAAGGACTTGATCAAGAATTATTTACCACAGAGTCAAAACTCTAAAACTGTTGTTATAGTAGAAGAAGGATGGTGGATAATATTAAAGCAATGATATTAAAGTTAGCAAAAAGAAACTATTATTAGAAATTATTAGAGATTGATGGAATTCACCCAGATTAAGATGGAATTCGAGGGGTACCCTTGATGAGCATCCCCAAAATGAAAAGGAGAGGAATCTCCACCCATTCCAAGGAGGAATGAGTTGAAAGAACCCACTTTGGACAGTTTTTGGTGTGAAGGGTTTGGCTGCCAGGCGAGTGCCTCCAGGTCAGTTTAGCAGCGCCTCTGCTGAATTTTTTACCTCAGCGTCAGGATGAGGATTTGAGGTCGGGGCTCCAGGTGGGATTTAGGATAATTCCACAGCAAACCCCAGCACGTGATGCCCCTCTGGATCCGCCCCTCCAGCCTCGCAAACGAGGCATTTCCCGAGCTGCTCTCCCGCATTCCGGGCGGAGCATCCTGTAGAGCCCGCGCCTTCATCCCGCGCCTTCATCCCGCGCCTTCATCCCGCGCGGGCAGCTCTTTACAACACCGGACTTCTAAGGAAGTCATGAATGGTGCCAATCAGCGGTGAGGACGACAACGAGTTGCAAATTCTGCCGTGGTCAAAGGTGCAGCGACACTTGGGAAAAAATCAGCTCTCTGAATATTTCAGGTATTTCCAGGTGAGGCAGCTGTGGATGGGTTTGGCCACAGCCCTGTTCTGCTGAAGGCAGAACATCAATTCCTACTCGAAGCTCTCTGTCCACACCAGAAATGTGCAGAACATCAATTCCTGCTCGAAGCTCTCTGTCCACACCAGAAATGTGCAGAACATCCATTCCTGTTCAAAACTCTGTCTGCACCAGAAATGTGCAGAACATCAATTCCCGCTCAAATCCCTTTGTTCACACCAGAAATGTGCAGAACATCCATTCCTGTTTAAATCCCAGTGTCCACACCAGAAATGTGCAGAACATCCATTCCTGCTCGAAGCTCTCTGTCCACACCAGAAATGTGCAGAACATCAATTCCTGCTCGAAGCTCTCTGTCCACACCAGAAATGTGTTTGCCACGCAGGGGATCTCTCAGAAGCTGCTGGGTTTTTGCTCTGGCCCTGCTGCTCTGTAGTCAGAGGCTCCTGTTCCAGTTCGGGCANTCATCCCGCGCCTTCATCCCGCGCGGGCAGCTCTTTACAACACCGGACTTCTAAGGAAGTCATGAATGGTGCCAATCAGCGGTGAGGACGACAACGAGTTGCAAATTCTGCCGTGGTCAAAGGTGCAGCGACACTTGGGAAAAAATCAGCTCTCTGAATATTTCAGGTATTTCCAGGTGAGGCAGCTGTGGATGGGTTTGGCCACAGCCCTGTTCTGCTGAAGGCAGAACAACAATTCCNCAATTCCTACTCGAAGCTCTCTGTCCACACCAGAAATGTGCAGAACATCAATTCCTGCTCGAAGCTCTCTGTCCACACCAGAAATGTGCAGAACATCCATTCCTGTTCAAAACTCTGTCTGCACCAGAAATGTGCAGAACATCAATTCCCGCTCAAATCCCTTTGTTCACACCAGAAATGTGCAGAACATCCATTCCTGTTTAAATCCCAGTGTCCACACCAGAAATGTGCAGAACATCCATTCCTGCTCGAAGCTCTCTGTCCACACCAGAAATGTGCAGAACATCCATTCCTGTTCAAAACTCTGTCTGCACCAGAAATGTGCAGAACATCAATTCCCGCTCAAATCCCTTTGTTCACACCAGAAATGTGCAGAACATCCATTCCTGTTTAAATCCCAGTGTCCACACCAGAAATGTGCAGAACATCCATTCCTGCTCGAAGCTCTCTGTCCACACCAGAAATGTGCAGAACATCAATTCCTGCTCGAAGCTCTCTGTCCACACCAGAAATGTGTTTGCCACGCAGGGGATCTCTCAGAAGCTGCTGGGTTTTTGCTCTGGCCCTGCTGCTCTGTAGTCAGAGGCTCCTGTTCCAGTTCGGGCATGCTCCTCTCTGCATTTCCTTCTGCCTGCTGCCTCACAAATTGCTTTCCCTGGAAATCAAAGGGGAACTGGAGCAATGAATTTTCTTGTTCTGTTTACAGCCTCGAGGTTCCTGGCCCTCCCTGTGACTTTTGCACTCACAAAGGTTTTGCAGTGAGTAAAGCAGAGCCACTTCTCTGCAGCAGCAGAGCAAAGACACCCATTTATATTTATATTTATATT
>VZRX01013144.1:84662-118104 GCA_013398075.1 Notiomystis cincta | reverse complement strand
TGAGTGTGGCAAACACACTGAGCCACAGGGGTAGAGCTGGTCAGGCAGAGGCTGCAGTGCCACCTGCAGTGCCACCTGCAGTGCCACCTGCAGCTGCAGCTCAGGAGCCCCCCTGAGGTCGCCTGGGCCCTTCCTTGTGCTGGCCTCGCCCCTGTGCCAGGCACGCACTGCACCAGCCACCCGTGCTCCAGAGCCAGGGCCAGCTCTGCAATGGCAAGGGCACGCATGGAACAAATTCCCCTCTAGAAATCCAGGAAGGGCTAGAATTAAACCCCCAGCAATGGCTGCTGCATCACATCAGTGATTTAAACAAGCCTCCCAAATTGTGGATCCTGAAGTGCCAGTGGAAAGTTTCTTCTCTTGAGCCCTTGGCCTGTGGGGCACAGGGGGGATGCACTCTGCAACTGTAGTGCTTATGGCTGGGCTAGTAACTCTGAAATTGGGTTTGGTTTGCACATTTTTAAGAAAGCTCTGGGCAATCCAAAGTTGTTTTTTTTTTTAATCTTGCTGATTTTTGGTGAAATCAAATCATCTCAGGAAAATACAGGCACGTCTTATTTAACCTTTTTATGGAGTCGAGTTCATTTTCTGATAAAAACAGGAACTAACAGAATGTATGGAATTTCTGCTCATGGTTATAGTTAAAGACCTTTTCCTACTTCATCTAACTTGGAGAGAGGGATGATAATCTCTCTTGATACTTTGCTGTTTTAAAATAATTAAGAGGGGAATTTTTTCCTTAACAAGTAGTTTATAGAGGCTCTACTGCTCTTCTGGTTGAGCTGGACTGGTTCAACCTCTGCACTATAGGTTGTATCCACTGGAATTGAATTACAGTGCACAACAGCTGGATAAATTAATCAAGGGTTGGCTTAAAGTTCTTGTAGATGGAAATGATTTCCTGGGATGGATCCCTCCCTGGGGTTCCTGACCTGAGTGGAGTTACCTTAGCAATGCTGTGACCTGCAGAGATGAGACTGCAGGAAAAGGGGCTGGAACTGAGGGAACTCTCCCCAGAACTCTGCCCAGAAATGTCTCTGTAGCTCTGAGCCAGGAGAGGAGCACAGCTCTCCTGAGCCAGAAGCTGTGTTAGCACTGTTAGGGTTTTCAGGGATTTACTCTCTGTGATATGTGTCCAATCCCTCTTTGAACTTTTATTTTACACCCACAGTGTCTTGTGGCAATGAGTTCCAAAATTTGAGTTGTTCTGTCGAAAATGTCACCAGTGTCCCTGAGCTCTTCTAGAATGAAAGGAACTTTTTTCTTCCTTTACTGACTTTTTGGTGCCATTCTTAATGTCATAGACTTCTGCTGTGGCAGATTCTCTCAACAGTCCTTGAGCATGTCTTAGGGCAAAGGAAATCCAAGTGAGGGAAACCTGTAAATGTTCTGACACAATCCACAGCAAAACAGAGCTTGAATCCTTGAGCATGTAATGAATGCACAGTTGGCTCCAGTGTGCTGCATGTCTGTGGAGAGATTTTTCAAAGTCTCAGGCATAATTTGTCTTCCAAGGGAGACAGATGCCAAGCTGTCCTTTGAAAACTTTCTTCTTCCATTCCTTCTCCCTTAGTGCTTACTGTGTTTGATTTCGTGCTCACCTATGAAATTATTGTTGTCAACCAGTTTGACACTCAGCATTATCCAAGAGGTTTTCTAGCCCCTCACAGCTGGTTGTGGTTTGGCATGTTTGTAGCAGAATGTGTAGTCCTAAGGATTTCACAGATGGAGTTTCAGCCATACCCTGAGGAGTGCTGTTCTGGGGGTTAATTATCCCAAAAGTTCTGCTCAGCTTTACCTGTGGGAAATGAACCCACTGTGTTTATTCAGCTGGCATTGCATAAGTGGATGAGCACTGAGATTGTTTTCCAGATTGAAGAAAACTCACACAGAGAACTAAGAGGGCAAATTTACTTTTATATTGCAACATATGTGGACATGAACTAGAAAGAACTTTCATTGTTTTTAGCAAGCAGGATGAATCCTTTTACTTGTATTTTATTTTATATGCTTCCACTTGCTCCATACCTCAAGGCATCCATGAGCCATCCAAAAGTATAAAATGATGTCTAGGAGTAAGGAAATTTAATATCAACCCCATATTTGCCCTTGGTTATTCCTATGCAGGTGTTGGAATTTAGACTTCTCTGTTCCTTAAAAATCTCTCTTACTGCACAAACACTGTATTTGCTGTTGCATTGTCTGAGTTATTTTCATAATTCATAATTATCTTGGTTCTTAAAAATTTAGACATACATTTAAAAGCATGATCCAATCTTGCCTGATTGCCACCACATTGTGTTTGAAGTAATTACCATTCACTTGGCTTTTGAGGCTGTTGAATGAATTTTCCACATGAGATTCCTTAATTTGTACATATTTTATTGCTATAAAATAGGTATTGGCAAGCTGCCTGAACCATGGTGAAGGCCTTTAATTCCTATTCCTGTGTTATGAAACAAGTGCAAACGAGGAGGCACGAGAGACACTCCTTAAAAAATATTTTGTTGACATTTCAAAATTGTCCTTATGCAGGTGCAAAAGCAGAGGTAAGACTAAGGTAGCTTAGTTCTGCTCTTAAAGAGCCCAAACCTGTTAGTTTTCATACAAGGAAGATAATGTTCTTTTATGGTGTAAAAGCTCTCTCTTTCTATCCTTGAGCTATTATCCCCACGAGAAATGTTCTCTGCTTGAAGAGGTTATTAGTGCTTTGTGCTGGCTTCCTGCAGACTAAGGAAAACCTCCAAGAATATTAATCCTGCCTGCCCTGTACATCTATTCCCCTGTGGCTGAGAGGCTGCCCTGCTAGCTCTGGTTTAGAGTGAGGAGGTGCCTGTCTGGTTTAAAAGAGCCAAGGTTGGGGGGTGCCAAATAAGAAGAAAGTGCCTGCTCTGTTCCCTCCTCCCCCCAGGGGTACAGGGAAAGATCTTGGGGCCTTGCTTGAATATGGGACTCCTTTCCCCTCACCATTCAACTGACACTTTGCTCTCTGGGTAGCTTTATAAAGAGTCTAATGATAGATTTAAATATGTCAGAATGCTGTAAGTAAGGAGCAAATTCTCTTAAAGCAGTCAGGTTTCATTGCTGTGTTTTCCTAAACAGTATTACAGCAAAATTTTAGGAGAAAATCTAATGTTAACAAAAAAAAAGAGGAAATTTTGTTGGGTTTGTTATTCATTTGCTTTAAAGAATTGCAAGAAAGGATCTCCCTATTTCCCTACCAGGGCATTTCAGTGCAGCCTTTAACGAAAAATAATAAAATAA
The DNA here is from genome assembly GCA_013398075.1 of Notiomystis cincta. Lineage (NCBI taxonomy): Eukaryota > Metazoa > Chordata > Aves > Passeriformes > Notiomystidae > Notiomystis > Notiomystis cincta. The sequence continues at coordinate 114,840 of VZRX01013144.1, read as the reverse complement.
CAATTCTTGGCATATGCCCTTGTTAGGGCATAGCTGGTACAAAATTCTGCCCAGCCCAAACTGACAGACCATCCCTTGTGGTCTGGCATTTTACCATCATGATGTCTCATAAATCAAACAGAAGGCTGTGCAGGCTTTGGGGGTTACTAATGAGCACTTGCTGGCAACCAGGAATTCCAGGTGAAATCCAGGCTCCCTTCGTGCCCCGGAGGGGAGAGCACGGGAGCTCCCCAAATGCTGATCTTGGTAGCAAATCTGGCTAATTATAGTCATCTGAAGGAAAAGGCTTGCAGATTGAGGAATGAACTATGCAGGAACACCAGGGCTTCCACAGACAGGATTCAGGGAATGTAAGAGAGGGGTGTGCCCTGTGGTGATGTTGGGGTGAGTGGTCTGAAAGTTGGATTACTCTAATTCAAACATGCTGCTCTAAGGCCCCACTGAAACCATTACAAAAAGGCAGGTGCTTAAAGGCTTTCTTGAACTTGAGGGCCAGATTTGCAACCTCAAACATAACAAATACATTGAAAATAAGGAATGTGCCTGACACTGGGCACCACAGGGAGCAGCTCATCTTCCTTCTCCCTGTCTGTACAGCATCCCAGCTGCTAAGGAACTTTTATCTCAGTCATACTAAACCTTTCTTCACCTGATTGAAACTCTGCCTTGGCCTTCTGAGCTCATTTTCACTGTGCAGAGTCTCTGCTGGCCTGGGAAGAACATCTTGGCTGCATTTGGCTTGGTCTGGCCCTCTCGGGGCTGAATCAGTCTCATGGTTCATGAAGACATCTAAATTTAAGTAGAGCACTTCCTGAGCCTCCTCCTGTCCAGAGGAGACTGCAGGATGCAGTTTGCCCCAGGGCTGCTGTTCTAGTGCCAGCTGTCTGTGCCTGGCCCAGGGCACACAGCAGGGAGGCTGGGTTGCATCCTGGGGATGTAATTTGTCCTGGAGTTCCAGAGGAAACCCAAAGAGAGGGTCATGATTGCAGAGAGCAACACTGCCATGGGCTCGTGGAGCTGCTGGTAAATGCTCTCAGGGCCCTTGTTCTCTGTGTTCTCTTCATCTGGGAACATCCTTACCCCATTTGGTTCTCCTTTGCTGAGAATCCCAGAGAGGACAAAGCCTCTGTGGCAATTCATGACTTAATTTTGAGGCAGATCACAGATATCTGCCTGACATTTCTACCTTTCAACTGTTGCAAGTTTTTCAGCAAACAGTGGAGGAAAGGGAGGAAGACAAAACCACCATGTTAAATGTTAACATGCTTTCCTTCTCCCTCTGGAGGCAGAGTTCAATAAAATGTATAACAGTTTTAAATCTTGTTCCAATACATTTTTATGTGAAAATATATGAAGTATAGTCTGAAAGGACAAAAGACAAGTCTCATTTGTCCTTTAGGCAAGGGTTTTTAAATGTTCATATATAAAATATGATTGAGAATACCAGTGACATTTCAACTAGAGACAAAAACAAGGTTAAAAACATTCTGGATTGTCCTAAAAGTGGAAGTTTCATTCCTAGGTTCTTTATGAAACCAAGTAAATGAAGTGGTGTGCAATACAATTGAATTGCTGAATACAAATGTACCAAGTTAAAGGGAGAATTCAGCTGGGCAGCAGTGGCTGAATGTGGCTGTATGCTCCTCTCTGGGCTGTTAGTGGCACTGTGTCCTGGTTTGTTGGTGGTCTTTCTCTTCCAAAAACCAGACAAATGTACAGATTTACCTCTGTAAAGGAAAGCCTCCACCTTAACTGTAAATTCTTAGGAACAACCTCTGCAGTTTTGTTTTATCACTTTAAAAATAAAGCCCCAGCCCTGGATTCAGAACTGAAATGTGCAGGTGTGACTTTCTGTCCCCGTGCTCAGAAGAATATTCCTCACATTTCCAGAAACAGCAATATCCATCAGAGGGGGCTGTAGTTAAGAAAACAGCACAGGTGGACTTTGGAATGTGCATTTACAAAGGGAAAAATACCCTTTATGTTCCAGGCACTTTGTGCCTCAGTGCTCTGCTCAGTGTGAGAAGCAGCTCTTGCTGTTTCAGTGCTGCTCTCTGGATTTGGCCAGTCCTGAAACTGAAGTGCAGAAGTGAATAAACTCTGATTTGTGCCTTTTCCTGGGAGGCAGAGGAACTACATGTTTGTATCTCAGCCTGTCTGCATGACAGGACTTGCACTGCAGCTCCCTCAGCACTAATCCACCTGTTGCTGCAGTGTTTAATGCTGGCTGCAGCAGGTTCCCAGGGGAAAGACTGGCCAGGTGGATTTCTCCAAGAACCTTGGAGATTGCTCTCTCATTGTCTGTTACATTGCTCTCCCCTGAGCAATGCAGCTGTGGGAGTGACACCAATGCATGTGGGCAGAGAGGATGGAAACTCTGGAATTCCTCTAGGTGATGCAAAATATCTGAGCTTTGAGGGTCTGTCTTTTCTTTCTTCACAGATCTGCATTGCACCTGCTGAGATAGAGCCACCCCATCTTGGCAGAGTGTTGGTTAGCAGCGTGGAGCAGTCTGGTGTGACTGACAGTGGCACAATGTGATTTTTGTGAGGCTGCTTCTGTTTGAGAAACCAGCCACAGTGCCTTTGCAGTCATTAGGGGTCCCACAGCTGCTCCTGTAGCTCTCCAGAGAGCCAGCAGGTAACACCTTAACCCTGTGCAGGCCACAGCTCACTGACAGGTTGGATGGAATTTTGACTTGCTGGATAAAAAGGCCCCTCTTTAGATGTCTCCCCTGACTTTGCATTCCTACAAGTGTGATGTATGCCCAGGTTCCTTATTTACATTTTATTTTGAACAACTTCTATCTATCCTCTTGTTATCAAGGTATCATAATTTCTTCTTCATAGCAGTAGCTGTTTATTTGGATTTTTTTTTATTATTATTATTATTTGCAATCCAAACTGACCTTTTTGCTGCATAACCACTTGAAAAAGAGATGTCCTGCTCACATAAGGAATGCCTCAAGAGAAGGGCAGTCCTGCATAATTTCCTGTTCTCTCAGAGAAACCCTTCATATTGGAGAACTGGGGAATATTACTTTCTGGCCCTGCACACTCTCCTGGGTAGAAGGGTCCTGAAACACAATTTATTGTAAAACACACAGTGGTTACAGAGCTAGCACAGTCAATGATATTCCTTTTATTACCACTCAGATGAGAACACAAAATGACATTGGAAAGCAGTGAACTCACCAGAAGGGCAGAGAAAGCCATTAAATTCAACACGCATCATATTTCATAATCAGAATCCTGCAGTCAGAGCTGACACCACTGAATGAGTTTGTTGCAGTCATGATAATATAAAACCTGCTGCATCTGCTTCCCTTGGCACTTTTCTTTGTGGCCCCTTGCAGTGTATGGGCTATTAATCATCAGTAGCCAGGGACACTGCAGACCAATGCACTTTGTATTGCATAAATTGAAAATGCATCACTATTAGAGAGAAAACTGCTTTTTGTACATCTCTATCTCCATAGGCAGTTTCCTGAAGAGTTGCCATGCTATCATGGCTAACCACTTAATTGGAGTTCTTTTCACAGCCTGGTAATTGGGGCTGGGGGCAGGGTAATGCAATCCCTTTTGTGGCATGTATGAAAACAAGGCAGGGAGAGTGTTCCTTGCCCTGTCTGGGAACCCCGGCAGGGCTCCAGCTGGAGGTGAGAAAATGCAGTCAGGAAAGCCGTGTCGTTGAACCTCTCTGAATTAAGTTCACAAACGAGAGGGCTGAGTGGACCTGCAGGGGAGGGGCTCTGAGCAACTGGAGCCTTCAGGCATTTTCAGGGGCTGCGTGGGGCAACAGCTGAGCCAGAGCAGAGGTGCTGCCTTTCCTTCCAGCAGCTCTCCTCACATGAACAGGGTAAGACTGGGTTTAGGAGGATAAAAAGGACTGAGAAAAGCCAGTTGTAAATTCAGCCCTCAGAGGTGCTCTTTTTAAAGAGAACCCGTTTTATTCTAGAGTCATTTGTCCAAGTTTTATACATGAAGAGGAAAGATGAGGCTCTAATGAAAATGGGACATATAAAGTAATTTGTAAATGAAAGGATAGCTTTTAAACTGTACATTTCTTCATGGTTTGAGTATTTTCTCTTGAATGGCTGTGGCCAGTGTTTGGAACTTCATTATCTTTGGTTATAGCTGCCCACACTTAATTCTCATTACATCTACTCTACTCTGGATCTTGTTTCCCAGTGTGTGCAGTCAGTGATGTGTCAGCAAGACAACAAGTCTGAGCTGAAATTATGTGAACTTGTGTTGAATCCCACCTCTCCTGACACTGCTCAAACACAGGTGCATCAGCTGAAGTGCTCTGGCCAGATCCAAATCAGAACCGAGTTTAAACTGGGGTTTATACACAAAGTTAGTTCTGACCTCTGATCTTCAGCCTCTCCCAGCTGCTCCCTCACATGGGTGGTTTTACATTTCAGCTACATTTCTTCACTTGACTTCTCTGGACAAAGCTCTCTAGAAAGTTTCAAATCCAACTATGGCAAAAAAATATTCCTGTCGTGGTTTGTCCAAGCAGCCCAGAGGATCTCAGAGGATCAGATACTGCATCAAAGGAGTTGGAGCTGGTGCATCTGTCCATGAGGTTATTTGGCAGAGCTGGAGGATGTGGAGAGCCCAGGTTATCAGCCCCAAAGAGGGCCCTGCACTGACAGGATGGAGAGGAAGGGGCAGGCTCCAGGCCACCCCCACAGGCTTTGCTGTGGCTCACATGAACACTGAGACACAGAGGGGTGCCCTGCACCTGGGTTGGGTGGAGCTCACTGGTGCCTGACTGGCACCCACAGGCTTCTCAAAAAGGTGCTAATTCCCAAGCCTGACCAAGAAGTGACAGAGATCTGAGGCCCCTTCACACAGAAAAGAAGAGGGGGTATGGTAAAGTCATTCCCAGAACTGCACACAGGAAGTGTCATCCTCTTTTAAGTCCTACCAGTTTGTGCCTTTTGACATTGGGATTTAATCCAGTTAGGAGGAAGCTGATCAAAATCCATGCTGCTGATGTGCTGCCCTTCCCTCCCAGCCTGCTCCTGGGGCTCTGGTTCCCCTCTGTGTGGCTGAGGTGGAAAGGTTTTGTTACAGTCAGTCTGAGGTGAATTAGAGCTGTCTCAGGGAATGTGTGAGTGTGATGGTGAGGCCCAAAAGGGAGGGAAAAGAGCAGCACTTCACTCCAATAAGTAGTATTCAGTTTTAAGCTCTGATCACTGGGTCAGAGGCAGCAGTGGGCACAGAGAGGTTGCAGCACAAGAGCCATGAAGGAGAGCAGTGTCTTCACCGTGGATGACAGCTGACTCCTGTGGAGAGGACATTGGGGATGGAACTTGGAGAAATCTGAAAATAAATCTGAGCAGTTAAAAAAGGAGCTACTCAGACTTTGGCTGGTTTCCTGCATCTTGCAGTTTAATGAAAGCTTCATTTCAGTCTGGGTAAACTGGTGGTGAGTTCTAACCTGTCCTAATTGCTGGCCATGGGGTAAAGCAGTGATGAGGAATGATGAGCATGAGGAGGATGATGAGGAATGGAATCATAGACCCACAGAGCACCCTGAGCTGCAAGGGACCCATGGGAACCATCCAGTGCAGCCCCTGGCCCTGCCCAGACACCCCAACAATCCCACCTGGGCACCCCTGGCAGCTCCTGGAGCTTTGGCAGCCTCGGGGCCGGGACATTCCCTGGGCAGCCTGGGCAGTGCCAGCAGCTCTGAGGGAAGAACCTTTCCCTAAAATCCAGCCTGACCCTGCTCTGGCACAGCTCCAGCCTTTCCCTGAGGATTGCTGTTAGTGCCTGACCCCACTCTGGGGAAAAACATTTTCCTCATATCACCATCTTTAACTGGAGGTAACAAAGAATATCTGATATTTTAAAATAATTGGGTGGCTTTCCATGCTGTAATCAGGAAAGGAGGAAAACTGTATCCATGTGAGTTCAGCACAGGTAAGCAGAGTGGCTCTGGGGCTGATGTCTGTGTCTAATACCCAAAAATTAATTCTACCTATAAAAAAGTAGGCAAAAATGCATTTAGGGAGATTTTGTATGCTCTCTGCTGTCAATCACAAAGGACTCTGAAGTCTTGAGAGCTACCAGATCTGATTTTAAAAGGTGAGTAGCTACAATAACCACATTCAGGTTATGAAAAAGCTCTTTTGAAAAACAAGCAGTGCCGTCTGCTCAGTATTGGTTTCTACAAAGTTATCTATTCAAAAATACTGAAACATTTTCTCTTAAAAAACCCAGGCATACAAAATCCCCAAATCCATACACTCACATTTAACATGAAGGTATCTTGTTGAAAGAAATAAATTATGCAGAGGTTTCCTAAATAATTTAACAGATACAGTAAACAAAAATTATGACATGATGAGGGTTAAAACAGGAAACCTCTGCAAAGAGTTCAGCTGACCAGGAAAAATACAAGAAACCCTGTGGTGTGGAAACCATGATGGATTTCTTATCTGTAGCCTTTCTTTAGGTGAGTTTTTCCTAGTCAGCAATGCCTTTTCTTTAATGCCTTGATGTCACTTGGGATGTCCCAAGCCTTGATTCTCTCTGCTGATATGCTTTTGCAAATATTATTTTAATTTTAAATGGTTTTGACACTCTGCCCTTGCTAAACACAAAGTTATATTTAATATCACTTTAAACTCTCTTCAGTAGTTAAGAGCTACTCCTGAGAGAACAAATACCAGGTAAAATGAAATGCTTCTAAAGGACAAGAAGTTTTCATTCTTAAGGTACATAATTGCTTTTCTCTTTCAGTGTTGGAATAACACTTGCACTCTGTTGTAAGATTGCAACAGGTAGAATAAGTTACTGCAGCTAAGCCAGGTTTTACATTTATTTGGTCCTTGGGGGGATGCTGGAGTTAAGATTAGAAGTAAATGAGGCCTCACTGATTTAGTATCGAGTGCCTCAAATGTGTTAAGCACTTAGTGTGTGATTTATGTGTTCCCTTCCTCACACACACCCAACACAAAGGCAAATCTAGGCAGGACTTAGAGTTATGCTGTATTTGTTGCTTTGATTCTGGTGAATTGTTTAAATTTCTTATTATATGTGAAAGAAAAGCAAGGTGAATTACAGCACAATATTTCAATTAAAGCTGTATTTGACCCATAATGCAGCACTCTGTGTTTCATATGATGTTTTTCATACTATTAACAACATTTTTCATTGCCAATGTGATTGCAGGAAGTGCTCCCTACCAGGAGCTGACACTGCTGTGGGAGGGGATGGGCAGGAACTTCTGGATTCACAGTCTGGGAGCACATTAAAGTGAGCTGAAGAGTCAGACAGTGGGTCAGTGCCAGAGTCAGGAGGAGAAACCACCTTCCCTTGCTCATTTCAAATGCTAAAAGCCCCGACTCATCTCCAGCTGCACAGCGTGTCTGTAGGAGGCCAGAAGGATGTCCTGCTGCATCCTCCAAGGTGAGCCACATCAGAGGGAGCACCCACTGCTGGCAGCTCTGCAGAGAGCAGAGGGGACTGTGCAGCCACTGGCTTGCCTAACATCACTCAGCAAACTTTCTTTTCCCTCCCTTTCTAGCTTTATATTGTATTAATTCGCCTTTTCCTTTCTTGAGTGTGCAAAATGATAGGAGATGGGTTCACCTGCCTTGGAGCAGAGGAGTGGAGTGGCCTTGTCCTTGTCCCTGGCCAGAGGCAGCACCCACGAGTCAGACTGAGTGTCTGTGCCAGCCCTGGCTGCTCTGAGGGTTTGCAGGGCAGGTAAGAACTGCTCCTGCAAGGTACAGGTGCTTTACACAGTGCTGGGAGCAGAACAGTTTGTGTGGCACCACCTGTGTGCCCAGGGCTGAGTTAGACACAAGCAGAGCAGGCACTTGCAGGGCAGGGGAACAGCTCACAGGCCTGACTCCTCCTGGGCTGGAGGGACTGGGGGTGAGTGCAGTGCCACTGCCCCTGTTGGGCTGGGGCTTCAGCCTGGCTGCTCTGCTGGGCAGGGAGCTGAGCCCTGGGGCAGAGCTTGCTGCGAGCTGGCCCAGCCTGGCCCAGCCTGCTGTTCCACACACTCCAGGGCTGTCAGCTGGCTCACACACTGAAACCACCCCCTGATCTGCCTGGGAGCAGGCTGTGTTCTGAGAGTGCTTCCCTCTAGCCCCCCTGAGCCTGCTGATTTAGTGGATTCCCCAGCTCCAGGGACACGAAGAGATTCCCGTCAGACCGAGCATCCCACGGGCCCCACGGAGGCAGCCAGGAGTGACAACGAGCTCGATACAGCAGCAGCAGCCTGGTATTTTCACCATGGGGAAAACACAGCTCTGAAATCACCTAGGCATTGCTGTGGAACAGCATGTTCAAGATTGATTACTTGCTTCTGGAATCTGTTGCAGTTGAAAGTGGAGCTGTTTAAAGACTTACAGGAGCAGCGAGTCAGGGTCATCCACGTAAATCATTGCCTGTTGACAGGAAATTTAACAGTTTGACTTAGCTGTTAGGAAAGCATGCACAACTGGATATGTTGAAATCTTAATGCTGGTTTTCCTTATTATTTGATACAGCTAGTAAAAAAACCTCAAACAATGAAACTCCCTTACCACAACTTTTAATTATTTTATGAAGTCAGCAGAAATGTCTTGAGACTTAACATTTGGAAAAAAGCTTCAGTTGATCAAACCCAAATCCCTCCCTCTGTGTATGCACAAATACTTGATTTGCATTCATTTAATATTTTCAACTAGCTGTATTTGGAAAAATCATTATCACAAGCTTCCTTGCTGGTAAAGGAGCTCAGCAGAACAGGAAGACGACAGGGAATCAGAGATGTGAAATGAGAGAGATGTTACACCAAGTTGAGGAAGATGCTCCAGTGGAAGAGCAGGAGGCAAAATCCTCCTCGTGTCCCTGGTTTGCTGTAGGACAGCTTTCCACACTGCAGGCACATGAGTTTCCTCCCACACTGCCCTGGAGTGGGCCCAGCTGGCCCTAGAGGAAAACATAAACCTGTTTTAAGGGCAGTTTATTGTGAACTCCACCCTGACTGTGGATCCAACACCACCCTGGCTCTCCCACCCAGGAGACTTCTGTGCTCCCTGTTTGATGGCACCAGGCATTGCCTGAGTGTGTTCCCTGTGCACAGCCCACCCTGGCAGCACCCACAGCCTCAGGGTCCTCAGCAGCTCTTTCAGGAGCCAAACACGTGCCCTAACCTGGAGTTCCAGGCTCTGTTTTTTTAAGGGAGTTCTTTAAAAGGGCACTTAAATGCTTAAAAGCACTTTAAAAGAAATTTTATAACTCTTCAGATGAGTTCTGACATATGGAGAAAGTAATATCATTTTTCTGGGTTTATAATTACAGTAATTAATAAGTATTTATTTAATAGTTTACCAAAGTCATCTTTGAGATTACTCCCTCATCCAGTCATTTGTCTCAGCCAGCTCTTTACCAAAGCACAACTGGCCTACTCTGCAGCACTGAGGAAAACTTTATTTAAAAAATAATTTTTAACAAAAGTATCCTTCAGGTGAAGATGGGAACACTTGTCAAATTATTCAATTGAAAGCTTTCCATGGTCTGTCAATCAGTAATCTCTCATTATTTAAGCAATCCCTAGAAGGTAAGAGATTTTAAAGATGCACAGTGTCTGCACTGCCTGTAGAATCACTCCTTTGTTGAACAGCTTTGTATAAAACAAAAGCCTCCCCCTGCCCAGTGATGGGATCTGCAGTTAATAGAGCTGGATTAAAATTAGTTAATGAACTTTGGTACCTCTCTCTTTCTGAAATCAAGAAAAACTTTTGAAAGGTTTCCATAAAAACAGAAAACACGAAAGAAATTATCTAAAAACCTTTTCAGGACCTAAAATTTGAAGCACTTTGTCACAAGGCAGGAAATTTTGCCCATGTTGATGGAATATTTAAAGTCTTGACCAAAAATGCTTCCTAAGTATGAGAATGTTACTTTTACAGATACTCCTATTCGATATTCTTACTGCAGATTGTGAACTTGCACGTTTTAGAGTAATTCAAACCCAGAAATGTCTTTGAAAAAAAGGAACAAACCCCCCATATGTGTGGGTACACACAAACACACACACACAAGTGGAACCTGTTGGCAGGAATGAGCAGATCAGAGAGGAGAGTGCCCAAGGGCTGTTCCTGTCTCCCACCCTGTGCTGGTGTTGGGAGTCTCAGATGTATTTCTCAGAGGTTTCTGAGGTAAGTCTTGAGTCCTGGTGATTCTATGTGATTATTTAGGGTTCAGCAGTGCACAGATTACCCTACACACTCCTCCACCAGATGCAAGGGGAATGTTGGACATTGTTTAACACTTGGTTTTTTTCCCCCAGGCAGTGGCTGAATGCTTTCTTTGGCAAACTGAAAGCCAGCCCCTTCAGAAAAACTACCCCTAGTGCTGGAGGTTTGGTTCTGTAACAAGATTGAGAAATAGATTCTATTGCCTCTATCACTGTAGAAGTACAAAAACCAGAGATACAATTTTCTGTTTTTAAATATTGAGCTCACTACTTGTGTTTTTCATGTGTGTGGTGCCCAAGCCTGGTCACACCGAAGTCTGAAGGTTGAATAGTTATTTATAGAAACAAAAAGAACAATTAGGATGGAAAGGCAGAATTTATAATCCTGAAATTCTGTGATTTATGGGCTGGAAAGGCACAGAAACAGACCCTGAATGCTCTTTATTAGATAATAACAGTTGCAAGCACATGTGCTTGGAGTTGTGTGACTTTTTTTCTTTCTTTTAACCATGGTAGCCAGCCTAACCTGAGGGGTCTATTTCAGTAAGTAGTAACCTGAAAGCAAATTCAATGCAAAGAGTGTTTTCTACTAACTAATAAATTACTCTGGTAAAAATACTGGTACTACATAGTTTAGGCTAAAAGCATTAATGCAGATACTGAATGTGCTTTGTAGAAATACCAGTCTTTTCTTTCTGTTCTGCAATTTTTGTTCCCATTATGGAAGGCATTAGGAAAAGAATATTTAATACTAAAAATATAGTGACTCCTTTGCACTCACATGGGATTGGCAGTGGGAATGAGGTACTGTTTTATTTGAAATTCATGTTGTGACTGAGTACAATCCCTTCTTCCAGCCACACCATTCATCCTCAGGCCCCCAAGATAATAATGTTGTTTGATTTGTAAATTTTAACAACCTGTGGTTTTGCAAATGTAACTCCAATTCCGTGTACTGGTTTGAGTTAGATTTATAGTATAAAAGAAATTGCCACTTAGAATGAATTTCTCTTGTAGAAATTCCAAACGTGGCTCTCCTAAAACACTAAATGCCCCCCTTCATTCCAACACATAACATGTGTTTGCAAAGCAAAAGCAGAATTATAGCAGCAGTTTTTACTGCTCCAGCTTGTAGTATTGCTGCAGAGAATATCACAAGGCTCATGTTAACCAGGCAAAGAGGAAGGGAAAGGTCAAAATTTTCCTCAAAACGAAGTAACCCCCCCAAAATAGAACAAAGGATGTTGTTGGGCATAATCAGAGATCAGTGTTTTGTATTAGCAGCAGTCTGTAGCTGTTGCAGGTACCATGGCAGTGCTCATTAGAGAGAAAGCCCAGCACAGAGTGTTTGAATTCCTACTGCTGCTGTTTACACTGTGTTTTGTCAGGGGCTTTGTCAGCTATTGCTCTGCTGGACTTTCCTTGAGCTCTTTAAAGATCCCTCTTCAAAGCTAAAATCACAGTAAAACAAAGGCCTGATATCACAGTTTAATATTTCAATTAAACTGCAGAGTAATAATATGCATTAATTGTAGCTTATTAATTGCAAATGACAACATCTTGTTTTCTTGTACTTAAAGATTTTATTAGTAACAGACACTTTTAGTTAGTGTTTGTTGCCCCAAGAGCTTTAGAGGAACTGATTTTCTGTCAGAAAAGATTGGAATCAATTGCATTCCTCCCTTCCAGATAGTGCTAAAACATTTATTTAAAGGTTTATATGCTCACCCTGCCTTATCTGTATTCCAAGTCACTTGTCCAATGAAATAAAATTCATTCATGCCTTCCTTCACTGTGTTATTGACAAAGTAAGCTTTATGTGGCTGGAAGCCAGAATTCTGTCTTTTGGGAATACCTCTCTCTAAACTTGTCCAAAAGAATTATTTTATTGCATTTTTCATGCCACTTCAAGTGTGTTTGAATGGTAAATCCTGGGAGCTGGGCTGTCTGTGACCATATCAGCCTTTTGAATTAGCAGCATGCACAGCATGATTCAAGCATGAGATTGTAAGGAAGGAGTGTGTGTGGCTACACAATTTTTTAATTGAATTTTTTTCTTCACATATTAACCTACATGACACTACTTGATTCTACCATTCAAGAACTAGGTCAAATAATTTTTTTTAAATGCCTAGCACAAAGGTGATGGAAAGTTTGCCATCAATTAATGTTCTTTAGCCCATTCTCTATGCAAGAGCAGTATGTGGAGAACAAGTGCTAAAAGTAGTTGTGCCATGTTTCATTTGAGGAAAAGGAGCATCTGCAGCTGCTCTGTCCAGTGCTGCAGGAGCCACATCCAGCACATCTGGCTGTCAGGGCAGAATACAGAAAAGCTGCTGTGATCCAGGTGGTTTCTCTTTACAAAATACAGAGTAGGTCACTGCTGAGTTAAATATTTACCCCAGAGCGACCTGGCCTGGCAGCCACAGTGCTGCTGAGAGTCCAGAAGTGAGGTATGTGCATGACCCAAGTCATTTCCCTTCTGTGTTGGGACAGAGATCTTGGAAAGCCAGCAAGAGGGAGAGGAAAAAGTGGAATTCAACAGGGGTGTGCTGATTTGAGACTAGAATGTGGGAGAGGGAAGGAATAAGGTTACCTTTTCCTTCTGTCACTAAGCACATTCACAGAGCTGACCCTGGAGACACAATGTGCATAGAGGCACTGGGATATTACAGCACTTAATTCCACTGCCTCCACCACAAACTAATTAAAAACCCTCTGATTCTACCAAATCCCTTCCTCTCTCTTTTCATTTCCTTTCCAAACAGGAATTCAGTTTGAATTTGACAACCTTTGGGAACTCTGTGATAAATAAGACTATTTAAGTTGTTCTAGAGCTTTCTTAAGCTTTCCTCAGAGAAACTATCCACACATTCAGAAACGTGGATGAACTGAGAATTGAAAGCTGAATAGATCTAATTGTTTAAGTTCTCACAACTAAAGGTGGAGAGGAGGCTGGGAAAGAGGAATTAATCCCATTTCTCTTACAGAAGCTGCCTCCTGTGTGATGATGCTCTGAGATGAGCCAGCCTGGGGAAGCCCAGGTATGGGAAGGGTCACAGCAGCCCGAGGTACCCTGAGCCAGGTCTGCAGGGAGGGGGAGCTCTCAGGTGTGCAGGTGAGACAAGGAAGAGAGGTTTGTTTTCTGTATGCTGGTTTTGGTCAGCCTGAAGTGGTCAGGTGTGGGACTGGATGATTGATGCTGGTCCTTCCCAGCTGTAATTATACTGTTCTCTCTGGATTTCCCTCTGTACAGTATTTGAGAGTATATGGTATTTTCTACAATTGTCAGTTATGCACACATCAGTCCAACACAAGCTCATGTGGGGACCTGAAGAAAAGAAAATTTGGCTTTGAGTAAGTAGCCTTCAATTTAGCAGATTTGGACCTAAAGATAAATGCTCAGTTCTATGATAAACTCTTCTTATTGTGCTAATGGTGTTAATCAAGGTATTAATTAGGTTGCAGTGTCTGACCCACAGCTTTTGCATGTCTGTGGCTTCTCTGCCTGTGGCCAGTTGTGTCTGAAGTGCTCTCCTGTGACTACAAACAGGAAGCTCGTGTAGCCACGAGGAAAACTTTCCATTTCATAGCAACAGTCCTATTTCATTTGCTAAAGAATATGAATAGCACTGCAGGCTCTCCAGACAGTCCTGAGAGCCACCCCAGCAGAAATACCTGTGGATTTCATGCTGATTCACTTCTGAGTCAGAAAGAAAGTTGGGATTCTGACCATCCTTACGTTCTTTGTTGCCAGATGAAATGACAATAAGTGGGTCACAAATTTGGATAGCAAAGCAAATTACCTTACAGATTCTGGTTCTGGCAAGGAAGTTTTACAATTATTGTAATAGTTACAGAGTAGTCAGTCTACTACAGTTCTGAGTCATTCTGGGTTTAAAAATGCCCAGCTCTGAAACAAATCTGCAGCACAGAATAAAGCTATTTGTTTAACCCTATGTCAAATGCAAGCCAGTGCTGTAATACAGAAAGCAGACCTCAGGCAGGCATTCTGGGGATACTTTACCTTGTTTTCCTCCTTTCACACAAAGACTCTGTTTTTAGAAATGCTTTTAGTCATAGAAATTGTCTGAGTGCTGGGGAAATCAGTCACAACTGTAACATTCTGAGCATGCCACTGAAGGGTGTTGCTCCCTTCCCTTGGCCAGGCCACTTCTCCACCATAGCCCCATGAGGATTCAGCACCTTGAGACACAAGCTGGGGAAGTCAGTCACTTCCAGTGCTTTTCACTGGGAATATTTCCAGGGAAGCTTTCTAGACTTCATAAAGATAAATGTGAAGTCAAGGCCCACATCAGGCCCCACTGGGGATCATTCTCATGCTCAACCCTTTGCAAACCCACCAACAGCCACCTCCCAAACCAGGACTAGCACATGTCTGTGCCTTGCTTTTGTCAATTCTCATGTTGGAGAGTTCCCCCAGTCCTCCTGGAACTCACAGGGAGCTGTAGCATAAACACTTCACTAATGACCTGGCCTCTGCCTCCATAAGCAATCTTTTCCTTTGGTGTCTCTAAACTCTCAGTGTGATGCCAGTCTGGGCACCCTTGGCCCAGCCCCAGCCCAGGAGACTGACATTAATAAGCACTAAATACATTTCTATACAGTGAGGGAAATGAGACCTTCTGCCCAGTCCCTGTGCTTGGGGCAGACACTGAGGGGGACAGTGCTGGGGTGGAGGCTGGGGATGACACTGAGGGGCTCCCCCAGCCTGCACACAGCCTGGTACCCCAGGGAGAGCTCAGGGCACAGGGGCAGCTCTTGGCTCAGCCAGTGAGATCTGGCTACAGCAGGGAATGGAATCTTGGTGGGAGAATGGGAGCTCCTAACAGAAACCAAACTCATTCCCAGCCAGACAGGAGCTGGTTTGCAATGACCTCGTTTGCCCTCTGCTCTCACACATTTGTCCCAGCAGCATTATTTCACAGGCAACAAACATTTAAAAATAGCTGTAGATATGACTAATCAAAGACAAAATGTTGCTTTCAGCTGCCACTTGGCAGCTTTCACCCTTGTGGTGGGTAGGTGGTTTGAAGAAGTAGAAGGGAAATATTTGGATTCTGAAAACACTCTTGCTGCACCTTGTTTGTGTGTTTATACTTAAATAAACTACCATCTGAATGGGTGATTGATTCTGGAGAGATGGGTACACAGAATGTAAAAAGAGCATTTTGTGTTCAAGGCAGCTTGGTAATGCAAAGCTGATACTCCTGATGGGTCAAAGTAATTTTCCCTATGATTAAGAAGAAACTCAAACCTGTTTCTGTGGGGTGAGGACTTGGTAGTGATTCTTTCAAGGGAGGAAAAATAAACTCCAGTGAATTCTGATATGTTTTCATACTGATATTATTTATTATGACCATTGTCATCATGTCTAAGAATAGGATGACAACAGAGAGAGAGAAAACCCTCTATCAGATAAGTTCAACATGCCCTGAATGAGACATTTCCTGCCCTTGCTCACATGGGGATGAGCACTTGTACAAACTGCCCTTGCTTTTTCCTGGGGTTTGGAGCAGGGCACAGTTCTGGGACAAAATGAGTGCTTAGAACTTCCCAAACATCAGAACTTTTGATTGCTTGGTGTTCAAACCAATTTCTTCACCCTTGTCCCAGCACAGAGGGATTCTCCCACATTCCCCAGGATTTCCTGGCAGGGCTGGGTTTCTGTGGCCTCATGACCCTCTTCAAAACAAATGGTCTTTTTTCTTATGGCAGGTCCCAGCACTTTCAGGGTTTCTTAATTCAGTTCAGAGCCTGCTTTTCAGAAGTGTTTGTTGCAGACAATGCTCACACTGTGAGCAGTGAGCTGTACAGGAGCATCTCTCTATTGACTTCACTCAACCATCTGTTCAGATGAGACTTGCCCCTTCAAGTCTTGTCCTGAATCGCTTCCTAAACAACCTCTGGCAAAATATCAGGTTTTAGATAGTGAGGTTTGCTCATGGAAAAACCAAGCAGATGGTTAACAAACACCAGGAAGGACCAAAATCCTGTTCAGGACAAGCCTTCTTTGGGATGAAATTGCAACAGTACAAGTCAGTGCTTCCTGTACAAGCATTTGGCTTCAAATTCTACATGATGTGAGAGAAATTTGTATTCTGACAGCATCTTCTCTTATGCAGATGTGCCAGACTCCTGTACATAAAGCAGATTATGGGTAGGGTAGAACAGCCCCTTCCATTTCAGTGGGCTCAGACAGGAGGATTACAGACACACATGAAGGACTGTAAATGGTAAAAATAAACACTCCACAGGCCTAGGTCTTTGGGACCCAGGAGGGAATCAGCTGCTCCTGTGCTCCTGCAATCTCCTGAGTCATCAGGTGTGTACAAAAATAGCTTTTATGGGAAATCAAAAGCCTCTCCAACTTTTTTTCCCTAGCATTTCACTGACATGTGTAACCTTTTAGCTGGGTTGATCCTCTATGCATCAACCATCTTATGTTTTTTAATGAGGTGAAAGTGTTTTTCTGATTTAAGGACACTAAACTGCTTTCTTATTGCAGTTCTTCAGGTGTTAACTCCAGTTTTGTTTTCTGAAGTTTTGCTTATGCTTGCTTTCAGCTAGGAGGAGAAGCACTTGGCAAGTCTCCTAAACTCAGGTAAAATTTACTATTACAAGAGACTACAAGGTAAAGTTTTCAAAGAACTGACTTCTTAGCTCAGTTTCAGACAGGGCAGTTGATGTGGCAAGTGAGAGTGGGACCAAGGAAAAAAAGAAAATACTTCTTCAGGTCACCTGGAGCTCCCTTGGCCTAATCCATCCACAAACTCTATGAAGCAAGGGGTTTTTTTAAGATATAAATAACACCCAATCTTAACAGTGAAGACAACTAATTAAAAAAAAATCAATCATTAAGAACAAGTTCTTCTGAAAACAGACTTAAATCCTGAATCGTGTGTCATATCTCACTGAGTCTCATCAGGGCTGCTAATGTTGACTTCCTGTAACATTCTAAGTGGTGAGTGTGTAGAACAGTAGATCTACATCAGAAAATTTCTGCATTGAACTCTTTACTTGTTTTTTTCTCCCAGTAGAAAGAACATTTTCCAAATTGATAACCTTAGGGAGGATTTCTGCACTGAAAAATAAGCAAATTTCCCAGCCTTCATCTTCCATAACACTGCCAAAGAAAAACCTGTCCAGAAACTACATTGCCTGTGTTTTTTCTGCTTATGTTATGAGGGGCTCCTCTGATGTCTGATTAATCTGAATTTCAAAGACCTGACTGCTCTTCTCTGTGAAAATGCTGAGCCAACCTTGTCTAGCAACCTTTGACATATAAGGAGGGCTGGTAATTGCCACTTTCATTTTTAAATGTTGTAAATGACAGCAAATTTGATAGCATCTACTTTTAGATCTCACTGTAAAAGGCAGACAGTTTCACAGAATAAATCAATTTTCTTCTCCTGTACTTTTGGTTTACACTCCTTCCCCCCAGCAAATGTCTAATTACCTTAGATAAACATCTGTAAACATGAGCCTTCCCTTCCATAATCCACCTCCCATGTTCCTGGTTTATAATGAAGCTAATAAGCTCAGTCTATTTACCATACTACTTAAAGTAATGCTTTTAATGCTCTATGCAACTTCATGGTCTTTTACTAGGAGTAAAAAAGGCATGGAATTAGGGAATGATCATCTTTGGTGAGTCTGGGTTCAATAACAGAGACTTCTAACCTGTGAGTCTATGAACAGAAATGCCAGGAGACAGATTTGCAGAAGTGCTTGATCTGTTTTCCAAGAGCATTATTTTTCATTTTCATCCCATCTACCCTGTGTAATAATTCCTCATTCTTGATTTGGAGAGGAGACCCATGCATTACCATTCAGAATGCCACAAAATTCAGTTGGGGGCTAGCTGCAGCATCCCTTCTTGGTTTGTGAATGGCTGCAGTGAGAAAAGCAGCTGACTTTTTCCACCACAAAGGGTGCCTGCTAATTTTAACAGAGCACACAAAGTATGCAGGTTATCATTAAACAATAAAGAAACAATAAAATGGCTCAAGGGGTGGTCTCCTTCAGCCAGGGGTAAAACTATCCTTAGAACATTTTAGGGACCAGGGACATGAAAGAGTGTCACATCTCAGCCAATGTAATTCCACATCCAGCAGACTCCAGCCCCTGGAAGCCCAGCTTGCTCCTCCAGCTGGATCCACATTGCCTGGCACTTCTGTTCTCTGTCAGTCAAGTGTCCCCATTCTGCTGTCAGCACTACAACCATCTTTACCTCAGAGGGGTACAGGCACCTGTCAGCTTGATGGGAGCAGTCTGTACACAATGATAGGATGAAATGTTGATTCTGGTCCTCTGACATCATTGTTGGTTTTTTTTTTATTATGTATGTTTCTGTTTACTTTTCAAGATGACCAAAAGTTTCCAAGGTAAGCTTTAATTTCTCTGATTTGGAAACTCTGAGATATCTTTAGGCATCTGGAAAATGCCTCACTTTCCCCCACAAGTATTTCATGAGAATTTTCTGACTTCTACCCACTTAGTACATAGTCATGTTTTTAATTATTTCCTTCATGACTTGAAGGAGCGAGGCATGGATTAAATGTTCTATTTAAAAATGCTTTGACACATTTTGTTGAAGCCAAGACAATTCTGTTGAAGTATTATCATGATTTACTTGAGGTAAATCAGCAAATAAATCATGTTGCCCCATAGGGCCACTCAGCTGAGCGTGTGTTTTATAAACAGAGCCCTATAGCAGCAGCAATTGGCACATTCCCTTCAAGTCAGTGAGAGATTACACAGTAAGACAGAGATACTCAGAGAGCTGCTGCTGGTGCTGTCTGAGCCCCTAGGCTTTGTTCAGGCAGCTCCAATCTGAATGGATCACTTCCTTACCAAAGGAAACAACAACAACAAAATCTCTGGAGTGCAATGCAAAGTGTTTTCCATTAATGGCAACATGAATGTTACTGCTGAGCCCTGTTATGCCAGATGATTGTATGCAGCAGAAGGTAATTTAATTCACCAGAATGTTCCTTTGCTTCCTGCTCCAGGTTAAAAGTCTGATCAGATGCTGGCTCTACATGCAAAATCCTTGAGTGACTGCAGCAGCTCCTGTGAGGACACAGAGCTGCATAAGGCAGGGAAGCAAACACTGGGGCTGTGCTTCCCCACTGCTCTCTCCAGCCCTTAGCTGGTGGGGGAAAGCAGAGCCAGGAGGAAAAGGGGAGTACAGCTGGAGGCTGCTGTGCCCACCCTGTGTGTGCTGGTGTGGCACATCCTGCAGCTGTGACACCCCCAGTGTAAGTGAGGTTTGTTCACCCCAGGATGTTCCTGGCCCCATCACCTGGCTCAGCTCCTGCTCTGTCTGACAAGCTACAGAACAGGGAGGTTGTTTCCTGAGGCCAGAGAAGCAGTTTCTCAAACTTTTCCCTGAATTTTCTCCTCTCCTGCCTTCTGCTCCCCCAAGGAGGGTGATTTGAGGCTTGCACCAGGACTGCTTTCCCTGTGATGGTCCCAACAGGTTGTCAAACCCAGCCCAGAAGGACCCTTGGCCACAGAGAGCCAAGAATCCTCTGAGGGAGCTACTTCTCATGCCTGTCCCCAAACAAACCCTTCCTGCTCTGGTTTGAGACTGCCCCTGCCCACTGGTTCAAAGTCTCTGAGCTCTGCCTGGTCCCTGGCAAGGTAACAAACCTGAGAGCTGCCAGCAAGGGCAAGGGGACAGGGATTCCACCAGGGCTGGTGCTGCTCCTTGTGCTTTGGCCTGCACCTGAGACAAACTGTTCCTTTGCTCACCTACTGCAAATACTTAAACCCCTGAGACTGGGTTTCTGGAAAGAGAAACCTCAGAAAGAGGGTGAGTGCCTACAGAAACACCCTGAGATAAGAAATCCAGCTGCAAGGAATGATCAGAGCTGTGCATTAGGTCTTTGATGCTTCATGCAAACTTCTGTTTACCTGGCATCTGGTGAATTCTTTGGACACATTCAACTACCTGGATCTGAAAGCATTTTAAAGAGCACGTGTAAATGTTCATAAGCAAGGGAGAGGTCAAAGCCACTTGCCAGCTCTGCTGCTTCAGTGGATTAGAATTCAAGAGTAGGGCCCTTCTTTCCTAAGAGCTAAAACTTCTTGGCTACTTTCAGAACTGATCCAAATCCTTTAAATTCCAGCTAGGAATAGATGGACAAAAGTGTTTTCACCAGCACAGAGTTGAAAGCTAAAAGGGATTTTCAGCAACACACACTTTCTCCCTGTCTTGATCAGGAGCTTCAGATGAGAATTCAAAGCCCACTTTTCAATGCTTTCCTCATGAGTGTTTGTGGGTGTGTCTCTTTTGGAGTGGATTAATCTCTATTGAACCTGATAAAACTTCCCTGGG
The DNA here is from genome assembly GCA_013398075.1 of Notiomystis cincta. Classification (NCBI taxonomy): domain Eukaryota; kingdom Metazoa; phylum Chordata; class Aves; order Passeriformes; family Notiomystidae; genus Notiomystis; species Notiomystis cincta. The sequence continues at coordinate 94,262 of VZRX01013144.1, read as the reverse complement.
AGGAGATGATTTCTGATTTACACTCAACTCCTGTCTGCATTATCAACAATACTCCTGGGGGATCCTCCACACTCCTGAAGCCTTCCAGGGAGATTCAGTGACTCTCAGGAGTTACTGGCAATTGGAGCTCCTGCCAGGGGCAGTTCCTAGTTATATATTTGGATAACTACTTCATGAGCTGTTTGAGAACTTTTTATGAAAAGCAAATGATTTAAGAAGTCAGAAAAAAAATAAAGAACACATGTCTATGTGTTTTGGGGCTCTGGTTTGGAAGTAGAACTGATTGCCAAAGTTACTGGATAACATAAATACTTTTTCAATTTCTTTGCAATTTTGAGGCTACTGCAACTCCAGTGAAAGTTCCTAATGTTATTTTTCCTCTCTTAACCTAATTAACAAACTGAAAATTGATGTAGTCCTAAATGAAATTGCTTTCTGCTAAGCACTGCAGAAGGAGTTATTGCTCATGTAGCTATTAAAGCCTGGATTTCACTGCCAGCATCCCCAGCAGCTGCAGTGCCCAAATTCCCTCCCCAGGAATGGGGCACTGGGATTGCCCATCTGAGACCATGCTCACAGAGGATGCAAACTGCTCACATGAACTCAGGACAGTGAATCCTAATCCATTATTATTATTATTTATTATTATTATTATTATTATTATTATTGTTGTTGTTGAATTGGAGTTGTTCATTTTAGCATATTTACCTGCTGAACATTTAGAAAAGCCATGGTTTAGTTACATTTTTAAAGAAGAATGAAAAAAAAAAAAGCTGTCCTAAGATCCTTGGGTTTCATTTCATAAAAACTTTAAGAACTCTTTTAATAAAATGATTAAAAAACAAACTAAAATTGCTTAAACTGAGAGGAATATTTTTTTTTCTTGAACATGATTTGTCAATTATGAATTTTTCAACAGAGTTGTATTAAAACAGGATTATTTGTTAACAAGAACCTGCCATCACTTTAGAGTGATGTTTTAGGGTATGACTAGTACTGTGCTAATAGCTTCACAAGCAGTTAGTTTCTCCAAAACAGATTTAACACATTTCCAAACAGAAAATGTGTGTATTATTTTGTGGCTTAAATCTGTTTTATCATGCTATCACTTCCAAAATACTGAAGGCATAAAATGGTTTATAGTCCAAAAGATAAAGCAGCACAAGCTGCTATGTTGGAATATAAGAAAGGATCTGAGAAAGTGCTAAAAGCATTATTACAGCTACAGAATGGACTCATAAATCTTTTATGCAACTTGATCGGTTCCCCTTGGAACCACACTGTATTGTTTTCATAAATAAACACCCAAAGTTGCTGTGCACAGTGTTTCTGGGCTATCACCCACTGCTTTTGTGCTAAATTGTAAACTAAAACCATTCCCATGAAGGGTTCTCGTTCCCAGCACACTGCCCGTGGTCAGCAGAGCCCTCACAGCCACCCCTCAGCTCTGCCCACCCCATGGAGAGCTGCAGCTCAGCCCCCTGCACAGACAACTTCCCCAGTCACAGACTCTCCCCAGCTTTTCCTCAGTCAGAGATGCTTTCCTGACCTTGAATTTGTCCATGGTAATGAGATTTAAGGGATAATTCCTCTCCTGCCTGGGTTTCTTTTTGCAGGAAGAAGCAGTAGAGAATAACCCTCCATTTTTATCTGCTCTACCATTACAGCTCCCAAAATCTCCATACACTGGCCCATCTTTGCCTGAATGAAAGGCATTCAGCTCCCTGGGCTGTTGCTCAGGATTGTCAGCCAGACCTGGCAGTTAAGATTGCATTTGTCCATTTCCAGTAGAACAGTTTAACGTTGTGCTAGACCATGATTTTCCAGCTCATTTTTTAAATGGAATGCTCTCCAGAAGATCAGCTGTCCTGCACCAGCTACAGCTCAGTGATTTAAGAAGCACCAAGTTCTACATCCTGCAGACTGGAGCCCCCAAAATGCCCTTGTTGTCCCAACTCTTCACACTTGTGTCACACTCACCCTGCTCCCCTCTCAGGAAGATTGCAAAGGTACCTGACAGAGAAAGCACAGCTTGTCCAAAGTATTCTAATGGCTTGGTTGAAGCTCATGTTTTGTGCTCCCCAGTAAAATATGATCTGAGATTGTTAAACTCTAAGCACTGCTGTTGATAAAAATATTTTTTTTAAAAAAAGCTGTTAACTGTGTGAAGATGTGGAAGATGTGAAGATGCACCCTGAAGAACAGTGTGAAATGAAATCACACAAAGGAAGGTTCAGAAATAAGGACTCTTGAAAGGAATTTTTGGAGAGTCAGTGGAGTCCAAGGCACATAAAAGGATCTAGACTATAAATATTGAAAAAAATCTTTTGGTAAGAGAATGAAACATTTTAAGTGCTGCACAAGAAAGAATGGAAATCTGCACAGTATCATTGTGCATTTTATAATTCTGAATTAGTGACAGAAAGGTAAAAAGGGAAAATTGGTGTCGTTATCATTTCAGGGCACTGGTGAGAGGAATTCTTTAAATGTTCTTCCATGAGTCAGGATACAATATTGAAGCCAAGTAAGACAAAACCATCTGCAGCTCACCATTGCACAGAAAGTGTTTCAGTCTAGGGAACAGGACAATTTAACCCATCACCTTTCTGCAGAAGAGAAACCCCCTGGCTGTGTACTACAGACCCCTTGGCACACAGATGGTGGTAGAGATCTCTTGATCAGAGAACAAGATGTGAACAAATGGAAGGTTTGGCAATGGGGAGAAAAACATCTGTATAAGCTCTGAATGAACCTTGCTGCCATGGAGCAGCAATAATCTCCACATGCAGCTTAGCCTGAAGCAGAAATACCAGAAATCTCCACTCCTGAAATGCCTCCAGGCTGTTCTGTTGGCCAGAGCACGAGGACAGCTTGGAGGGAGAGAGGAAAGAACTCTCAGTGCAAGAGGATCAGCTGAGACTGAGGCCCTGCTGTGCTGGGATCCAGAGGACATGGAGCAGTTCCTGCTCTTCTCTGAGCCCCCTGCTGCTTACATAGAAAGGATCTTCATCTGTGTCTTGCAGAGGAATCGAGAGATTTGCTGTGAGGCTCAGATGGACTTGAGCCAGAAACTCAGCACAAAGGCCTGAAAGTTGAGCATCAATTGCCTAAATCCCAGAGCCATCCAGGACAGGGTGGTGGGTGGATCACAGGACTTGTGACAGAGCTGTGCTGGTCTGAAATGGCAGCTGGAGGAGTGTCTGCAGTGACATTTTGCAGCTGAATCCCAGCCTTGCACTGAGGCCTTTTATTTTTGCCTCAACAGGTGGAGAGTTAAAGAGATTCAAACCTGATTTCATGTGTGGACAGGTTACAGATACAACCTCTGTTCCTTGAGGACTAACCCAATGGTTCTGCACCTCCACTGACCACAGCAGGAATTCAGACACAAACCAGAAGCAGTTGTGCCATAGTTTGAACCATTTCTGAGCACACAAGAGACAAGACAGAAGAAATGAGAAGCCATTTAAAGCAGGTGCTGCTGTTAAGGCTCATGAGCTCTCACCATGCAGCAGCTCTAAGGTTATAGTGTAAAGTGGACTTGAACAATAACTCTGGATATTTCCTTGCCCCTGCACGCCACAAAAAGTAAAGTCCATGAAGAACTTTTCATTGGAACCATGCAAAAATGCATTGCTGCTCTCTCATTACATGTTTAGAAGGATTCCTTCATAACAAAATGAAAGAGAAATAAAACCCTTTGCCCCACAGTCAAAATGAAAACCTATACTGTTTCCTGTGTGAGTGGAATGCAAACACTGAAGGAATAGAAGTGGATATATAGGAACTGCCATGGCATGTGTCCATACACACTGATGAGGCATAATTTAAAGAGCTATGGGGCTGCTGGAGCTGAGGTCACTTCTGTTGATATCTGTTGAAAATCACTGTTACATAACTCATACTCCAGCACAGAAAGATGTCAGAGAGCAGCAGCAAAAACACAGCTTGGAAAGATTTGTCTTCACAGATGGTCTAAATTGTACCACAGAGCACAGACTGTGTTTTCTGCTACAGCATTTTGCAGGTTGTGTATCCTGTACTCCCAGCTACAGAACTAGGAGATGGATCCTGAAATCATTTCTTAGTGCAAAGCCAGCAAATATAAAACTAATGAATGAGCCCTGATTCAACGTGACTTTCTCAGGGTGCCAAACCAGAAGCCCTTATGGCAGGACAAGCTAAGATCTACCAGCTGTGATGTGACACTGCAGATACCACAGAAAACAAACAGACAAACACTGAAGGAGTGGAGGTATTGGTCAGTGCTCACCAGGGTCAGCTGACAGCTGTTTACTGAGACAGATGTGCTGGTTTAGGTTCGGTACATTCAGCTTTGCTTTGAACAACTGGGCCCACACTGCAGCTACACCAAGGGTCATGAAGCCAGCAAAGTCCGAGGGTTACAACACTTTTTTCAGGACACCACACATATTGAAAAGTACCTTGCAAAGTCTGTGCCACCCTTCATGGTCCTCCATAGACTTTTTCTGTTTTCCACATGGACCTTTCTTTTGCTCACAGGTCCCCCTCAGGATTCACATTTACTTCCTCTGCATTGATTTTATCCATGAAGGAGCGTGGCTGCCTTCAGCAGCTACTCTCTCTCCTCTTCCTCAGCAGATTCCTTGGTATGTTCACATTCTCATGTCATGCATTAAGTCTACTTTGATTGTCTGTTGGGCAGAAGTTGTTTTGTCCACAATCCTGTGAATGTAACAACTCTCACCAACTTAGAAAAAGAAGAGCAGAATTTACCAGTACCTTTTCAGTAACCCAAAAAAATTCCTTTGGCTTTTGTTTGTGCAGCTCCTCCTGGAAAGCAGGGGGTGTGAGAGAAAGTTAGAGCAAGTCCATAGTCTACTATAAAACTTAACTATAATGGGGAAAATAATGTTGCTTATAAACCAAGGAAGCTGCACTGCATGGGAAATAGAGCATGAAAAGGATTTGTGCTGTGATGTCAAGATTAGAGAGAATAAGCAACGTGAATTAGCAAGTGGAATGCAAATATTGTACATTCAAGTGTAACTTCAGTGTAATATCAGAGATGTGGATGCATAAGGAATTAGAGCATCTCTAAAATAGGATTCAAACTGCTGCTCTCTGCAGACTTGAGCCCATGCACTGTGGCTTAGGTGGCCCCAGCCTTCACTGAGCTAGAGCTGATGCTTTTTCTTCACTCCTTTTTAACCAGTATTTATTGCATCCAATTAGAGATTTTGTTTATGCAAAACCATTGCATTTAGGTCAGTGACTTGCTCCCAAGGACATGTGGAGGTGGACACATCTTGGCTTTGGACAGAGACAGCAGTAGCAAAGCCAAGCTAAAGCACAGCTCCTTCTGGAGGGGTGAGGGCTGACAGCTCCTCTGGGAGAAGGGCAGAGGGGCAGTGAGCACCAGCCTGGCTGCTCTGTGTGCCAGCTGGGGCACTGCACACTGCCTGCCCAGCCTTCTGCACCTCCCTCTGCACTGCCTCAGAAGGGGAAGGAGCAGGGCACCTTGTAATAAAGATGAATTTTTCTAATGCACCATTATTTCCTTTAAAGGCTCCAAGGCCACCTTGACCCTGAATGTGGAACCCAGAGTTGTAGATATCACAACAAAGCAACTATTTAAATGCTTTACTGAATCAGGGCCGTGGTACACTATAAGCTTTCCATAACTGCAGGAGTTGGACTAGGAACCTCCTGAATGCAGACAAGAAAAATAAGTTTTCTTATGTAAAAAACAAATAAACCAACAAAACCCCAAAATCTCAGACATTTTTAAAGATTTTACGTGTCTCATGGTCTTGGAGGAAGAAGTATTTCAAAATAACAGCAAATGTTCAGTTTCCTTCAATTCTGCATGAGCAGAGCCTGTCTTTCTAAAGGACAGGGTCTGAGTCTCAGCTTGTCTGTGCCCTTCATGTCCAGTGGTAAATTTAAGGGTGATCATCATTTTCTCCTTGTTACCAGGCTCTCTACTTGTCTTGATCTGTGAGCTCCAGACCTGAATACAAAAATGAGAGGTTTAGGGCTCACACCATATAATTCCTTCCTATTTTCCCTTAATTTGCAGGCTTAATGCCACAGAAATTGTCTTCTCTCACCCTTATTACTTGCCCTTTCCCCTGTAAATGATGTAGTTGCATTGCAGTGACTGCACTCGACTCAACAGCTGCCTTCTGTGTGCATTGTGCTTCTCCACTTGACCCAAAATCATCTCAGTACTTCATTTTTGGAGGCATTTCATTGCTTTTCCTTAAGGAAATTAATTCCTTCCTTGTAGAAGAAAGCCAGCTTCTGTTTTCCACTTGAGTACTTTTTTTGGGCAGAGAGGGGAGGAGGAATGAAGTGGGGGATTTGGGTTTTTAAATCAATAAACTGCCAAACTACAGTACTAGTGCAAAAGGGCAAGTATGTAATTTTCTCAGTAGCAAATATAGCTACAAGTATCTAAATCTGAGACATTCATCAGCTCCTTTATGGGATAAGACAGGGCTCAGAAATGATTTTCTGTTTAAGTACGTAAGATCAAACATGTTTGTCATTTTAGCCTTCTCTTTATTCTATCTGATTTCAAGATCTTCAGGCAGACTCTCTTTAGATGTCATTGCTTCAAGCTTCTGCTTTTATCACATTAACCACTCTTCATGAGCTTTTACACATCAAAATCTCTTTAGATACATTGTTGAAGGGAGCGTTCTTGCGAGGACTTCAATAAAAAGTTGGAGAATCCGCGCCTGAAACTTTGTACAAACACACTGCGAGGAAATAAAAACATTGAAACAAAAATGAAACTCCAAACAAAAATCCACAATGCTTCACTCACATTTTGTTTTTTAAGGAGAAAAGGGATGTTTTCCTTGTGTTTGAGTAGAGCTTTGTGTGCAAACCCCCAGACAGGATGAGCCATCTCATGCCTGTCAGATCCTCACCTTTGCAGAGCTTAGGAGTTTTGTGGGTTTGAATTCTTCTCTTTCTGCTCTGTGAGGCAGAGTGTTACTCTATAACGAGGAAGACCTGCATTTTCTAATGATTTGTCTAGGCCTTTACTGAGCCACATGCTCAGGTATGTGTGAATCCTGCTTCTGTTTAAGTTTTTGACTGGAGAAAACTCTCCCCAGCTGGTAGAAAGGGCTGGGATTTGCTCGGCACTGTTTTAACTGAGGACAGACTTAGCCCTCGTAGGGTCCTCTGGCCGTTTCCTCACTGGCTGCCATCACTTGTGTGTCACCAGTATCCTGCAATTATGATGAACTGGGACAGGAACAGCAGCGTGGCATTGAAGCTCTCCCAGGTGAGCAGGTTTGGGCTCAGCCCTGGCAGGGGGTGTTTGTACCTGCAAAGAGACTGGGCCCAGTGCACACCAGCGGTGTGGGATGACAAGGGGACACCAGCAGGATGTTTCCTGAGTGAGCATTTCAGACTGGCAGGTTTCTTATCAGTTTCACTCATTTTTGAGATTAGGCTGCTGCTTTTGTCACAGCTGCTTGCAGTCAGGCTGGAGTGAAGGACTGCTAAAAAGAAGCTCTCCGAGCACTTCAGGAAATGTTTGTGCACTCACAGGTAGAACAATTGATGACAAGCTGACCAGCCAGCTGGGCTCTGTGGTGGGCAACTTCAGCACCAGGATGTGCTACAAGATGAACTTCCTCTCTTCCACCAGCATCCCTGGGGTGTTGGAGTCTCACTGAAGCCTCCACCATGACACTGATATGATAGCATGTTAAATAAGATAAAGCCCAGTCACCGTACTTGCAGCACCAGCTCTGAGGGTCAAATGCACCCAGCTTGCTCAATACATCCCCCTGCATTTCCCTCAGAATAACTGAAGCTTGGTTTGAAATGTATCTGTTTTTAAAACAAATCCAGCCCAAAGCAGTTAGAAAAGAATACTCACACGTACCTGGTCATCTCCCAAGTTCTGCTGTGGAGTTGTCACTCAGAGGAGGGAGGCCTCTTGCAGGTGGGTGAGTGGAATTTGTGAGCACAGCAATGAGGGCTACAGGGGTGTCCAAATGGAAAGCCCCAGGCTTCCTTATTAGAGGAAAGGTGCACCTCCTACACCTTTGGCAAAGATTTTGTTCCCTGTTGTGAGGGTGCCTGAGGAGCACACAACCCCCTGCTCTCAGCTGAGTCCAGCTGCACAGCCCACACCTCCCATGCACTATTTTCAGAGTGTGTTGCCTGCAGGAACTACAGAATAAAGGTGTTACTAATCACCAGGAGCAGTTTTCCCTCAGCCATTTCAAATCTTCCATTGCAGAAGGTCCCACAGTGTCTCAGCTGTTAGCAATCAAGTCCCAAAATGACCAATTCACAGTCCTAATCAGTTCTGAAAGTAAACACCCATCCCAACATCTCATCCCTCGGAAACAAGACTGGAAACATTATTTGTCAAAGTCTAACAGAAACACCCCACACTCTCAAACTCTTCAAACAGTGTTAAGATAATGAGCAGTGCACTGTGTTTTTAGTTTAATCATTGATGTCCCTTAAATATAATTGCATAGAACAGAAAAACCTTGTATTTAAAATAATGTCACAAATGAGACCCAAAGGCAACTTCTTTTCTTAATAAAATGCAGAAAATCTTTGAACTCAGAAGACCTAAATGGTAAATTCAATTGTCTTCCATTTTCATGCTATGTAGAAAAGACTTAGAGCTCAGAATGTCATGTTTTTTCAACTCCTCTTCCCTGCTAACTTGATAGGTTAATTATGTGGCATACACAAAGCACCTAGGACTAATGATAAATAATGTAGTGTTTGATACACTGTGTTGATGTACATGGGGAGAGGTTTGTAGTCAGAAACACAAAAAGGTCATTCAGTGGCTTCACAGATAAGGGCACTTGGCATGCATGGGAAAGGCAAAGCATTCTTTTTGAGAGCTGTTTTCTAGTAAGTTTTAAGCCTTGATTTATCAAAACAAGGAACGTTCCATCCAGGCTGTTACTGTTTAAAAATGTGTTATTCCTGATAACCTGGCTCCCAGACTGGGGAGGGATGAGGTGCAGGTGAGCCACAGGGACAGCAGGAAAATCCCCCCTGAGACAGGGTGAGAGACCAGCAGCTCAGTCTAACATGACTGAGCACCTCTGCTCATCACCAGCCCTCAGGTTTGTTTACAGCTGCAAACAAGAGGAATGCCAAATTGCATCTGGGAAAAGCTGAGAACAGCTCCCTAGGAACTGAGCTGGAAATAACTGAAGGAAAGGTCTGTGTAAGAGAAGAAGGAGTTGTGGTGGCACTGATTGCTCAGTTCCCTCAGTAACAGCCTGCTGGGAGCAGTGTGCACTGTACTCTGGCACTGGAGACAACTTCTTGGCTATATAAGATCACTTGTCATTTCTTGATCATTTTTTTCCAGATTTAAATGTTTTTGGGCTCTGGATAGTCTGTCTCGGTGATGTGTAACCCCAGTTAAATTAATGAGCCAAAGGTGATTTGTCTGTGTTTGTGGGCACCAGATGTTTTGTCTGTGCTGGCCCAGAAACTCTAGCTGTGTGGTTTGCTGCACTCAGCAAGGTCTGTGCTCCCTGTGCTGCCTCTGCTGCCAGGGCTGTGCCCATGCTCCAGGGCCAGCCCAGCCCAGCCCAGTCCCAGCCC